>JARNME010000029.1:22206895-22672667 GCA_030179655.1 Scaptomyza flava | reverse complement strand
AAAAAATTAAAAAAATAGAAAACCAAAACGATGACGACCAAAGTTTGTTAAATAAACAAAATTAATCTGAATCAATTTTAATTTATTTATTCACGATTATTACAGCGACTTTATCAAAATAATTGATGAATATTTTATTCCATAAACAATATTTACAGAAATAATGAAAACTTAATCAAAATGAAGTGACTTGGATGAGACGACGATATAAATATATTGAAAGTTTTGAGTAATTAAAAAAACAGTTCCAATTAGAAATTATTCGTGAAAAATCAATAAACTCATGTTTCCCATTGCATATTATTCAGTCTTTTCTAAATATCAACTGACAAACAAGTATTTAGCGCTTGTAGCAGTCGTTAATTGATGCACACAGTTCACTAAAATTGCAACAAACTTAATCCGAATGGCATGATGCGAAATTCGCGACCACTTGATCCTGTGGCTGTGGCTGTGTCCTTACTTAATTGCTAGCTTTTTCTTTCTCCCTCTCTCTGTCTCTCTTTTTGTTGCTGTATAGTCAGCCGGTTAATGTGTCATTCGTACCGCAAACTGCGGCAAGCGTTGCTCTGATTGCATTCGAATTGAAATCAACCGCAAAAACTAATAATAAAGTTCGAAATGCTCGATTCGCGAGAGAGAGTGAGAGAAGCATTGGCAACTGGAAGGGTGCAGGGTGGATAAAGTTATTACGCAGAAAACTGGGCACAAACATACTCTTTTGACGCAACTCGATAACAATGCGGGTGCGCCACTCGATATATATACATTTATATATGTATACTACCGATTGCCCCATTGCGATTGCTATGTAAATGAAGTTATGCTCTGCGGTCTTTTGATGTGTTGCGCCCCTTTGCCCGCCCATTTGGCAATTGAATCATAGAAGACACACACATAGCCATAGCACCGTTATCTGAGCCGATGTAGCAACCTGATTCGGTAACGATAATTCACAGTAATGCCAGTGCTGTGCGCTTTGTGTCTCTATCGCATCTGCATCTGCATTCACAGACGAAATTTACATTTTCAGTTGCAGCTACAGCTGATTATAGATTGCACATTTGCTTTTTGGCGGATTTTTGGCATGGGACGGCTCTCTTTGGTTATGAGCCCAATGCCATTAGCTGTATTTGAGCGTGAGAGTGGGCTGCTCATTTGATTACTTGACCCTCTATTTAGAAGTGCCAGCGAGAACATAATTCAATTTAAACAGAAGAGTGAGTCTGCGAAATGATACTATGAATGTATGATTCAATTAAAATTCAAAATCATTTAAAAAATATAATTTATATTTTAATTCGGTATTTTTGATATTTAAAATAGAGTACAAATGGATTTGTAAGGGCTTCACATTTATACTGATATATATTATTAACTGCATGACCATAAGTTGTTTTGTTTATTTACTATGCGTATGCTTTATATTTAATGGAGCAGCATTATTTATTTGGAATAAAACAATGCAATATTCTGTAAAATAAATAAAATCTTAATACCATTTTTTTTTTTTTACAAAAAATGCATAAACTTGAATGCAGTACAAAGTTTTGGGTTTGCCGTCTTTCAACCAACAGCCTTCAGCAATTTAGGACAAGTAACGTATCAATGTCAATATCAATATCGATATAAATGTGCCTCGCTACGCCATCATCCATTAAAGTCAATCAGTAACAGATGTATTCCATTGTTAAAGCTAACACTTCGCATCACATTTCAGTGAAATGACTTAAGTTGATATGTGTTTTCTAAAAGGTTGTGAACTCAATTAAAGTGCGACTTTAAGCATAAGCAAATATATAGAACAGAAACATCCGAACAAGTATATATTACAGCTACAGACACACTCAGCATGCTATATTTAATGGCCTGTTTTAGTCTCATTTCCCCAGTTGCTGGATTGAGCCATGGCAACAACGAGGCTAATCAGAAATAGTTCCCTAATGCCCGCTCAGACAAAGTAAAAGCTCCCTTGACTTAGGTTGAGCTTATCCAGCTGGACAGGAAAGGAGAGAGAGCTAGAATGTCTTGTCGTGTTCTCTGTGTCTACAATTTATTTCAGTCATTTTAATTGATTTTGTCGCCAAGGAAAGTGGCAGCTTGGGCATCTCTACACCATACCCGCCCCTAAGATGCAGTTTCTTGTTATTTGTAACAATTAATTTTCAATATCTGAAGCGTTGCCATCATTTGATGCTTTTTGCCAACTAGCTAGCCAACCAGCGACCCAATGTCTTGTCTTTCTATCTGTTGTGGATATTTCTCTCACAACGGGGGCAAAAAGAGAGCTATATACTATATATAGTACAAAAACTGATGATATCAATGTGCAAACTATAACAAAGACCCAGTTGGAAAAAAAAAGTCACAGATGTAAAAATGAGAAGAAGAACGAAAAATGGAAACGAAAAAGAAAAAACGCAGTGGAAAAGCGATTCCTTGTTGTTGTTGCTTTTGTCAAGCATTGATGCTGCATTTGACAGACCATTTATCATCGCACTAATTGTGTATCATTAAAAAAAAAGGCGGCGCGGCAGGGCGCTGATGTTAATCCAAAGGAAAAAAAAGGAGAGCTGCAACCAAAACCCAGACCGAACCCAGATCCCAAGTCTGACAATGGCAACACGCTGTTGTTGGCGGCTACGATGTCAGCAACAGCAGCAACAGCAGCAACAACAGCAATGACAGTGATAGAAATCTGTGGCAAGCAGATTAAACGTGTTCAGCAGTCAGCGGAAAAGTAGCGTGGGTGGTTAAGTGTACGAAATGGTGTATTTACAGTGGGGTGGTAATAGAGGAGTGTTCATAGAATTGTGGACGAGCAGCGTTGTAAAAGTCAGTCATGATTATCGCCACTTAGCCAGACGCTAAACAGGGAACCACCACGCCAAACTCCTCTCCACAACGGTCTTGCAACTAATTCATGCTGTTTAAAAATGTAGGAACATTAATGTGGAACATTAGCTTGGAATATACAAAAAAAAAACTTTGCAAGATGAATAGCTAAAGCTAAGAATGATGATTGCGATATGGCTTAGAATAAATGTGTGTAATTTATATTTAAATTAAATATTTGCTTTTTTAGTGTTTTAATTTGAGTTTAAACAACATTTTCTACATGTACAAAAAATTAAGAACTTTTAAATGAATTATGATAATTTATTCCAATAGTCATAAGCTAAAAAACATGATAAATAATGAAGCATGGAACAAGGTAAACAAACTATATAAATTTTCGTTTTATTTTTATAATTCAAACTAAGTATATTTAAAAATGCAACAAATAACAGACTATAAAACTTCTGTAGGAAGAACTAAGGCTCTAAATATCAACATCAAAATCCCCTTCGGCCATATTATACACAAATCATTAAAAATAACTGCCAGTTCATTGTAACATAGTATCGATAACCTATTCAAGCGCAATGCTGATTTACCTTTCACCATTAAAGTTTATCATTGGGTCATAACTTTATAATGCCATCAAAAAGCACAAAAAAAAATAAATAAATACAATGATATCGATATTTTGTATATAATCTGTCACCAGAGCATGTCAACTTGATTTCCGCTCCGCCGTGCAAAACATGACTTGCTTTCTCTCTCTCTCTGACGCTCTCTCTAAGTGACAGACTAATGAGAAACGTGCGGCATGAGTTGCGTTAAATGGCTAAAATAGCTAAATTCACTGATAGTACTTTCAGCATATAGAATTTTCTATTGTTGCTGCTTTGTCAGCCCAATACACGCATAATAATCATAAAAATTCAAAAGCTTTTTCCCATTCCGGGCAATGATGATGGATTACGGCCGTCAACTTTGACTTCCATCCACGCTCTCGCCACTATACTCTGACTCGAGCGAGCAGCGCCTGATGAAAATATTAATGTCGTTGCCAATCACTTTGTTAATTCGACCAGTGGGGTTAAGTTGATTTAGAAACTCGTCCCGCCCACCCACGCCCCCAAGCAATTCAGAGGCATAGGAGAAAATCGAAAACAATTAAGCGTCGACTTTTCGCGTGTTGATGAATCGCAAAAATTACCGGTCAGTAAATCAGACTGGGGATTTGGCTGCCAACGCTCTAATGCGAAACTAGGTCCAAGCTAAGATTTGTACGTAATTCGCACTAATTAATATTGATATTTTCCCCAAGTCGACAACTCGACTCGTAATCAGGCGTCCAACTCTCGTTTCTAGCTTTCTGCTTAGCAATGACTTTTTGATAGACACAAAAGCTGAGCCATGAAACACCAAATATCATGAGCATGAGATACATATTTTTGCTTTTTCTTTCTATTTTGGGCTTTTCGTCATTATTGTTCTTGCAATTTGTTTGTTAAGTTTCATAACTGGGACGAAAAACTATGCGTTAATTGAAATTACTGCATTGCCGACGAGCCTGGTTGCCGAAATAAAGTTTTAATGAGCTGAGCTGAGAAAACGAAAGCTAAGGGCATTGATTTAAAATGGCAATGGCATTATAACAAGTAAAAGAACTTTTGATTAAGTTAAGTTATGATTGAAAGAGAATTTGAAACAGACTTGTTTTGAATTTTAAGATTAGGGATTAAACAAATTAACGACTTCCTTACTCTTATGCATAACTTTTCTTTTTTTTTCTGGAAAAAACATCCTTTTTAATTAGCTTATAGGCTGATGTTGCAAATTAAAACGCCAAACACGTGCCGCAAAAAAAAGCATTTCCATAAAATTTTGTTAGAACATATAGGGACAGGAAAAAAAAACTCTACTACAATTTAAATTTTTGATTACTATCAGGAACAAAGCTTTTATCCTGATTATGATGAAAACTCAACTTTCAACAGATGGTTTGAAGAGTAAACGCAGCAAAAGCGTTGAAAATACCTAAAATTCAAGCGCATAGTTTTTGGGCTCGATTTTAACACGCTCGTAAACTGTGAAAGCAAATGTGCCTCAGGCTGCGTGTTTGGTATGCCAAATGCATTTGTTAGGGGTCGAACGAAGCACACAAACAAACATTTCACATTTTATGCTGGCCCGGCCAGAAGTCAAAAACTTGTGATGTCTACGAGTGTGTCGTGTCTGGGATATGCTTTGCTTGTTGTCATAAAAAGCCAGGGGCTAACGCAATAAAAGCGTGAAATGTGAGCCGGACAGAACAAAACAAAAGACAGATAACAGCGAGTGGGCTACAAATATTTAATGAAATCAAGGATGCCACACGAACAACACAACAGTAAGAATTGCAATTGTTGCATTATTAATTTATATTATGCGCAGTTGTTGAACTCGGACGCAACATAACCGCCTCCTCGGTTGCTGCTCATGCGGAAAATCGGGAAGGAAATGAATGGAAAATGTGTCTGAGTGCTGAGGTGATTCAGAAAAGAGGAGAGACTAAGAGAGCTGCTGCCAGATAAGCACATGAAACGGTTGTTGCTGGCACGAAATCATAAAAATAAAGAAGAACAAACCGAAAGAGGGGAAGAGACAGGGACCAGGAGAAGGCAACCAATTTTCGCAGCCGCAGAACAAGTTCCTGGGTTGGATCACAAGGTGAAAGGTGAAAGAAATGCGGTAATAAAAACAACAATTGAACACAGTTATGATTGAAGTGGAAGTAAAACACAAACGGCACAAAGGACGAACACACACACGCACACACAGTACGGAACACACACAACATAGCAACAAAATGCCAGTCAGACGTTGTAGTTGTCGTCGTCAATGCGGAACTATGCACCAGGGGCTTGGCTGGCTCCGTGCCCATGTGATGGCAATTGTGGGATAACTCAACAGCTACAGCACCACCATTACCCACCAAAAGCAACCCCGCCAAACCACCACCATTCGAGTACAGACAACAGCATCCCTAAACGAGAAAGCTGCTGACGTTGGTTTTGTAATTTGTATCGATCGATTTCGATGTTTTGTTACTTCAATACGATAGAGAGGGAGAGAGAAAAGAGAAAGAGAGAGAGAGAGATAGACGTACGTGATGCACGTTGAGAAAATCAAAGCCTAATGCATATGTATTTTGACAACACAAAAGTTGAAGTCATAAATAAAACAAATTGGGTACATTAGTGGTGGGAGATAGTATTTGTTGTGATTGTGGTTTTATGGAATCAATAATATGAATATTAGAAGTTTTTTTGCATGAGAAATCGGTAAAAGAGCGAACGAAAGAATGGCTTCAGAGTATTTAAGAGTATACACAAACCTTATCATATTTCGTTCAGTGTATTCACAGTTACACACAGGAAATGTAGCTTTCCGACAATTATGTGAATGCCACTGTATATGTGTACGTGAGCACACACATACAAACATACACACATATGTGTAAGTAACTTTTCTTTGTATGCTTTCAGAACAAACTAAGCGCGCCCCAAAACAAAGGCCTAAAAAAACAATGCTAAAGGCTAGCTGGCCAGCAAAATCCAGCAAATTCGAGGGTTGAGATTCTCTTGCTCTTGTTGTTGTTGTTGTTGTTGAGCATTATTGTTATTGTGTTGCAGGCGGCTTATAGAAGGCTCCAAAATTATGCGTATACGCAATGGTGTACACATGTTTGCCTCAAGCGCATAGAGTGTATGTAATTGTGCGTGTGTGTTTAAGTGTGTGTGTGTGTGTGGCTCAATGCAGCCTATGTTAGCTTGAAAGCTTCAAGACCAATGCTCGGTTTTTGTTTGCATTTGCAACTAGTCATTCTCGAGGCTTTGGAAACCAAATTGCGGTTTACTATTTCAATGGGACACACACACAAAGACACATACGGAGCGAGAGTTACGCTTACACATGTGTGGTGAATATAATTGTTGTTTTAGCTTGAGCGTCAATGATGAGCAACAATGGATCTCATACTCCAAGCAGCATTATAACGTTTGACGGTAATGTGATTAACATACACCAAAATCTCCCTAATGACCACCATGTCGACTTAACTGAAATGACGATAAACATGGCCAGGAAGTCGCGCGGAACGGAGAGATGTGTATTGCATGCAACTATTGTGGCTATACTATATGCCAGAGGCTAAAGTTATTTAACTTATATGCATAAGCTTAAGCATAGAATGCGTAACAATGCATACAGAAACGGTACACTGAGAGCATTATATGTGAATGTTAAGAAGTTTTAAAAAAATGTAGCTAATTTTATCTTTAACAATTAAAATTGAATTAAAGCCAACTTTGTCTCACTTTTACTAAGTGTATAAACAATATTTTGCGTTTTGAATCAAATGTTTTGATTTATTACTATCTTCTTGTTTCTTGCAGTGTTAATGGTTTGTATGCATTGATTGGCGTTAGTGGTCGTCCAAATCGGCCATTGCCGATGTTTGTGCAACGCCTCGTATGCGTAATGTGTGTGTTTGCATGCGAATTTTCATTAAAAATAATTGCAGTGCAACAGTCGCTCGTCCTCCAATCTTTCTCTCTCTCGCTCTCGCTCTCGCTCTGTCTTTCTGTGTGTAATACTCGAGTAATTGCAAATTAAAAATTGCTTATTAAAGCAGAAAACACCCGCAGCAACATTCAAGTCCAACCTACTCTACCATTCCACGCTCCAAGCATTGCACTCGTAAATAGCCAGCAATTGGCTTTGTCTGCCATGTTTTCGTATTTGTGTGTGTGTGTGTGCCGTATAATTTGCCCGGGTGCGGTTCCGGGGTTCAAGACCATGTCCGGTGGCTGCCGCCAGTATGTCTACAGCCGTATAAAATGGCATGGCATTTTGTGTGCCTTTTAATAGCCATTAATTAAAGTTGTAACAATGGCATTTCTTATTAGCTCAACGTATTGAAGACTTGCCTCGAAATGCCTCGAACAAAACCCTCTTATCCCTTACCAATCGTCTATTGTGTTTATAATTTAATTTCTTACTCAATTTCAAAGCAGGTTCATAATTGATTGTGCTTTTAGGATTTGTGACGCAAATAAACACACATACCTGAAACGATAAGAGAAATGCAGAAATTTTGATTACAATTACAATTACTAATAAGCATAAGTTAAGCCACAAGGGCGAATATCGAATGTACTTAAATACTATTTCACAAAATTCAACGAGTCCGAGGCAAACTGAAGGCTGGGTTTGAATGTTTTTAATAACAATATATCGCTGAAAACTTAAGAAACTAAAGTGAAAATCTGGTTCAAAGTTTCCCATACTTTACCAAAACTTAATCGATTTTCAAGAGAAAAAATGTCGTCCAAAGACTTATAGAAACTTTCCTAGCTATAGCCAAAAACTGCATTTGGGTTGGTCTTGTGCCAGGGCGTACTCCAAAGCTTACTTGCTTTGATTGGGCTGTTTGTGCTTGGCCTGATTTTAGCGCAAAGAGAAGCTCAGCTGCGATCCCGATGAGAAACTGCGGCTACAGGACGCAAAAAACAAGCATACACACACTGGTTCAGAAAAACAGATGCGTTCCAAAGGCATTTGTGCATTTTGTGCACATCAAACAGCCGCAGAGCCAAGAAGCCAAGAAGCCAGGAAGCCATTCAGACGAGCAGTTAGCCTGGCTAACGAGCAGTCGAGGGTCAACATTAATATTTGAACAACGTACGTACGACGCTTGACTCATTTTTTTGTGTTTTAGCCAGGCTTCTGGGTTGCTTGGCTGCTGCTGTTGTTGTTGTTGTTGTTGATTATTCAAGGATCAGCCCCAAACAAAGCACATGGCATGGCATCTCTGTGTGGCGTATAAATTTTCAGCTATGCAGCATCTTTCTCGCACTCTGTAGAAAAGAATAAAAACTGCCAAATCAGCAAAAATTTTGTTGTATAAAACAAAATAAAGAAAAACACAGCAGGGGGGAGGGGTTTGAAGGCGTGTCAAAAATATGCGGCGTACGTGTTAAGTGGCAAACGTTTTTCAGCAAGCAGCTCTCCTTCTCAGTTCTGTCAGTTCGTCCATCAGTCCGTCAGTTTGTGAGTCAAGTCAAGTCACGGGGTTTTTGCCACGCATTTGTAAACTTTATAAATCAGTTCGTGTCGAAGCTGAAGCTCAACCCGAAAGAAACTGCTGCTGCTGCTGCTTTTGAATTTTCGAGAGTGTGCCCCAGCAGCATCCGCAACGAAGCATTGCCGCACACATACACACAAAAATATTTCAACCAACAATTTTTAAATTGCATACTTTGCGGCGTGGCACGCTGATTTGATAGCCAAAGAGAGTATGCCGTTGCATTAAGTTAGGAGGTTTGTTTTTCTTTTTCTTCCTACCATTCATTTTTTTCGTTTCGTTTCGTTTTATGATTGAAATGTGTGCGAAACAGTTGAAAGCTAAAGGCGGGCCTGAGTGCTCTGAAGAAATCACATTTTTCAGTTCATATCTCACATGGGGTAGTGGATAAAAACAAGTAACATATGTTTCGCAAAAAAGTGTGTTTGGTATGCAGAAGAATAAATTTGTGTGGCACAGCAAGCATCACAACTGTATTTTTAAATTTGTTTTTAAGTCTTGAGGCAAGAAGTTTCAAATAAATTCTTTAAAACAAAATCTAATTTCTTTAAGTTTCTTATTTAAAAATTGTCAAAAAATGCATATAATTGTTAAGCATGTCGAAATACTTTATTTTAATTGCAAACTGCAAAATCAAAAAACTTATTTTAAGAATCACAGAGTATATATTGAAGGCAATTCTTATTCCCACTATAATTGATATTTCAATCAATTAATCGTCTCATCTATGAATATTTTTTTAAATGAACCACCAATTCCAATAAGTGTCGTTCACTTGACGGACCCGTGCAACTTTATGCCATTTTTTTTAGTCTTTCAACTTCTTGCAACTTATTCAATAGCAAATGGCAATCGTATAAATCGCAATGGCAAAAACTTTCTTGGCCGTTAGATGCTAAAACAAAAGCCAGCAAACAATCTAGGATAAAAACGTTGTAACATAACATGCCAAACGGCGGAGGGGCTGGCAGGCAGGCAGGCAGACAGGCAGGAAGGGTGGTAGGTAGGAAGCTAAGGAGGCGCCACAAAACAAAGCGCAACTGTTGTGCAATCGTGTCAAATATTAAAACATGAAATAAATATTAAACGTGCAGCAGTCACAGAGTAAAAAAGAGAACAAGAAATAAACAAGAAACTTGTGCACAATAAGTTGCAAAATATTTACAATATTTCTGCTGTTGCAGCAGTAAAAACACTGCAAATCAGCGGAGAGAAAAAAATATGTATATATACAGAAGCAGCAGTAAAAAAAAAAAAAAAACAAACAAATATAAAGATGCAGCAGAGTCTGAGCAACGAGCTGAAGGCATGGGGAAAAAATGAGAAAAGAAAACTTTTTTTCTTTTAATGGCCAAAACGCAGAATGGCTAACGAAGAGTGGAGAACCAGAAATCAGTTGGCAACTGCTGGCAGCAGAAACAGTATAAAAAGGCAATAAAAACAAATGCTAGCAATCGATGGATGTGTAAGAAAAGTTCTTCATTTTATTGTAGAGCTTGATTTAAACTTGATCAAATTATAGTTTGAGGTTTTTGTTTTACCTTTTATTTATGCATTTTAAGTCAAAATATTTTTGTACAATTTTTTCTACGCACAAAGTTTATATCTACATTTCAAAGTACGTTAAAAGCTGTTTTTATTTTGAACTTAAGCTTTTCATTCAATTAAAATATCATCAACTTTTTTTTTTTTAATAATTTCTTTGAGTAATACTATTTATTTTCACGTTGGGCGAGTGACAAACTGTCAGTTTTATGCACATTTCAATCTATCAATCAATTTAATTTATGTGGTTTTTTTTGTATTTTCTGTCAATATGCAACACTAGCTCGAAGCCATGCGACTATACTAAGAAGAAAATTTCGATTTCTTTTGACTTCGACTTAACATTTTTATTATTGCTGCTCATTTCCGTGAAGCTTGACAGCCTCATAGTAGCTTTACTCCTCTGCCATCTCGCTTCCACCTCATACTTAAGTTGACTTCAGCTTAGATGTCGGATTTAAGTGTTATTGTGGGCAATTTGATACTTTCGATTGAGCAACAACATTTGCTTGTGCGTTCAACTGAAGCGTGCAAGCAACAGACCTGCCTCTCTTCCTTGTCAACCTTACACACACACACACACACGAGAAGAGAAACACACGCATAGAGAATGCTGTAAAAAAAATATACGCAAAAATGGCTGCCATACAAACACACATAAATTGTATTTATACATGTATCTGTGTGTGTGTTGTTGTTGTTGTGCGGTCGCCGTCCTGAAAGTTTTGCAGACGCCTCGAAAACAAGTTGAATATAAATGATGTTGTGTGAATTCAGCACCCAGTTGGGGCAGGAGGGGTAGATGGACGACGCCTTTGGACCTGCTACAACATACAAAGTCTAGAAGAAAGAAAGATGTTTAGTCTCTCTTTCTCTGTGTGTGTATTTTTGTTTGTATGAGTGCCAGTTAAGCTGCAGCATATAAAATATCCAATATAAATCTTTAGACAACTTGAACCAATAAAATATAATGCTTACAAACGAAGAACAAAAATGCCAGCTTCAAATGATTTGTAAGCTACTGTTGGCAATAGTACAGCGACAAGTTGAAAGCGCAGTCAAAGTGTTGATACGGCTTTATGCAATGGTTCTTGGAATAAGATAATGAGATAGTCAAGAAACTTTAATGAAAGAAAATAGAAAATGTATATTAAAATCAAGCAAATTACAAATGAAAACCAACTTCCAAACATTCTACTTTAGTTTTCTAGACTTTCTTTACAACTTCACAAAACGGATCTTATGCATATGTCAATGCAATTGTCTATTTATAAGAATTCATAGAACCTTTGCCACAAAGCACTTAGCCCTGAGTTACAACTAAACCCTTTTAGCACAATAAACTCACAAAGACCCCGCTTGTTCGCCCATTCTCCTTATCAGACTGGACAAAATGATATAGTGGCTTACCTTTATGCGCATTCAATATAAAAGGCTAAAGCCCCGTTGCCAACCATTAAATAAATTAAAAGCCAAACAACATCGATTTCAGCAGTTTTTCACAATAAGCTAAGAGTTGGGTTGTGAGCAAAGCAAAATGAAAATGAAAATGAAAAAAAAAACTGTATTAAGAGCTGCCATCGATTCAACTTTCACCTGTGCCTTGGGGGCAACAACCAAGGACACAAATCGACTGCAGCCAGACAAAGTGGCCAGTTGCCAGAAAAATCAAATTTGAAAAAACACACACATACACACACCCATGCCAGGCATTCAAGTGTATTCAAATCTTGAGTGCACTCAAAAAAAATCTAACAAAGTGTTTATTGAAAAACGGAAAATTAGACACGGATTGATTTAAAAAAAACTTTCTATAGTCGAAATAAAACTGTTAAGTTTTTTAGATTAATTAAAATGCGCTGGCATTGTAACTATATATAAACTCGATTAAAAAATATATTTTTTTTACATTGTTCGTAGAATAATATTATTTTACTTATTGAATATGTTTCATAAAAGTATCACGATAAAAATACTTTTTTTCTCAGTGTTTCAACGCACCTGCAGTATCCAAACGGAAGTTTTATGTTTCGTTTTAGAATTTCATTAGAAGCTCTGCGCTTCAATGCAAATGCAGACAGCAGCAGGATGCGGCTATGAGAGAAAAGGGTTTTTCTATGTTTCGATGGGCCGGTCATCCATCAAGCTGGGTTCAGGGGCTGGATTGGTTGAGCAATAAGGTGAGAATGTGAGGTCAAACTTACATACTGGATATGCATTAGCCATAACTCTCATTATAACACACACACACACACCCATATAGACACACTGAGGCAAGTTTAGCACGTGGCCAGTCTGGCGACCCATTCCATCACACTATCGCGCCCCAACGTTTGCCACCACCGACAAATTGCAAATACGTACAGGGATTTTCAATGCGAAAAGCCCTCTCTCTCTCTCTCTCTCTTCTGACCACTCTCTCTCGCTCACTTTAGAAACTCCTCACAACTTTTGCTTCATATCTACTCTAGCAACTCTCGCTGGGAATTGGATTCCAGGCGCCTTGGCCAGGCGTTTTCAAAATGGATAAGTGAACTGGGACTCGGGGAGATGGCAACAACTAAAAAAAAAAAAAAACGCGCTCACTCTGATTAGCTCTCTCTCACTCTAGCTGTCTGTGTTGCATTCCGTGATGAATGCGAACGGTTTTTGCCCAGGTGGCCTCGGTTCACAGTTCACACAGTTCGAAGTTAGGGTTAGTGGCAGCCAGATTAGTCCGCTCTGCATTTTCATAGCACACTTTTTTGGGCTAAACTTTTTGCATAGTGCAGCTCTCGGCATAGAGCTACAGCTAAGTGGCATGTGCGCACCTCGCCTCGCCGACACGAAAATCGCTAATCAAGTTTTGCAATTTTTCAAAAATGCATTTGACTTTACTTCTCTCCCCCGCCCCCCTACACGCCCGCTGGTGCATTTTCGCGCATTCCATGACACTTTGTCGCCAAGCGCGCTCCATCCAAAAAGTGGGTTAGCGTGTAAAACTATTAAAGTTAGTCAGCAGTTTGCCAAGCGCGCTGTGTGAGTTAATTAAGTTTTTGTATGTAATCAGAATCAGAAGCGAGCAGCAGAGAACAGCAAAACTTTTGACATTTAATTGAAGCGTCAGGCTTTTATTAGTGTCGAATCAAACAATAAGGCTCTGATTAAATATGAGCCAAAGTAACTGCCAAGTAGGTAATTATTAGTTCGGTAAAGAGAGCGTCGCGACGCGTCGTTGACTCTATTTAATCAAATCGTCTACATCCTCTTTTTCGACTTTTCAAAGAGTGATTAGCGAGTGTCGTTAGCTTTTTGAGTAAAAAGGGCGGCAATGAAGCTGTGTGCTAATAATAAAGTCGCCGAAAAGGGCTAACAAACTTTGTTGTGGATATTCGACCGTATTATGAGTACAAAGAAATTAAATTAATGTTTTTCATATTCCATTTTTTGCAATTGTTTAAAAAAAGAGAATAAATTTCAGTGGTGATACGTGCGAGACACCAAAAACTCCTTATTGATATTATTCTTTACACCAAAACAGCATTCGTTTACACGTGAGCAAACCACATGCGCCTAAAAGTCTGCAACATTTTTGCGCTACTATTTAGAATACTATATTTTTACCTGACTCGCATTTGTTATTTTTATTCACTGCATGTTTTAAGCGCTTAAATGCTTGTGTGTTTGGTTTTCTTTTCCTTCGTTTTTATTTTGCGCAACGCATCGCTGAAGTGTGTTGTGCGTGATACGCGTCCCCTGCTGCTTTTGTTGATACTGCTGCTGCTGCACGGCCTTCTTTGTTTTTATAAAAAGTTTTCCATGGAAATGAGCAGCATGTGTTGTGCATGGTATTTTTTATTGTATTTAAAAAAAAATAACAAATTTTTTTACTTAATTTTTTTTTTTTTTTTGTTTTGTGTCGTCTGTGGCTTGTTCAGTGTTCGCTGGTACGGCTACTTGACTTTTGTTGCCGGTAAAGTTCAAACTTTTCTTTTCTTTTTTTTTATTATATGTACTGTGTGTGTGTGTGTGTGTTTTTTTTATTCGCTCTGTTGGCCTTTTACGAAATCAGCCAAAAGTCGTTGAACGCAGAGCGTTGGCCAAAATGGTGCAGGCTCGTCGACATTTATGCGACGACCCCGACAACATGAAGCAAAACCAAGTGGCAGTCTTAGATGGTAGAAACTGCTGAACAAGGACATATCCTAACGGTAAGTTTTAATGGTTTAATGGTTAACAAAAGGTTTGCATATTCTGAAGTAGTTCAATAAGTGAAATTCCTTAAAAGTGATTAACTGTTTGTTAGAGATCTATTACCAAAAGCCAACGTGCTTGAAGGCTATTAGGATGCCATTTTAATCCTTTGTGGTTACAGGGTATATCAGACAAAAGGCAGCTTACACATCAACAGTGGCATGAGGCAGCACAAGCAGAACAACACAAGTCTGAGGAGGCAGCAGAGGCAGCGGCAGCTGTCAAATATTAGTTCTTGTTAGTGGTTGTTGGAGCCACTTGCTGCCTGCCATCCAAGTGTGCGATATGGCAATGGATGTGAGTGTGAGTGTGGTGTTGTGACCAACAATGTTGGTCAACACACAGCTGGCCCCGTTCCACTCGCCTGTTCCATGCCCTTGCTCATTCATGCTGTTATATATCTACCCAGTCGGCTGTGTTGTAATTTTTTATTTTTATTTTTTGCTTCCTTTTTCCTTTGGCCGCACTTGTTATAATTGTGTTTGCGTTTTTCAGTTTCTTGTCAGCACCAATGCCTCCACTTGCCCACTTCTTCTGAGCTCCACTCATCACTTGTTCGCAATGTCATAAAATTTTTGCTTGTTCAGCAGCATTCTTCTTTCTACTCCTATACATTATGTCCGGCAGCTCCTCTATTCTACACTATTCTACTCTTTACACACTTTTCACTGTGTACAGTGTGCTTGTCCTGTTGCTGACTTTTTTTTTTGAGCTGAACATCTTTGGCATTTGGCTTGTGGTACTTACCGATGCCCCCTCCCTTCAACCGCACACACCCCCGTTTACTTTACTAGATTGAACACAAGCTGCGAACAACGTTGAATGTTTGCTGTAGTTAAGATGAACACATTGTGATAACCTCGGTATGGGTGGCATTGCCAATAACGGCGAATCTATAAAAAGAAAAACTTAAAAAAGTTTTGCATAAAGCCAGAAAAATGTTAAATGAGGGGTAAAAGCTATTGATTTTTACTTAAAGCTAAAAACTGTTGAGGTTATGATGATTTTGAAGATCATTTTATCATTTTTACATCTTATTTTATTCCATTTATTTCAGACTTTTCTTGCAAAACTAATTGTGTAACAAAATTTAATATTTTGTTAAGTTTGCGAGCTTCAAATAAAAACATTCTCCTGTCTTCTGTGCTGCTTATTTCGCATTTTAAATTATTCTCAAACACAACCAAAATTCCAAATCCCGAACAATAACCACAATTTCCAAATCACTGAATCGAAAAGCACAAGCTTTTTCACCATCATTTTCAAAATATTTACTATAAAACTTTATGTTGACCACTATTCCCATATGCTTGTTGCATATTTGAATACCACTTTCTATATGCTTATACAAATAACTTAATGAAGCATTCAAAAAGATGGCAGCAGCCAGTGCCAGTGCCAGAGCAGCAATAAGCGAAAACAAGCCCACATCAAACAGTTGCTGTGTTATTTTAACCCTTTTATGTGAGAATAACCAGAAGTAAAGAACAACAAAAACAACAACAAAAAAGTACACCCTTGTCATGGGCGCTTTAATCAGCAAATGGAAAAATATATGCCGCGTAACAGAAGCAAAAAAATAAAACGAAAAAGAAAGGAACAAAAATGTATAGAAATAAATGCCGCATAATTTTCAAAAATTGTGTATGCAAAGAGGCAGGGGGAGAGGACAACAGATAGGTAGGGTAGAGAGAGATCCCACAGCGAGTTAAGTTGAGCAACATCCACTTCTTATCAGTCCTGACACTCGCTGCGCAATATTTTCGTCCCTTGTCGTTGTGTGCTTTGTAGTTGTTGCTGTTGTTCTCGCTTAAAAATCTAATTTGAAATAAATGAACTAAATATGCTTAGCACGCGCGCTTGCCACACGTCCCGCTTTCCTCTCTCTCTCTCTCTCTCTGCCACCCACTGCAATTGTTGTACCCTTAGGCATCGTCTAACTGTCCTTCCCCCGACCCTGTTGCGTCTGCAGACTCGCATATGAAATAACTTTTGGTTAGGTTTTCACTTTTTGCGCATTTTCCACAAGCGAAACAATTGTTGCCGCACACACACGATCCTTACATATGGCTTTGAATATTTTTGAATTGCATGGCCAGGGCTGATGAGGATTTTCGCTTCTTTTATTTTATTTTTTCCTTTTTTTTCTGTCTTTTGGGCGTGCGCGTGTCTCGCCTCCAAGTGGCCAACTCTAAGGCCAGCCAAGCGGCAGCATAGAGACGAGCGTACGCCCACTTTGACGGCGCTGGGCCGCACATAAGCGCATTTGCATGGAATTTTAATAAGGCACAACAAATTTGTGCTTTTTTCTCTTGATACTCTTGCAAAGGCTATTAGACTTGTCTCATTAAATATGTTACAAATGGCAATGAAACTGTAAAGGGATTCAAAAATTTATAAAATAAATTATATATTTTAGCTACTCTTTGTTCGTCAATCTGTTAAAATTGATCGGAAAGAGAGCTCCTTAACAAAACACATTCAATTACAAAAAATTCATAAGCAAACAATACAAGATAGAGTATTCACCTTTCGAGTATGCCAAGAATAATATTTTTTTTTTTTTGTATTCTCGACGCCATGTTTGTTTATTTGAAATTCAACCGTTTTGGGTTTATATATGATGTGACTGGGAATGACAATAATAATAATAGGAACAACAATAACATTAAGAATGATGATAACTGTTGACAGGCAGGCAGGCATAACATATACAATCAAAGATATGTCTGTATTCATGCTGAAAGATAAGTTTTTGAAAAATTGAATACTTTATTTGAGTTTTTGCATCAAAATAACTACTTCATACTTCTGTATCACAGGTCTAAAAACGGATGATTACCAATAACACAAAAAATTCAGCGAAAAAAAAACCAAACAACTGAACAAATATTCACCTATTGTATTTCCATTGTATTTGGTAGCAATAATGGGGAAGAGGCTTTGTGGGCTATGGCATGACATGAACGTTGACAATAGCCAATGTCCAATGGTTTTTGAGCTGGAAAATATTTTTGGCAACAGCGTCACTGCTATCAAATGTATTTTTCTCTTAGTTATGTTTTTCTTTTAGTTGTTCCATTTTGCAAAAACATGCAAGAGAACGCGACATGAAACACAGAGCCTGAACTGATGCTGGCATACAAGCATTGCGTTAGATATAGTTAGGTGCTGCACTGGGAGAAAACTTGCTAGCTTTTTTTCCATATAGATAAACAGTTAAATATGTATTTATTAAATATTTCTCATTGAACTTTAAAATTTTTTTAATCGACTTAAATGTTTTGAATGTTTTAAAAAATATTTTTTCATAGTGTATGAATGTATGTAGCTCATGTAGATCCTTCGTAACAAGGCCTTTGTTACACTTCCGGCTGGTCAACTGTCATGGGTTCGTTCAACTACAAAACGGCAAAGCCTGGCTGTGTCCCCAAAACAACTACCAAAATATAACCACAAAAAAAGTAGGTAGCACAGGTCAGCAGTATGTACGATAAGCCATGATAATACAGTGGTCTATATATATATGACAGTTTTAGTGTGGCCTTACACTCTGACCGCTACTAAGCTTACACTTATGTCCAATTCTGTGGGTTGCTTTCTTTACGGGCACACTTTACATGTCATCAGAGTTGTTGCTACCAAGAAAAGTGTTGAAGAGAAGGGAACAGAAGAAAACCAGCAATAGGATAAGCGCACACTTCCGTCTCTCTCTCTCTCTCCCTCTAGTTGACACACACAAGTGCAACTTATAGTTTTTTATTTCACCCAAACACCCACTGACAAAACCCATGCACAGCACATTTGTCTTTTGCACCCTCAGCTTTTGTCTGCAATATTTCAAAATAATTTCAGCCAACTCGTTTCTATGTATGTGCCATAAATTGCACAAAACGGAAATGCTAGCCGAGAGAACTCAGCCACAATAACAGAAGCAGAAACAGCAACAAATACAAACAACTAGAGAAACAGTCAGTCGAGAGTGTTTAGAGTGGACATAAAGCAGTTGAAACATCAGCCATTATAACCCCCTATCTCACACACCCACGCACACACACATCTCTCTCTAGGGGCACTACTCATAATTTTCAACTTTATTGACGACCCATTTAGAGGCTGAGTTGTGGCTGGCCATCTGTTAGGCATATCGTCAACACTTATGAGTCTGTGTTTATGTTTTATTTATGTTTTCTTTTTCAAAATTACTTTGTCTCTGGCTTTGGCAACAGTTCTCATTTCAACTCGAAAGCACAGTGTGATCTTTGATTATTAGGTGATAAATGCGGTTTCATTTGTTGTTATTTAATTTTGATTTACATTCAAATCAAACATCAAATATTTAACATGAACTTCATATTTATTTATGGAACATTAAAATAAAATAGTTTTTTTTGTCATTCAAATTTCATGCCAATTATTGCTGTTGCAGTCGTAAATATTTAATTTCTAACCAGAAATTAAACACAAATAAAGTGTTGAAGCATTCTAATGAATTTTTTTTTTTTAACAATTCAAACATTGACACATTTGCATTTATCTAATTTCGAATGCAACACACTAAATGCATTAAATTGCAACAAATAGTCAACTTATTTCAACAGCTGTGCAAACCAAAACATTTTTTACACACATATTTTAATATTTAAGTTATTTTTCGTACCTCAATTAACAATATTCGATACATTGCTTGTGCATTTGCAAATGCACAACCTCAAAACTGTTCATCAATCATCTTGACAGCTCGAAGTAGAGGGACAGAAGCTAAGTTAAACCCCACAAAACAGGAAAACATGCGAAAACAGCAAATATTCAAGGAAATCGAATATTTAGTTAGCTGCAGCATTTTTGAGGTTTTGCCACACAGACAAAAGCCATTCAACATTCATTCAGTCATCAATTATGCTTATGTCTAGAAATATGTACATTTAAATGTTTGTAAACTAAAAATCCTAACGTAGTTCAATTTTGTTGAAAAAGCTTTTCTTTTGATTGCGAATCGTAGCTGTTTGCGATAAAACCTTAAAAGGCTGATTGAAATATGCCAATTAAGTATTTTTATATTACAACAGGTTTTATGAACCACAAAATTGACTTGACCTATTGAAAACTTCAAACTTTATTAAAAGTCTTGCCAAAGTATTAAATTCTTTCATTTCGTTATTTTTTACATATTTTACAAGAAACCCAAACATAAATATGCTTTGTGCCGGGCTCTACAGCTGACCAAACACAAATTGCTATTGGTAAAAGCAATACATTTTTGGCATCTAAACAAATATAATCAAATATCTGGCGCAATAAAAACAAATTTAAGTAAAATTGCCACCGCAATTAAAAGGCAAGTGTTTGGCTTGGAAATGCAGACTTTATCTTTCTCATTCGAATCTTGAATTTTCGATGCTGAATGCATTTTTCGTAAATTTATTGACTGAATGAATGAATATTATGTTTGTTTCAAACATTTTTCACAGCATCATCGATTTATTTCTCTTGATTAAAAATATTTTTATTTCTTATTTGACTTTTGCCAAAGCAATTAATTGTCGAGTGTTTTATTAGCCGCAATAAAATTATGAACGCAAATTTAAAACTAATATTGCGTAAGTGGGAAGAGATTAATAAAGGGTTTGAAGTAGTACTTCAACATGAGCTACAGACTCAAATAGTAAAAAATATATTTTTATATTTTTTTTTGTGTTATATCCCATACCAAATATGATTGGTTGCTGCAGCTGCTGTCGCTTTGGCGATGTCATGCAAAAACTCAATAAATTTTGCGCAAACGATTTATCATGAGGTTGATTACGAAAATGCAGACACACACAGATGCATAGACTGTGGCAAGCACAGTTGCATGCATAAAATAATATAGGAATATTATAATAGACATGGCATACAAAAGCGCCATTGCCATTTTTCACATGTCAGGGCATTGATTTGCAGTTGTTACACAAAATGGCGCCACGGCAAAAGTACCGTTAGTAACCCACTAATGGATTGTTGCCAGTCATTGTGCAAGTGTGTGTGTGTGTTATATAATGGATGCTTTTGGGATCGCTGGGATGAAAGCCATTCGCTCCTATTTACACTTCCTGGCCCTCTAACGGTATCAAAGGTTACAACTGAATTAACATAAATTGTGGCATGAAAATTGACAACAGCGCAGCATTTGCGAGAATTTGATTTGAATTTAAATAGGAGAGTGAGGACGAGGCGGCAACTTTCCTAGGCCTTGTACAAGTGCCTTCGATGAGAAGCCATTAATAGTCTACGCTTTGATTTACATCGTTTTTGAAGAGACAGACAGGCGTAGGCGGTGGCGTGGGCGTGGACGTGGATGGCAACTGCTGTGATAACAATTTCAATTTAAATTAATTTATTAATATTTTATAATCGACTTCTGTCTGTGTTCACTTTCGTGATTTGCATAATCAAGTTGTGCTCGGACCGAAAATTGATGAGAAACTATCTCTCTGCCGTGTTATTAACTGCACATTGTCAAAGTTAGCAACGTTTCTTGAATTTAATTTACTGCACACCAGCTAGATAGACAGAGAGACAGTAAGACAGACAGTTGAGTTGCCTGTCGTTTTTGGCCATGTTCAGCTGGCAGGCAAGTAAATTAATTAACTTTATTGTTCGGATGCTTTGCCAAAAAGCATAATTTGATTAAAAGCTAACAGCATTTTATACATTTCATTATCAATTTGATAAGAGCATTTATAATTCTTTTGCCTCAATATAATAATCCTTCACATGCAATATTCGGTATCTAAATAATTTAGTAGTATTTGGTTGATGGACTGCATATTGTCAAGTGCATTGAGATGCATTAGATGTATTGTCATCTCAAGATCGAAGCGGAAATTGAAATGCATTCAAAAGCCATTAAAATTGCATATGGCATTAAGTTTTGGTAAGCCAAAATGTTCTTAATTCCAATTCATTTGGCAAATTTAAGTGCAGCAGACATGAACTAACGATTTTTAAATGCAAAATCTTTCAACTTGTTAATTTTGCTGTTAAAATATTATGGCATTGTATACAAACATAGTATTTGCATTCTCGTAAAGCCATTTTTTTTAATTCACATTCAATGTAAATGATAATGTTTATCTGGTTTCGCAGCCTGTTAATATTGATTTCGCACCCATTTAATTGTCTGTTAACAGTTAAAATCACTAATGAAAAAATCTTTATATGAGAATTGGACAAAAAAAAAAAATGTCTCCCTATGAATTTGAAGTAAAAAAAAAGAAATAAAGTTTCGTGCTGATATCTCATTTGTATGCACATAAATTGCATTACGAATTGACGCTTTGCGAAAAAAAAGAGTAACTGTAAGGAAAATTCTAACCAAAAACAAAAAGGAGGGCAAGAAACAGCGGAAAATAAAATAAATTAAAAACTATCCAAGAATGCTTGCTGGCAAAGGGGCAAAGTGCCAAAAAAAAGAAATAAAAAATAATCCAACAACAGCGCTGCGAATAAAAAATTGCTGAGCTATGCGTGTCCTTGCCACGGCTTCTGTCGCACCAAATAATAACAAAAGGTACAACAAAAGGACAGCTGGAAACTTTAATAAAAAATGCACTGGCTGAAATAAATCCCCTTTCTGTAGAGGCTTCCTGGAGAGAGAGAGAGAGGGAGAAAACTCTTGTTGATTTTGATGTTGGTAAATTTTTGTGCATTTATCATTCGGCGCTATGCTCGTATAACCTAACATCCATTCAATTTACTCTAGATTCCAACTACTACTTCTTCTTCTTCTGCTTCCATTTTTGCACATTTCCCGCTTGATTTTCACGAATTACGTTTATTGCAGCACGGTGTCCGGGTGCTGAGAGGGTCGATGGAAAATTGAAAAAATGCTGCAAGTTCACTTGCCATTCGCTTTGCAAACAACAGCATTCACAAGAAAATTGTCGATACGTTTGGAAAACAGAACAGAACAGTGAACATCGATTTGATGATGAATTGATTTATGTTTGAGTACTCTGTACTCCATCGTTCGTTCTTTCGTTTACAACACCTATTTTCCACTTCTCACTTTGATTTCAACTTTAATTTTTTTATACCCTTAACCCATAAAATGGGGAAAAAGAGTATAATGGTTTTGTGCAAAAGTATGTAACAGGCAGAAGGAAGCATCTCCGACCCCAAAAAGTGTATATATTCTTGATCAGCATCAACCGAGACGATATAGCCATGTCATTCTGTCCGTCCGTCTGTATGAACGCGCGGATCTCATAGACTACAAGAGCTGGAGACTTCAGATTTTAAATGTAAGTTCTCATATACCATAAGCAGAACAAGTTTGCTTCAAATTATCGATAAATATTCTGGTTTCCGATATACACATGGCATCGATAACAAAAATTATTGAATTTGGAAAATGTAAAAGTGAGGGTGAATGAAATGGCTAACGATAGAGCTTTCCTGAATATTTCGTCCAAATCGGTTAAGAAACACCGGAGATATCGAATTTAATCGATTGAAGCTAAGTCAGTATAGTCAAAGTAAATTATAAATTAAATATATTTATTGAAACTGGGTTCAGGGTATATTCTAGTCGTGCTCTCCCGACTAGAGCCTTCTTACTTGTTTTTTTTGTAGTACCATTTAGATTGACTTAAACATCGTTGCATTGATTGTGCGCAGTGTATTATATAAAACTGAATTGTAGCAAGATGACAAAATTTGATTACACTTGAACTCAATCAAAGAATGCGGTGCTTGCATTCTAAAGAAGTTTTTTCGGATATTTAATGCTTAATGCTGTGAATCTAAAAGTATTTAATCACTCATCGGTTACAGGTCAGACTTTAATAAGACGCAATATCCACTCAAACCGATAATAATCGATCACAATTTATATCTGCTTTAGTGCGAGATCAACAACTTTAATATATTCATAGCATACGAACAACAGCAACAAAATGAATCGTATTTATTAAATTCCTTGCCAGGAAATTTACAATGCAAATTGTTTTACACAAAGTTACGACGAATCGAATGCAAACGGGAAATATGCAACAACGTGAGACGTGATCGAGAGTGTCATAAAGTGTCAAAGCCCGGTTTTAATTCTTCAGAAATACCTTCAAGTCAAAGTTGATTGCGTTTTGCCACTTTGAATTCAATTATAGTATTAACGAGAGGCCGGCTTTATTACGCGCTCGAAACTTGAGCTTATCATTGTTTCTCTCTCTCTCTCGCTCATTCGATCGCTGTGCGGTGTAATTGCCCAACGTAAACGGGGAAAAAACACATTCTACTTTTGAGTATTGAAAACGGGGGGTAATCCCATATATGTTATAATCAACGTTGCAGTTTCCCACAAGCTAGAACTGATAGCGAAATCAACGCTGATGCGTAAGCTGGCGCTGCTGATTGTGTATATAAGCTGAACGCTTGCGGCTTATTGGCATCAGTTCAGCTTTCAGTGCCTTACAAGCTACACTAATTAACTAACTAAACAAAATGAAATTCCTATCGGTTGTCTTTCTGCTTGGTCTGCTGGCGCTTGCAAGTGGTAAGTTTTGTCTACAAGCGTATAACATTTAAACAATATTTAACATTAATCTTGACTTTACAGCCAATCCTTTGAGTCCCGGCAATGTGATTATCAATGGTGATTGCAAAACTTGCAATGTCCATGGCGGCTAGTAATTGCCAGAAGAGATTTCTAACTGCATTTCATGAACAACATTTACTGGACTATCAAACTAAATGGATAACTACACCAATATGTTCTTAAACAACAAAAACTATATAGACCTGGACAATATATATCTTTAAAAAAATAATAACTAAAGATTGTTTTTCAAAAATAAACTCAATGATGCAAGCAAATAGATCTTCTTAAAAGCCGTCAAACCAGTTTAATAAGCAGTTGCTTACTCAATTAGCTAAAAGTATAACTTAATCAGCAGCCAGCAAGAACAACTATTCGTTGAATCATAAAATAGGTCAATAAAAATTCAACTTTATGTGAAAGCACAGTAGAAAATCCTCATTAAATTCCATTAATTTATTAGCAAATGATTTGATTTCCCTCTTAAATTCTTTCAACCTTGAATCCTTCTATTTAGATTTGATAATCTTTCATGCTTATAAGTCCCTGACCCGAATAACAAACATATATTGACTGATACTAAATGCAAATTGACATCACAAGCAATTGCCATAGCAAAAAAAACAATGCCTCTTTATAAATGCATTAAGCTCTTCGGCATGCAAAAATTTTTATTAACGAGCTTAATTGGGAATTGCAGTGTGTCAGCGCATAACTGACAAGACAATGTTCGATATGCATATATATATATACCATATAAAAATACACATTGCGCTTAAATGCCAAACATATTTGCAGGACATTTGGCCAGATGTGGCTCTATAGTAGTTTTACCCACAACGTTTTCCCATTGATTTGTCGAATCATTTTACATAAACCGGACGAATAATTTTCAGCCTTTGGCTTTACTGCGGTTCTTCACGCTGCTTCCTCATGTTGTTGTTTTTGGTAATTGTGTTTTATTGTCTGGATTATACAACATAATGCGCACTTATTATGCACATAACTGTAATGTCAATGAAGAATTAACCGAACTCCTTTAATAAAAATTATAAAAAACCCCAACGCTTTCATAAGTGTCGCTGTCATTTATGGCCATCTCACTCCTCCTTGTCATTCATAAATATATAATTAATTTGCGCTGATTTATTAGCCTTTTTGTTGCCTGCTGGCTTGGAGTATGGAAAATTGTTTCGCACATTTTCCAAGTATACTCTGTCTCGCTCTCTCTCTCTCTCTCTCTTCTCCTCTCTATTTGCCTTCCGAACGCAATTAATGCAATATGATTTAAATATTCCGTTTTAAATAATATTGATTATATAAATGAAATTGTAATTTCATTATGCGCTGCTTGACAATTTGCCCGCTGAAATGAAACTTATTTAAGTGCACATAAATCTTAATTTGTGTATTTGTGGCGACGAGAAAAGTTCTCTCATTAAAATTGCACAAACGAAATGAAAATCAACGAGAGAGCGGTGAGAATAATATGACAGTGCTTTAATAACAAAAATATGCTGTGTCATCGACCAGAGCTATCAACGATTTTAATCAATAAAATATATTACAGGGAATGTGGTAAAACATATTTAGGTTGAAATCGACTTGGTTTCATTATATTTACTCTTTGTATTCGTTGCCTTAAGATCATACCTGAAACGAAAAAGAAATATATAAAGTTTAGTTGTTATATTCAATGATAGTAGAATAAGTAATATTATATTATATTGATTTTTGAGCAACTAATGATAATGTATCGAAAAGTTTCTCGACTACAACAACACTTTGCAATCTCCTTTCAAGCGTAGCACATATGAAGCAAAGCCAAAAATGTAGATTTATGTTCCACAGCGTGAAGCATCAAATGCATTTCAATCGAGTCGCACACACAAGCAAACAAACAATCGCAAATTTTCTTTTTCTGTTTTTAGCCACAAGCAGAACCGCAAAAAGGGTTACTGCTCTCTCTCTCTATCTCTCTGTCCCTCTGTGAAGTACTTTATCCATTGGAAATGCGACCAGGAAAATCTCCGAAAATTTCAATAGCACAAGAAGCCCAATGCGCATATTTTTGGAGCTGCCTGTAACGATGCATTCCAGAGGGAGCCTGAAATGAGGAAAAAGAGCTTGGCAGTTGGCACAGGAACAGGAGGACTTGCAGGATTTCCACAGCACGAATGCATTTCATTTTAGTTGCGGCGGCCTCGAACAAAAAAATAATAAAATAAGACAGGCGATAGCTGCACACAAAATGGCGGCAGCACAGCAGGCGAAATCTGCCAGAAATTCCAACAACAAAAGCAAAAAAATGTTGATAGAGCAAGAAAGAAAGAGAAAGAATCTTCAGCATAGCATAAATTTCATTTTAGCCACGTCGCTTGTCCATTTGCTTTTTTTTTTTCTTTTGCCTGCTTTATCGCCGTAATCTCGACAGCTCGCTCTGGCAGCAAGTGCTGCCCATTTTTTGTATGATGATGATGATAATGATGTTAATGATGAGCGTTTGTAATGCTGATGTTGCTGCAACAACAACAACAACTGACTTTGATGGTGCAAGCAATTTGCGCTGCAATTGTTTATGTGATGCCTGCCGCGTCAAGCGTCAAAGGCCAGTTTCGGGCTGCACTAATTATATGGTTAAAGAAGAAGAAGCAGAGCTTGTGCAAAAGACAAAAACCTTTTGTTAACTTCTTTTCTCTTTCGCTCTGCCTCTTCTTACTTTAAAATGGCGCTGCGTCGCCATTTTGTTTAGGATTTTACAATGGCGCCTCATGCAAAAGCGTTTTCCCGGCACAAAAATTCATTTTATGTGTGTGTGACGTTGACGCTTGGGACGCGTTTAGCAGTTGCTGCATATGCCATACGCCATATTCTAAAATGCCACGTTGTCTGTCTGCTGTGCACTTCCGACACACACACACACACATGTGTACACAGCGCCATAAAGTATGCAATAACATTTTATTGTAACAACTCGTTAAACGTAACAAAACAAAGCACAGAAAAAGGCAGGCAACGAAAGCAGAGGCAAAGGCAGTTAAGGCAAAGCGCTCCTAGAATCAACTCAAACCTATCAACTACCAGAGCTCGCCCCCCATCCTTCCCCTCACACCACCTTCAGTTCCAGTGTTTAGCATAAAATTTACTGCACCACCAACATTTGACGTTTACGTTTACCGTATGGCCCCGTAAATCCTACTAATCAAATTTATTACCCAACACACTCACACACATACACACACACACACACTTCTTTCACACTCGCTTACTCACACTCAACCGAGCGACCACAAGCCCATTTCTCTCCAACGAACCGTATTTCAACCAAAGCGAACTGAACCTAACCTAACCTAACCTAACTAAGCCGTACCGCTTTCGAAGCCATAACCTGACATGCTGCTGCTGCTGCCTTTAGCCCCGCTTTTAGCTAGCGGCCTTGTTGGACTGGCTGGACAGCTGGAACTTAGCAGCTGGCCACTTCAAATGGCTTGGCAATATGCATATTAAATTTAATTAGAGCGACGGTAAACATAAAATCAGCCAACGAAGGTACACACACACACACACACACACAAACGTACCTGTACAGTATACACTGCCTGCAATGCAACAACAAAAGCAACCAAGAAGACGAATACCAATAAAGAGCAGTCTGGCACCTATTTTCATTTTGCTGCCCTGCTGCGTCAAAGCCAAAAGCAATTTGGCTTTATCCTTTCGGCCTTTTTGGCCTCGCTCGGAGAGGCTGAAGTGTTCAACTGGACTTGAGTTGGGTTTATTTTAGGTTAAAAAGTTATGAGTGTCCATCAAAATAAGAGTACAAGAAACAAGAATATTTCAAGCCTACTTTATGACCGACAAAGCTAACAGAAATTATGATTTTTACTTAATATAAGTATATGCATTTTTAATGAGATTAAATAAGAGTTATTCTTTCTTGAACTAATAATAATATATTTTTACATTTAACTTAATGACTTTTGTGGACTTTGTATAAAAAGTCGTTGAAAATAAAAACCTTTTTCACCTAATATTAATACATGAAATCTTCAAAGTTCTTTCAAAATAATATCGTATAGTATTTTGTTTTGCTTTGATATGATTATAATATCAAATTCCATAATTGTTATGACACTTGCAAAAGCTGTGATCCAATTAATAATCTTAACCATATCCCAAGGAACAATAAAGAATCAAGTTGAATATGCTTTTTATAGCATATCAGCTTCCCTTGCAACAAATGTTGTTAATTAAATTAATGCCAAGCCAACATTTACGATAAGTTACTTAACCAGGCAGATTATGTTTAACTTTTTAATGGTTTGCATATTGGAAAACCACTAACCACATACATAAAAAGTTAGTATTTTTAATTCATAATAATCTGTTTTTTCGACCTTTTCAATGTCCTTTCATAACCTTCTAACAAGCAACGCAGTTTAGCATTCAGTCTATATAACGTTTTGATTATGAACATTCCAACAATGCGACAGTCAAATTCAAGGACGAATTATGGCATCAACTTTCTACCAGGCAATTTAGCCCTGTCTGTGCCTGTGGGATAAGCAAAGAGCTCATTAATGTCACATTCATGGCAAGTCCACAAAAAAGGGCATAAAATGTGTTCTGTGCCCCAAAACTTCTATCGCAGCTACACAGCAAGCCTCCCACACACACACATGCAGGAGTCCCCACAAACCGTTTTAATAGACACAAATTTTAAGTGTGGTGCTCCCCTGTTTTTTGGGGGTAATTAACAAAACTTCGCCCCCACACAAAAAAGGCGGCCGTAAAATAATCAAAATTAGCCAAATATGCCATTGCCGTTGGGGATCACGTTTTAAGGGTCGAATTATATTTTATGTATAATACAGAGAGTGTGTTGCTTGCCCCCCTTTTCCATCCCTCTCTTCTCGTCCCAGTAGCCGCACAATTTATTTTAGTGCCATATATATTTTTGGCAAATGTGCATTATATAGAAATAAGCCTAGGCCCCCAAATGTGTTTTATGATAATGCCAAAGCCTAAAATTACGTTTTATAACTGTTACTTTCAAATTGAAACGAGAGTTTAATGCACTTGAATGGGCTTAATTATAGATACGCCACACACGCTTTTAAATATTCAAAATAATTATTATCTGAATTATTTATCGATAGCATAAGCAAAATATTCAATCGAAAACTATTTGCAGATTTTAAAAGCATCGAAAGCAACATGAAGGTCAAAAGGTTACAGTTTTTTTTATAGCAATATGCAGTTAAAAATAAGAGAACCATTTTATCACAATATTTTTTAAAGATTTCGATAAAAAAAAAAATTTGGAATGAGAAAATCTGATTTTTTTTAAATCTCCCCAAAGACCACAAATTGAATGCAAATCTTTTTCACACTCCCTTATTTTAAACGGCTAGCGTTTTATTTTTATCGGATAATAAATCATTACTCCAACCGCTAATTTTCTTGTATTGGAAGCAGACGCAGGCCTTAATTTATTGGCCATTTAAAAGCCTGTACATTTACAGGTCCATTGGCACCACAAATTGTTGAACGTTTTGTCCTAATTAAGTTTGCTTCACAATGGCCAGCACAATTCGCTAGTAGTAATTATTGTCAACAGAAACAGAAACAGAACACACACAGACGATTTTATCTAAATCAATTTAATGAATGCGTCCATGGCCTATAGCCAAAATGCAGGCGTTACAAAATATACAACATCCCGCATGTTGCAACTGAAAAGCACCCAGCAACAAATTCCATATATATATATATTTCGAGAGAGAGAGAGAGCATGAAGTTCTCCCTAAAAACAAACAGAAACAGAATAAAACACATGCAGCTGAAGTGGGTGAGAAATGGGAGAGAGAGAGACGAACAGATAGATACAACAGATGGAGATAAGAGAAATACAGAAACTCAAATTAAATTAAAATCTTTCAGTTTCAATTACGAGTTTTTGTGCCACTTCAATTCCAACGTACAAAACACAAATTGCATTCAAAATGCATTAAAAGCAATTTGCACGAAAATTTGCATAAAAGTAAACGCTGAGGAGCGTGACAGGGACCGAAAGACAGACAGACAGTGAAAGAGCAAGAGAGAGAACTAAAGTAAGAGGAAAGGAAAAATTGGGAAATGGAATTGGTGGAAAGCAACGAAATTATACGCTATCAATTATAATGGCAATGACAAAAAGCAAAGGCAACACATTGCGCCATCAAGGTGAAGATGAAGAGTTGCAAATGGAGCTCGGCAGGGAAGGGGCAAAGGACAGGGCAGGGTAGAGGTAAAACCCTCCAGAGACTGCTGCAACTCAGACAAATTGCATGTTGCATTGAAAATGCGCGCATGTGTTTACAAATTGGAATGTGCAAAGCAAAAATAGAAGGAATAAACAACGAGACTATACCCTGTTTATAACAAAATATTGCAAGGTTAATATGCTATGTTAACTAGCTGTTAAAAAATCATACTTTCCATAAAATGTTTAAAGTAAGCTTCAAAAAGGACGAAAGTAAAGATCAATAGATAAGCTGAGGACAATATTTGAAACACAATTTATGGATAACAACAGAACTGATAACATATTCTCTCTTTTCCATTCTATCTCAAAGTTAATGTTAAATTATGTCTGACAGGCAACAACCTAATACCAAACTTTTAAAGGCCTACAGGCGATCTCACTAATTGAATATAAACCTCACCAACATGCATCTGTATATCTGCCTTTCAATGTTGCATGATGCAAAAGCAAAGAAACATAAGCAGAGATAACAAAGAGAGAGGGTTAGATCATTTGCCTTACGGCTTGCACAAATCCTACTTCAACTCCAGCTATAGATACATATACAGAGAATGCATATGGCAGAAGGGTAACACAGTGTTTGGGTCGCTTTTACAATCGTTACCCCATCCATATGTATCCATATCCAATGGGCGCCCTGTTCTGTTGCCCGAACAAAGCGACGCCGTTGGTGGTGCGACACGGACACGCTTCAAAGGTGCAAGCGATTGCACTCAAGGCGTCAACCGGGCGCACATACATATACTCGAATACCCGCGTCCCCGACTCTTTCTCTCGATTGCCAACTGCCGAGATCCATCCGACAAAAAGATAGACAGACAGACAGACAGAAAAGGGCAGACAGATTGCAGTTGCAGTCAGCCGGCGCCTGGCATGCTTTTGCTTTTGCTTTTGCTTTTGCCACACCAACACCAATACTTACTTGCAACACCAATACTACATAACCAACACAATAGTCTACCATTCGGTGGCAAGCAGACAAACGAAGGTGTTTGGTATTTTCAGTAATGTGTTGTGTATAGACGCTTTTGCTGTCTCATTCTCTACGTCCAGGCCCAAGCTTTTCATAGTGCATTGAATTATTGCCTGCTGCATGCTACAATTGTGCACATATTGTACACACATATACATTTCGTGGCAAGCAAATGCAGCAAATGCTGACATAGCATAACTTCTTAAATATTGTGGCATCAACATCAGATTACCAATTGGTCTTTTAAAGCTTGATTTTAATTAGTTCAGATTTAACATTCTAATAAAATTACAGAATAATTAATATTTCTATGATTTGAAAAAATTACTATATAGTTTTTATATGTATCAACAGATATCCTAACCAACTCGTAACAACTTTCTGCTTTAATGATTTTTTTTTACAACTTTTTGAAACATAATCCAAAACAAACAACAAACATAAACAACTTCGTTTGCTTTGTGCTTGAAAAAACTTTAGATTTTGTTCGCTTAACTTATTTGTTTGTGGGTAAAATAATCGGTTAATTGGAGCGTTAATTTAACAATTTTATTGATTCGCTTGCTGCGTAAATATTAATTGTTTCACTGCTCAGGGTAAAAGCATGAGTTGTTATGCTTTTTGTTTGAGAACTGCTTAAAGTTTTTACCTCTTTCTTTAACTAACTGGAAAGTACATTTGGTAAACTAGCTGAGAGGGCATGGCGAAATGCACTGCGATTTATTATCAAATCGGCTTCGAAGCATTCATGCACGATTCGCAAATATTTTCCTCTGAATTTTTTATTATTTTTTTTTCGAAATGACCGTCAGAAAATTTTTAACATTTTTCTGCTATTCATTGGCATAAATCTAAATGTATCTATTCATTATTTTAAAAGCAGATTACCAAAAGAAAAAACTGTTTTTATGGAGTGTGTTTGGGTGGCCCTTCTGCGATTGCCCAACGGGCCTGTCGTTCCAAAATAAACTAAAGAAGAAAAAACCCAATACATGAAAATGCCTCCCAGCTGTATTGAATTAAAAAATAAAGCAAAAGCCACCCCAAGCCACACACAAAGCATGTGGGTTACCATCATGGAAAAAATGCAACTCAGCAACAAAATACATTTTTTGTTGTTGCTAAGTATTATGTATTTCATTTTGGCATTGCCGCAAACACTCCAAATGCATTTGCCCCACCATTTCCCAAATGTTTCTATAGCTCAAGCTTAAAGACTGGGATAAAATGTGTGTGTGTATTTATGTGGTATGGGGCATAGCTGAGCCGGAAGCGTAGATTTTTAATGTACGCTGGTTGCTTGGAGAGGATAGAATGCGAATTTAGACACATGTTTCTTGCTGTTGCCACTCCCCCTACCTTTACCTTTGGTGTGGGCGTTGGTTGGGCGTGCTCCACATATCAAACGTCAACATTAACAGCGTATTTTGCCGTGTTGCATTCATGTAAAACCAGTTTTCAGTATTCTCTCTTTTTCTTGTTCCTTAGTTTTGCGCTGTCTTTGTGTCTTGTCTATAAATTAAAACAAACTGCTGTGCAACACAAAAAGATAAAGATGCAAAAAAAAATAAGTTTTATATTGTAAAGTAATTGTGGAGGAACTTCTGAGCTTGAGTAAGACAAGTACAGAGTGTTGAAAAAGGTCAAAATAAAATGGTAAAAAATGTTTTATTTCAGTTGAATATCTTTAACTTTAAGTATAATTCCAAAACGATATTAACCTTAAAACTTTGATCGGAGTGAAAGAGATTTCAAATTGTAGTTATTGATAATACTTATCGATATTGCCAACTTACCTTTAATCACTTAAGCAACGCTATAATTTAAGTTATGCTTCAAACACACCCTAATTCTCAGCTTAAACATTTTTTGTCACCGCTGCTTCGTTATGTGGCATTCATTTGAAAAGTAAATCTGCGACGCACTGCAGCAGCATACATATATATAAGCATGAATGTATTTTGCAAAGCGGTGCGTACAGCATGCGCCAGGAGAACTTAATCCCAGTGATGATGAAGGAATGCGATGACAAATAGTCATCCTGTCAAGTTGTACGTTCGTACGCCTGGTCTAACAGTCAGACGAACTTCCGAACATATGTAGTAACCATTGTTGGGGCAAGTAGTTAAGGCAGCGAGCAGGAGCTGAAGAAAGAGAGAGAGACAAAAGCCCTGGCACACGTACTACAAGTGAGATTTTGTCACTTTGCTTAAGCAGACACGTCGGATGCGTCTTTTGCATCCTCTGCAGAGCAATAGCAGACATCTTAGCGCAGAGCGCTTTGTATCTCGGTTTTAAATGGGCGCAGCTCAGGAAACGGAGAAGATCTACTACTACCAATGTCATTTACATGTGGCCCAACCCTAACAGCAGATACAAATGTATCTTCTCGCTGTGTGTGTGTGTGGCATGCAACGCCCCAAAACACTTTTGTGGCGCCACACTGTATGTGTGTGTATTCCTCTTTATAGCAATGCGGCTGCTCTCGCTGCGGGCACTCATCGTTAAAGTTTTCGAGTAAAGTGTAATTAGTCTTTTATATGGCATGTGAGACACACACTGTTTTTTCTTTTTTTTTCTGTACCCAGCATCCATTAAAGTGAGGTATCATCAAGTTGTAAAAATATATAACACACACATTATGAAGATATCCCCGAGAACTGCATTTTGTCAAGAGAATAAGTCAACCCTATCAAAAAATTAATGACAAAAAATTCAAATATTATTTTTATTAGGGTATCTTGTAGTCTTTTACACTGACTAAAACAATATTAACCTCTTTTTCTAATGTGTTAAAAAATTCTTTTGTAAGCCTTGTCGGCTAACACCAATTTTAATAGCTTTGTAATTCAAGAGCCTGGACTTTAATTAAACAGAAATGATAAAACCTTAATTATTTATCCATTAGTATCATGAAAAAAATGCTATTGAGTAACATTTTATTCAACTAACAACCAGACAACATTGATTATGAATAATATCCAATAACTATCTTAGCTCGTGGCTGCTTTTTTGTTATATCCATTTCACAATGCCAACTAACGGTTCAGTTGTAGTCCACACATATTCCGAACGCATTCAAGTCGAAATGTTATCAACATTTTCTTTTTCACTTGACTATGAAATTTTCTCTTCTTGTTGACTATTTGTAACTTCTGCAGCAATTGAATTCAATTACGTTACGTAAATTGTGTGTCAAATTTCACAGACACCAGAGCATTGGTCCAAAGACAAATATAGATATAATTTTTATATACACTTTCTTTGCCGGACATAATCGGGTATATAAGTTAAAGCTTTCCAAACATTATACTTAAAAACAGTTTTCCAAGTTATAAAGAAGATGTTCTATAGAAATATCTAAAAGCTAACTAATCCATTTATCTAGTAAAGTTTCAAAAAATAGTTAACTAAATTTTCATATTTTTCAGATCTTTTCTCGTCTGGAAGAGTACCACACAGTCGTTGAGACTTGACTCAAGCCAGTTTCTACTCCTTTTCATCTGGAAATGCGTTCAATGTGCAACACATCCATGAGAATTTGTTGCCGTGGCAGATGATTTTCGCTGTAATCGTCACATGTGTTCCAGTTTGAAACAATCGCACAGATGAGCATAGACAAAGGCGAAAATGCATTTTGCGTTCATATCTTGGCGTTCACAATGTAGCACAGAAGTCAAATGGCATTGCAGTCAAACAAATGCGCTTAGCAAAACTGTCAATAAACTTTAATTTTTGCTTCATTGCACTTGCCATATCTACAAGATACTTCATACGTACATATCTATGTATATATGTATCTATCTTTCCAAATGCACCCACCACAATGCAAGATAAAACTTTTGCTGGTAATTATTTATACAACAGACACACACACATACACATACTAACACACCCGCATCGAATTCCCACATGGGATGCGCCATAAATTGATATATGCTGTGGCGACGAGAACTGAAAAGAGAACTAAAAAATGTATCTACTAGCTGCTGGGGTCGTTGTATCTGATGTGAAGTTGGTGTGAAAAATTGTAAGCATCCATAATCTAATTTAATCATTATCACAGTTGTCTGAACTAAGTGACGTCACGCCGCATGCAGCAAGCTGCACAAGAGGCAGAAACCAAACTAAAAAAAAAAAAACAGGATTGTGCAAAGAGCATTAAAAACAAACAAAAAAAACAAAGCAAAAAACCTGTCAGCGAAATAGGAAAAGTGTATTATTGTGTAAGAAAAATCGCCGGGTACTTGACTTTGGCCAACAACAACAACTGCAACAACAACAGCAACTTTGGCAGCAACTATTTCATGCTACTTGCATGCGACTTTTGTTTTTGTCAGCCACACACCATTGCCAATGCTTAAATGTTGTCGTAGTTGTTGTTGTTGTTGTTGTTGCCGTTGTCATTGTCGTTGTCCTTGCGCTTATTGTGCCACGTTGCACAGCTCGGCTTTCCTGTGTCTGAAGTTAAGTGCAACTCTAACATTGTGCACCAGAGATAGCAAAGCAGCAGCATTCCATTGTTGCGCTCTGACTGCTTCCAAAGACTTAATTCAGCGTTTCGCACACAGAGCCAATTGGTGACAGGGGATGGGTGGGGAGATGGGCCGGGAGCATGAGGGTAAAAAGTGAAGTAGCCTGAACCCTTAACTGTCGACGAGCCCCCTTAAAAAAAAATAACAGGAGAGAGAACAAACCTCACCCCCCACGACCCACCTAAACGAACCGTCTCTATTACGCAGAAATGTTTTGTTGTTGTACAACGAGCAGTTGTTGTTGTTGTTGTTGTTGCCACATTTAACGCAAATGGCGACAACAGTCAGTGCAGAAAAGCAGCATACCCCTAGAGAGCGCTAGGATTCTGGTAGAGTCAACTTTTCATGACGTCCAAAATGGTTAAGCTGCCACAAAAAGCGCTTCGTGCTACGTGCACACACACACACACACACATTGAAATGCAAGATCCTACCAGAACTTTAACTTGATAAGCTGTTGAAATAAATTGCAGCAGCAGAAGCAACAACAACAACAGCAACAGCAAAAGGTGAAGTTTTGCCAGAAGGTCAAAAAAACAATCTCTTTCTATTCACATACATATATACTATATATATATATACAGAAAATTGTATTGCCATTTTGAAAAGCGGTTTTACTTTTCACCTATTATATGCGACACATCAAAAAAAATATAAAAAAAAACAGCTTACTAATAGTGGAACAAAGAGAAGAATTGCAATTGAAATCATTGGCACAAAAATGTCGAGTAGAAATTGTCCAATAAACTTTGACATGATGTTAAATTGAAAATAAATGTTCAACTATGATAAAAATTGTTTTGCTTTTAGGAATAGTTTTAGTTTTAAAACATTAATGGAAGTAACAAATTGTTAAGTGTGATTTTTTGGATTTTTAACTTTGAATGTGGTATTAATTATGACAATGGAAATTTATTTAAGGACCTTTGTTAACGTTGCACTTACTTAACTACATCATTGTTCTTAAGCCTGAAGTCAAGTTACAATTTTACATACCTGTAAAGAGAGAAGACAAGATAAAACAGGTTAAGAAGATGTTAAAAAAATATTTATACTTTTATAGATATTGAAACGGTATACTAACAGACAGTTCTTCATTAGAAACGACAGGCATTAAATAGGAAATAACTGAGAGACGAAAAATCCATTTCAAAAATCACTGCAATAAGCCAATTAAATGATTCCGAGCGTTAAGGCACACGCCCAATTTTGCCGGCACTTAAAAGAGCCCAACCCCGGCTCGTAAGCCCTATAATTTACCACACAATGGGGTGCACAATAAAAAATAACAACCACAACAACGATAAGGTAAATGGTAACATCAATTGTAAGCTATAATTACGCGTAAGTATTCTCCAGAAAGAGGTAAGAAATCAATTATGCGCATTGAGTGAACGAGAAACGCGGCTGTTTACACGTCAATTGATTGCTCGATGGGGATTGTAAATAACAAAAAACCCAACAACATTCACAAGTCAACGAACGAGAATTGGAAAAATAAAATAATAGAAGTCTGCGGCGTAGATGACCTCGACCCTAGAAAGCCTAGAACGAAACCCAAAACCAACGCAAACGCCAACGCCTACGTATGGCATATATTGTACATAAATATAATGATGGCACCCATAAAGTGCTGTCTAGCCATTTACGCGTCATTAAGCAAGACAAATTAAAAGAGGAGCACACAACACGCAAACGCACACTGCAATACGAACAATAATATATAACAATGCTAAAACAACAGCAGTTAAGGCAAGTAGCAATGAAGTTAGATTCTTTTGTTAATCGACGAATATTGAATGCTCTAAACGTTGTTGATAAAACTAGTATTATTTAAAAAAATGTATGATTTGAATTAGATAAAAGACAATACCCTAAAGAGCAGCTTACTCATTCGAAACTCCAATCACACTTTCTATAAATGATCCGAGTTAACTTCAATTTCAACTATGTTTAAAGATATAGTTTTCATATTAACTTTGTTGTAAATTTTATTTTTGCAATAAATTTACAGACTTTATGCGCAAAAATCTCCCATAACGGAGCTCAATGGACGTTTAATGTAATCGCCTTTTTTCACACACGCACACACACACAGTAGCTGCATGTTTGCGTGCCTAATTATGAATTATTTGCACAAGCATTTTGTTTTTGCTCAACTGCATCTGGCAAATGATGAAGGCAAATAGGCTAAATTAAATGAAAGAAGCTTTTCTTTCTCACTCGTTCTCTACACTCTTCAGTCGTGTTATGTGGGTGGATGAGTTTCTTAAGTATTCGAGGCACAATAAACAAACGCATGGCTGCATGGAGCCACAAGTCTTTGGCCAAGAAAGGCCCTTTGCCTTTGCCTTCGGTTATGTGAGGCGACAAATGCTAATGTCCAATGGTCGAGGGCTTTATGTTTATCTAAGTTAATTACAGCAAAACATTTTTAGGGTCGGCCAGCCATGCAGCTGCGTGCAGGCCTTTTCCAAAGGGTCCATATTCTACCATTTTACCACTTTACGGCTGGGTGTGGGTGTTTGTTGCTGGTGTGTTTACGCATGTTCGGGCGCGGACAGTTCCGCTGATTAATTGCTGTTGAGCACACACACACGCACAGGCCAGGCCGACATTATTCAACCGCTGTTTCCCCTCTACCCATTGTTATTACATAAACAAGCGTATGTAAAATTAAACCAAGTACATAACAAGATCTATATACACTGATGTTTGTGGGTGTGTGTAATGCATGACTTCAATTAAAATTTAATAAATAACAGTTAGTTATGATTAGTTTCGTTATACTGTGAGATGTCCAAAAACAATAGTAATATATTTTTAAGTTTCTAGAGAAAGTTTTCAACCTCGAGCATATAGAAGCATCATAATAAGCATCATCACCCCCAAACACAACGAATCATAGCTCAACGCAAATTGTATATTTTTATTGATGTAAATCAGCGAGGTTTTTTCTAAATGACAGCTGACAGAATCGTTGCCTCGACGAAAGGACAACAATCAACACAAATCCCAGACATATGTATAATGGATTGCCGCATTAATCATAATCGATTTTTTATCGTGCCACAAAAATCAGACAGCTGCGTATCGAAAAATAAAAAACAAACACAAAAAACAACCATAAGTGTAGCATTTTAGTAATATTATTGTAAAAGGCAGCTGGCTGATAATAAGAAAACAAACATTGAACTGCTTATCAGCGTCTAATTTGAGCACTCTGACCTCTAGCGGGTGGAAAAGTGGGCGGCCTAGACAAGATGTCTGTCTACAGTATTTTAGCTAGCAATTGAATAGAGAAAAAACAAAAACCAACACATTCAAATGCAAGTTGAGGCAACGCTTGAATAGTTTTAAGCTCTCTCATTCTCTCTCTCTCTTGATTCGGATTGATTGCAGACTGTATGACTGACGGACTGATAGACGGACATTGTGCCTGGGCTAGTTTCTCGGCCGGTTTGGCTTCAATTGTTTGCTAGTTTGTTAGTTTGGCTGAGCGATAAGTATCTGCAGGCGCTGTTAAGTAGGAAGTACTAGAAGGAAGGTCTGGACCTTCGGCTGTCTGCTTCTTCAATGTATAAAGAAACAAACAAACAAGAATTTTGTACGCTCGACTGAATGTTTGCATGAATGAATGAATGAATGAGTGAACGAATGAGTTTGTGTGAGCGTGTGTAAATGAATGACTGGCTGTTTGGTGCAAATGGTTGAATGAATTGTCGGTGGGTTATATAAATCAACTTCGCGTTTATCTCAAAGCAAATAAGTCAACAGTGAAGACGGATAGCAAACTGCAACTGTGTTTGTATACAGTATGTGTGTTTTCCATTGTCGAATGCCGTTTGTGGTGTGGGTGCGAGTCGGGTTAAAGTGCGAACTGTGGTGTAGTCTGGGATGCTGCTGCTGCTGTTGCTGTATGGTGTCCGCTGGCGATGACATGTGCGATTTAGTTTCGCTCTTTCTCTCTCATTTGCCAGCTGCTTTAGCTTCAGCTTCAACTCGAACTTTAACCCGGCGGCTGAATGCACTTGTAGAGACAGAGAAACAGAGAGACAGCCTGGAGCCAAACTTGCTAACAATGACTAATTCCATACACATGTTTAACAAGTCAGCATAGAACACTAAGTGTGAGTTCCATCAGAAGGATACAAATTTGTGATAAAATAGAAAACTTTAAATACATTTGACTTTAAACATGCAATAACTCAAAACACATTTATTTTGTTAGCATTACTTTATTTATGCAATGTGAAATTCTTACAAGCCCAACAAAAATACAAAGTTCGTCGACCTACAAAAATCGATTAATCAAGTTACACATAGCTAAATTCCAAGCTAACTATTTAATGAACAAAGTTTTGAGACTTGCCATGAAATGTTCCTCAGTTGTGACTAACCAATATTTGTTTGGTTGCCAAAATGAATGAGGAACAAGGCTCAAGAAAACACTGTTAACACAAACAAACGTTCAAAGGATACAGAATCTACATACTAACAATTACTTGCTGCAATTTGGCAGCTTATGTTGTATAATTGAAATGTGATGATGATTCAGGTGCACACGTCTGAGTGAATCGTCAGCTGCTGTATGTATATAGAAACCACAAAAGTCGCTGGCATACATTAGATACAGTTACATGTGTGTATCTTGTAGCTACATTTTGGTGGTAATAGTATTTCATCAATTAAACTCTATCTCTCTTTAAAGAATCCACCCCAATATGCAAATTGTTGCCAAACATTTTCGAGGTCAGCTGGGGCTTTTAACTACTGCTGCTCTTATCGAACTACTTCGACGTACAACTATCTGACTGTGCTCGAATTGCAAATGTGCGGCTTTGGCAATTTAGCAGCAAACTAATCGATGGCGCTCAACATTTGCCCAGACACAAAGGCGAACTAACTGCTAACTGCAACATTCACATATGTCATAAATGATGCACATTGTATCTCATGGTATGCATTTAGCAGCAGACGATCCCATCCCTTTACTCCATTTACTTCTTCTTCTTCTTCTGCTGCCACTCTTGCTTCTGTTGCTGTTAGAGTCTGCTATTTGTACTCCCTGGATGCTTGCGTTACTTGGCTGGCTGACGGCAGCTTACTTTGCGGCCAGTTTGTTCGTTTGTGAACGCTCTTAATGCGCTTATGCACTTGCATTTGCATTAAAAGCGATGCCCCAAGCCTCCACACAGGCCTAAAATCAAGCACAGTGGCGCAATTAACAAGAAATTTAATGCAAAATATATTTGTATATTTATTATAGGAATATTTCTACTTGCCATTTTATAAACATTTTTATTCTTCTTTATTATAGTTTGTAGTGAAAATTATAAGCAGAAATGGGAATAATTAATGGATGATTGCCATGTAAATTTTGTAGGTAAATTTAAATATGATTGTTGACATTGTCCCACTGTACTTTACATATCGAAGAGGCGCCTCGTCCTGCAGCACATTGCTTATTTAATGAGATTAACGTCGAAAGACAAACGTCATGTGCATGTGAACAGTAGAACACGAACGGGTTGGTCCTTAGCCACAGCAAAGTATCTCTCAGATGCGCAGCGTTGCGGTTCGCCATGGTCAAGTCTGGCTGAGCTGATGCTGGACAGTTTTGGCTTGGACAGTTGGCAGCTGCCTACGTTTGCTATAGCTGCTGCTTATGCTGTTGTTGTCAATTGTGCAGCCATAAAAGGCAGAAGGCGGCACATTAAAATTCTAAAATGCTTTTGCCTGCCTACCAAGCACCATAAACGGCAGCAACAGCAGCCGAATCCCTGTCCATCCACAGGCAAAATGTCAGCGCTTTATATATATTTCCTTTTTCTCTCGCTTTTTTTGGGCATTGAGGACGACGTTGGGCAACTTCAAAGTGTCCGAAGGCCATAACGATGCCCAAGATAATGTCGCTTTTGGGTTTGTCACTGCAGCAGCCTTTGCATGCACCGTGCTGCAGCAGCGCCAAAAAAGGACAGCAGTGCAAAAAAAAGATTAAATAAAAGAAACCAAAACTAACAACAGCCTTGACCGCCCCGAAGAGGTGAAAAGTGAAATGCTGTCAACAACGTTGGCTGTCAAATGCTATACGAAAAGCATTCATCTATAAAAGCTAACGAGCTGTGAATTATGAATGAAAAAAAAAAAAACCAACTCTGCCTTCTGTATAAGTTAAGCGATTTTTTGCGGCCCTTTTTTTTTGTGGATGTTCTTAACGTTTTGAGCTGTTAACGGTTCAGGATATTACAGAACTAACGACTTTATTTTATGATTTAAAATGGCGGTAAATGATTGTGTCAAGAAAACAAACAAAAACCAAATGCCATTTCGGTTCGTAAAATTAACATGAAAAAAATATTCGAATTGACCATTTTTCTGTCAGCTTTATCAGTCTGTAAAAAAGACGTGCTTAAAACATATTTTAAATTATGATTTATTCAATTGTTTCTCACGAAAAAGAGTTTCAAAATGACTTTTTATCATTTTATAAGACCTTAAATATTATAATCCTTAGTTTATTAATGAAGAATAGTTATAAGTTGTTTTGCATCCCAAATAGATTAGCTTAAGTTTTTTACTAAGTATTTCTTTGAGTTGAAACTATTTTCCAGTAAAAAAAAAAAGCTTGCAAAACTTTTAAAATTTAATTAACTTTCATTATTAAATTGCGTGCTTTAATTAAACAAAACTAATGTCAAACAATGCATTTGAACATGTTTCTCTCGCAATTTTCCTCTGGCCTCGCCAATAAAAGAGTTTATATGTGCTGTTTGTCGCCGACCTCGTTTTTCTGGCCGCGAACAAACAAACTCAATTACTAAAACAACTATTCTTTTATAATGCCGCCCACACCAGCCAACAAGCACACTAAGCTTCCACGAGTTGCCAAATGGCATCCTCGCATTACACCAAGGAATGAACGGGCAAATTGTAAAACGTTTTACCATGAAGTGCTTTTGCCTGCGACTAAGAGCATTTCATTAACAGCGGTCCAGGACATAAGCCCGCAAATTAATGTAATGACATACACACACACACATAAGGGTGACAAACAAAACGACATTCTAAGCAGCTTAGGTCAAAACTCTAACTCGTAAATGACTTTTAAATCTAATCTGCTTTAAAGCTAGTTGCTATCGAGTAGACGGTGGAGGCCAAAACATTTACCCCCAACTACTAACAAGCAGCAACTGGCTTCCTTTCAGAAATCATCAGTCACACACAAACTACTCACACACACACACTCGCACAGTCTTGTGGCAGCCATATTGAAAAGCTTAGCTGATTTGCCGATTGTCACTGCGACATGCGTACCAATAATTCATCAAAACAGAAGGCGCCTCCTCTGGGCTCAAAGTGAAAGATTTCGCAACGCGTTAGCGTTACCCAAGAGTTCCGAGACGATTTTGAAGACCTTCGACGTGGCGGCAAATTGCGTTGCCACACCACACTTCCTCTCTAACCATTTGCCCCACCATTTTTACACCCTGCATACATAGAGCTTGCGACGCGGTTCACGTTGTCGCCGCAAAAACAACGCCTGACTGACAATGATGAATAAAAGGCGATAAATCTGGCCAGCAAAAAACGAAAACAAAGAACCAGTCAACAAAACCAAAAACATCAGTGGGAATGATCTAGTTGAGGCAATGAGCGACTATAAGAAACTCAAGTGAAATTTAAAGAGTTGCTTTATTTATTTTTGAAAACAGAAAATATGTCAATCTTTAAAAGGCAACTTTACTTTAATTATTTTATTTATTTTTTCGGAAAGAATTTTTAAATTCTTTTTTAAAACAAAAAAATATCACACACTATCTTTTTAATGCTCATCTTATTTGTATGTTTAATGGCATTATTATCGGATTTGAATCTTTAAATCCCACACTAAACCCATTTTCAACACATTTTCTACAGCTGCAGGGTATTTATCAAAATAAGTACAAAACGTATATAAGACAAGAGCAGAAACGAAGACTAAAGAAACTCTGCGACGGATTTGCGCTAAACTCAAAACAGAAGGTAGAAAAGACCAAGGAAATGGAATCGAGAACGGGAAACGGGCTGGGAGGTGTGGGATTGCCGACGGAAGTTGGCAAGACGGAAGACATTTGTTTCAAGCCCAGCTAGGCTTGGGCTCAAAACCCAACGTATACTAGTAGTCGCTGCTTTTTTTTTTTTTTTTTGCTGGCAGGGAAACAAGGCATATGCGATGGGCCAAGGGGAGAGAAGCGGGGTACTGGTTTGGTTTGGCGGCTTGATGACGTGCGCTGATTTGTACAAAGTGAGCAGCAGCAGTGGCATGCGTGGGTTGTGGGGCTGTCAGGCGCTGCTGTTGATGGTTTGCGATGCGCTGGCAATGGCGATGACAATGACGACTTTGACATGCGAGGGTTGACACAACATTAGCTGCTATGCTTGACTTACGATGCTATACTTGCCACACACACACTCACAGACGTCACTGAGCATGATGAATGATGTTTTCCAATTTCACAGATATTTCAATTTTAAATGGAGCGCAACGTTCAGGCCAAGGGTTGCCACTTATGACTTCATTTCGCAAAAAAAAATTGTGTAGTGAGAAGTTACAAGATAAAATTGATTTCTTTTAACTTAATAGACTTCTTGACGTCTGAAAACTTTGCAATATTAGCGAGCATTTTAAGAAAAATTTAAGAAACGATTTCATTTAGATTTCTTCTAGCATAAATTTTCTAGTTCATTTCCCTCTCACAATCTAATGAATAATGAAACACCCCATTCGATTATCAACTAAAAAGTTTATCGGAAAATGTCCATCTCTAACAAAAATTATTTGCACGCAGAGTATGGCCTATCAGTAACAACAACTACTTCAATGACATTGGACTCAGCAACCGTTAGGCGAACGAACACGTGAGCTCTTAACATTAACAACAACAAGAACAGCAAAAACAAATGCTCAAAAGCCAGCTAAAGTTTATGCCCTTAAGGAGTTGCTGTCCAAAGAGGAGAAGTAGTTGTAGGTGTAGTAAGAGGAAGACTTTGCGCTACGTGGGCGCCATTGGTGCAGATCATTAGCCTTGCTGCCACGAAGAGTGACACCAACGAGATGGCAATGACGACAGCTGCCCAGAGGGATAAAGAGCAGTTCGAGGTGGATAAACTTTGGACTTTTAGCCTCCCAAAACAATTGACAATAAAGTAAAAGTTAAAAAAATCAACTGCTTTACTTTTGTCCTTATTTGTTTTTTTTGTTTTAGATTGGCAAAGACAAAAGGCTGATTTATGCTCAACACTTAAAATCAAGCAGTTATGGCTGCCGCCAACTGTTTATTATTTTAATGTTTAGCACTGTAAACGCCTCCAACAAACCCATCAACTAGCTGCCAGCTCTTTTAGTGGGCCAATCAGACAGAGATATGCGATAGGGCAATAAAAACCAAAGAGCAGCGAGCGTGGGCCCAAAAAAGGAGGGGCAAAAGGCTTAACTGCAGCAATTGGAAGCGCTTCTTGTTGATGACCACACGCTAACCAACGCTCCTCTCGTCCCCACTGCCGCCAGCCTACTTTTGGCTCTGACACTGACCACAAAACACAGGCACAGTGCTATTAATGGTGTCCAATTGACCATTCAATAAAATTGATGACCAAATGTTGTTTATTATATTGCTGCATTTTGTGTGAAATTTATATGGGGGGGGTTCAATTTGTTGGAGCATTACAAATGACCCAAGCGACTCAAATTTAGGTCGAATTAGAATGTTGCTATTAAAAGCTCTATTAAATTTACTGATAAAATATTGTGTGAAATATTCAGTGAAGCTGTAACCCAACAAGCTGAAAATCAAGTTTAGAGTTGGCCATGCGACAAACTCTATTCAGATATACTAACTTAGCAGATAGTTAAACTTACACACATGCAAATCTGCACCTGCAGCATCAACAACAACGACATTCGTTAAGTTATTTATTTTGCTGTTAATTAATTTAATTACAAGACATTAACAAAAGAGCCACTCAACCTGTAGAAGATGCGGCGGCACCAAAATATTCAAGAAAACAAAATTTTAGCTAAATCGTTTAAGATAGATGCAACCGAAATTTATTTAAATTATTAAAGTATATTGTTAAAATGAAGTACATTAAGGCAATATTGTGTTTTAATTACATTTATAATCACATTTTCTTTGAGTGTGTAAAAAGAAAGCAACGCACATGGAAAACTTTCTTAATTGCATTCAATGTAGCCGCCAACGTTGAGGAGTTAAAAGAAGAAGAATAAGTTTGTAATAAGAGAACGAGAGAGGGAGAGAGATGATGACGTTGCGAACTTCTTGTGCTAAAGGCAAATTCCATGATGTCATTTAATGACATTTTCATCAAGATCTTCTAGCCGAATCAGCCCCTCCACAATCCTTTACCAAACACATTCTTATAGCACTCTCATTATCATTATAATTGTCATGCTGATTTCTGCGAGCGAGCTCCGCGCTATTTTCTCTATCAACTATTTGCGAACATCTTCTTCTCATACAGTACTACCATACCATAGTAGTTTTGTGTTCCATGTTTGCAAAACTTTTCTACCGAAAAAAAAAAAAACTTCTTTCCGTATTGTGATTTGTCTGCCTGTCTTCCACTCACAATGGAGTAGTTTCACAGTTGGAATCTACTTTGTTCTCTACTTCTCCTTCATCTTCTGAAAGTAAGTATTCCGCGGGCGTGACTTAATTTTTAATGAGCGCCAATGCGTTAGATGCTGTTGTGTAGTGTAGTGTAATTAATGAAGTGCCAACGGAATGTGTAAGTTGATGTACGAATGACATGCATAATTACATTTCAATGGTAAACGGGTCTCGAGTGCTTGCAAACACACATTAAATAACAACTAAGGCACTCAAACACTTCAAATTTAAAGTGTTATTTACAAGCACAAAATGCATGAAAATAGCCCACAAAATTGTAAAGTATTATTAACAACTATAAACATAAACAACGACATTGACAGATTGATTGATGAAGCAGCTTTTATAAACTTAATTATTATAAAATGTATTGACAATATTTCAAACATTATTATTGCACACTTTCCCAACTACTGTTATATAGATCCCCATGCAACTATTGCGTTAGAAGTCCCAACAATAACTTTTTTATGCAGCCAATTTTGAACCGAGCATGCCACACGCAACAACCACGATTACAATAACTACAACAACAAAATGGCATAAGTTGCAGTCTGGCAATTAATTTTTAATTTTGCAAGCTAAAACCAACTTTTTGCGTGGCGAGACAATAACTTCTAATGGTCCCCATACAAACTCCCTCCTCTTTCTCTCTTTCTCTCTTATGATGTGTTTGAAAACTAATCAGATAGAGAGAGGGAGAGAGAGAGAGAGCGTTGCACGTGAAAGGCCAAAAACAAAATGTACAATTATTAAACTTTTAATCAATTTATCAATATTAACTTTTTACTTGTGCTGCGCGCCAAAACTTTTCTAGTGCACACAACTTTTTTTGTGTTCTCTCCGCTTTCATACTAGATGTATATGTATGTGTGTGTTAGTGTGTATTGTTAGCTGACTCTTTAACTTTTTCATTAGAACAAAAAAAAAAATAACAGGAAAAATAGAAGAAAATTCGCATCAAATTTTGTCGTTACGCCATTTCAATTACTGGCCAGGCGCCGAGGACGATCAGTGGCAAAATTTATAGAGACAATAAGTCCGTCCCGGCAATGTCCCCAACAGAACAAAGAGAATAAGTAAAATGACAAAATGTCTGTGTGTGTGTGTGTGTGTTTTTGTGCGATGAACAACGGCAACAACGATGGTCATGCAACATGCAACTCATTTGTCGAAAAGGAGAGTAAGAGATGCACAGCAGGCAGCCGCTGCACTTGTCGTATTACTAATTTCCCTGGTGACCATCATGGGCACGAGCTGCCAGAGTTGCTGGAGACAGGGAGACTGTCAGAGCCATTGAACTCCAACGTTACAGCGGCATCTTCGGCATCATCGTAAAACGATAAAACTGCAAACCAAAAATGGGCAGGTTGCTGCTGCTGCATCAGCAACATTGCAACAACAGTTACTGTTGCATCTGCAGCCGTGAGCAACATTTTGATTAACGCTATTATGAGCTGATTGTTCAGTTGACCCAGGTTAATGCTTCAGTGCTTCAGCAGCTACTTGCTCCTTACGCCTTACTTCCTGCTCTCATTGGTTGCATGTCCTTTCTCGTTTGGCGTCTACCAAATTGCACTCATGTGTGTAATTTATTTTCTCGGCATAAAAACTTCCTAACCGGAAAATGAGCACTCAATTAAGAAAGCCGTTTAATCCATGAGGCTCTCACTCTCTCTCTCCCTTTCGCTTTCTGGCTTCCACAATTGCAACAAAAGTCCAACCAAAAATACAAGTGCGAAAACTACCCTCTCCACTTTATATAGCTGTACGCCGTAATTGATAGGGTGTGCCTTCGTTTTGGATTTATTTTAAAGCTCAGCCCAGCGACTTGCAATTCCCAGCTCCAATTACACACTTGGGGGGGCACATGCCTCAATTGGTCAAATATATATTTAAAATAACATTTAATTTTTGTGGCCTGTAAATCACAGCAAATAAAGGGGGGGAAATTTTGTTTTTAGATTTATTTTACAGGATTTGAAAGGTCGAAGCTTAAGAAACAAACAAAAAGCTTGAACAAATCTAAAGTCTTGATAAGGAAAAGTAAAGTTTAAGCTTGTTTAGTATAATTAATGTTGTGTTAGTGTTAAATTGTGTTGAAGAATAGTTTGGAACATCTTTTTAGGTATATTTTCTATATATATTTCTAGACAAAACCCTCATACCGCAAAGACCACCCACAACACCGCTTTAATATGCAAATGAAACTAACTTAAGACTTTCATTTGCAATAACAATAATTATTATAGAACATTTTCATCGCCCATTCCACCTGTTCGCGGATACGCATCTCGCATAATTCAACAGGCAATGAGACACTGACTAGACTAGAGACACACACACACACACACACATACATACATATATATAGAGAGTATGTAGATATATATTAGCATAGTCGCGACACGGTGGCGACTCGCCTATTTGATATCGATGATCTTATGCGCAATTTAACATGACTTTGAACAGAAGTGGAGAAGTTTGGTGGATAATGTTGTGGCTGCCATTGACTTGAAATTACGTGAACTTCCGTTGCAGCCAATTAAGCGAGCAAAACGTTGGTCACTGACAGACAGAGAGAGAAAAAGAGAGAGAGAGAGACACAGAAGGAGATCTAGTGAATGAGACAACGTTTGACTGCAAAGTCGCTTCCTGTTCGTCTTTGCCAGGCCATGGCCTTAGCATTTTCCATTGAAAGCGTTGCCTAAAAATAGTTTTTGCGACGCGGCGTCATTAAAACTGTCTGCAACGTGTCGGAACAAGCAAACATAACTGTTAATTGCCATTTCACTGAGACGCTATTCGGAATTCTCGCCCACATTTTTTATTTTTTTTTTTTTTTTGCCACTTCTCATTTTCATATTTTGCCGCATGCCGCATGCGCCTCATTACAATTTAATTCACAATGTAATTGTAGCTGAGCGCACAACGAAGAAACGCAAGAAGAGCGTGTGTAGAGGGAGGAAGAGTAGTGGGATGAGCAGGGCAGACCGCCAAAGTAGTTTTGTGTTGTCAGCACTTGACACGCGTCTCACATATAAAACATATTCTTATGTACATACGTATGTATGCATGTATGCGTCACATATACAGTTTCAGTTACTTATTCTTCCTCTCTTCTTCACATACTCCAAAAGATTTGCATATGCATTTTTGGTAGACGTTGAGACAGTCGGAAATGCGACAACTGAAAAAAATATGACGTCTGACATCGGTTCTTTGGCCTTTTTCCTTTTTCGTTTCCCCCTACTCAAACATTTTTGGATTCTTTCTTTTTTTCCCCCCCATTTGCATATTAGTTTTTTTATTCAAATTATATTAAGTAGGTAAAAGTCGACGGTTATGGCATGACATCTTGACAAAATTCAGAATTCATTATTTCTTAAGCGCTGCCTTTTTGGAGCTCTTAAGGAAAAGCATCTCTTAAGAAAGCTTTGTTTGTCCTATATGAAGAAAACTTAGCTATATTGTAGGTAACGAATATTCTTAAAACTTGTTCTGAATCGAATAACTTCTACTTTTCCTCGTTCAAGTAAATATTTCAACATTTGTTTAACAATAAATTTTTATTAAAGTTTATATCTTAAGCGAATGCTTGCTTACAGTTTTGTTGCTCAGTTCATTAGCTTTATTGTATTGCATATATAAAACTTTGTACGTTACGCAACACTGTACAACACTTCTCTAGTCACAACCTCGCAAAAATGTGTACCCTAATCGAAAATGTCTGCATTTTTGGCACGTACCAACGAAAAAATCAGCATAAGCAGCTCTTTGCGAAATGTCCTCAAAATGAAGTAGCCAAACGAGAGATTTGTGAAAATAAGAGAAGGGAAAGGAGCTGTGAATGCATCGCCAAAGTGCCACAAAACGATCAACGTTAACCGCCCACTTGATAGACGTAATTTTGGGGCAGAAAGTAAAGTTGACCCATTCCAATACAGTGAGTGCTTTCTCCTCTGGCCAAGTGCTGTGCATTTAAATGGTCGTTCTGTGTTGCTGTTGCTTCGCCTAATGACAACCACTTGCGGCTGTCAAATGCAACTCTGGGGCGTGCCACGCAGCGTTGTAATATTTTATGCGTATGCGGTTCTGATGCAAAAGGGGGGCCTTGGGTTGGTGAAAAAGAAAGGACATTTTTTGGTCCAAACAATGGCATATGAATGCATTACCAGTGCACACACTCCCCACCTCTTTCTCTCAAGCAGCACTTTCATTTTACTTGGTCACAGAATGTCCTCGTCATCATCATCATCGCTGTTGTTTGTTATTGTTGTCGTCGTCGTCGTCGTCTTTTTGCATAGGACCCATGGCGACTGCTGTTTCAGCTCCTGCTCACTTGCCCAAGCTGCACTTACGCTCTCTTGCTCTCTCTCTCTCTCTGTGTTTTATTTACATTCTTCGTCCTGCTGCCACTCGGCGCATTCATAATTTGCACATTAACCTTATTTTCCTGTTATGCATGAGTGCTGAAAAAAAACACAAACACAAAAATTGTCACCCAGCCTGAAGGGTTTTTTTACGACTTGCCTCCTCTGATGGATTTTAAATGAACTTTAACACATGCCATAGTGAAACACCTCCCAAACCACCGCTCCCCAACCATTTGACCTCACCCAAATGTGGGCGTTGGCTAAGTAATTGGTTGTTGGTTGAAGCAGTCCTTGCTGAGATTACCTTGAGCTAGCTCTGATAAAGAAAGCACAGAAAATACTTGGCAAATGCGACTAATCAGCTAGTTGAGTTTCTAGAAAATATAAAATATTCTCGGTCTGTAATCTAAAGGAATTTGAATTTGATTATTGATATAAAGAGTTGATTTACGAGCATAAATTGTGGAAGAACCAAAATATTCAAACAATTGTAATGTAAAATCTGTAATTGATTTACAAAAATAAACAAACCTAGGCAAGACCTTAATAAGGATTAAACTGTAACGTGATGGAAACATTTAAGTTTCCTATGATCATACAAATACTTGAATTAACAATAAACTTTTTGAAAATCAATTTAATCATGAAGATTCATTTATTTTGTTATGTTTTTCAGTAATTTAAATACTTAACTATTGCTTTTTCCACACACACAAAATATTTCCCATTGTCTAGTGCACGTTTTTCTTATCTCTAGCCCAGCCTCACACACACACACACACATCACGTTTACGAATCCAATTGTGTCACAGAGCTCTCCCAAAAATTCAAATGCCATTTCTTCGGCCATTTGTTGTCTTGTTATGCATTCATTCATTTGCGTCTGCAGTTGTAGTAGTCGTATCTTTTGCATATTCTTTATGCATTTCTTTAGCAGTGACACATTCATTTGAATTACTTCCTGCCTCAGGCACTGAGTGCCATGAATAGTACTACACTCTCCAACCATTTCCACTCCAGGAAGAATCAACAAAAGTAAAAAAAAAACCAAGAACTAAGAAAAGAAGAAGAGCGCTTGACTTCATTTCGTTGGCTCATTTATAAGCTGCACATGTGCGCCGCCTGATGTGCCAGTGTCTCGAAAGGCTCAGGCTTTGAGAGCAGCCCAAAAAAAATTGCAGCATAATGCGGAGTGATTGGGGGGATGTGGGGGGTGTGGATGTAGCTTTCACATTTAGTGTGTGCCAAATGCACATTTAATAACGTAATTTCTGAAGCGTGCAAAAGATATATTTTTAGAATTTAGTTCTTTTCTTTGGCAACTTTCTGCTTCATCTTCTCGCAGCTTTACACACACACACACACACAAACAATGTCAAATATATATTAAGCACATACATTGTATATGTCTCGACGTGAGGATGTCGCACAAGTTTTTAGCCAAATTTGCATATGCAACTGACGATGATGACGTCGCCTGAAGCTAGGCAGCTGGAAATTACCAACTTGCATGGCACCAGAAAATAGTTGCTGTTGGCAACGCCTGGTCGACGACTCTACACATTACTATATTATATCCCTGTGTATGTGTGTGTGTGTGTGTGTGTAAAGCTTCGCCACTTTTATGCAAATAATGTCTTCCAGGAATTTTTGTTATTTATAGTTAAGATACCAAACGTGTGGATGCCTGGTATCTAAAAGTGTGCATTAGTTGTGTTTGTGTGTGTGTTTCTCACACTCTTTAACAAGTTATTGCTTCATTTCTTTGGCAAAGCACTTTACCTTTTGCCTAGCTATAGGGTAGATATATGTACTATGTACTCGAAAAGGTCGCAGACTAAAAGTTACCAAGTTCAACTAGCTAAGGTTAGTTAATATATGTGTGTGCAACCAAATTACATTTTGGAGCGCATAAAAAGTGGTTATTAAAGTTTTTTGACAGTTTCATTCTAACTCCCTAATCATAATTGAGATTGAGTTAGGTTTTAAGCTTATAATTCTCAAGCGGTTCTAGTTACTTACCTAATTCCACATATAGTTTTGGTCGTATATTCTCCTGCCAGGCACTTTGATTACCAATCACGTAGAGTGTTAGTAGTAGGAAGACTTGCATCCATCCATAATTATGGGCTAAACGATGGCTCAGTGTTTTTGCACTTTGCAGATTCATTTTGTGGCTTTTTTGTTTTTTGCTTAGTTTTGTTTTGTTTTTTGGTTATTGTGGTTGAAGTTGTAATTTTATTTTTGATTTAACGTGTTGTGAAAATTTAACATTTCTATTTTTGCATAAAATTTACTTTAATTTTCTTGTTATAAATATGTTTGTTGTTGATTTTTGCGGCATATCATAGGGAATATATTTATGTATATTTGTTTACTGTTTCTTAATTTATTTACTATTTAAATGCTATTTATATATATTTATGGCAAATATATTAATGTTTTGTTATACTTTGTTTACGTTATTCTTTTTTGTTTTAACAAATTTCTTAACAAAGTTGATCAAAAAAACTAAACGTTTCTTTTTTGTTTTGTTATTTTATTAATTTATTTCTTCACTTTCCTGCAAAGAGAGAGATTACAAATAATAGATTGATTAATAAAATGTAAAAAGTTAAACAGATTAAATGTAAATTTTTCGTTTTATAAACAAAAAACTTCAATCAACTCTAGATGAATTTGATTTAATTCTTAATACAAAACAACTTCTCTTATGTGAGATAACAAGTTTCGTTTTTCTTTTGCGAGTTTTATGTTTAATTGTGCATCTCTACTTGCAAGCACTTAATATAAAAACCAACAATCAGCAAAACCAACACAACAAAATGAATGCAGTTCTCTAACGCTTTGCTCTCCGACCAAGTGGACACTCTACTTTACCACTTGCAACCACTTCACACCTAACATGCACACACACACACTTGCATTGTTGACATCATAATTAGAACGCACCCGACACACACACACACACACACGCAGTCTCATACATGACTTAAAAACAAATTGCGCTGCACTTTTGTGCCCTCCTGCCCAGATTTATGACACCGCACGGCCCTCAATTTCCACTTCCCCCGCCCCATTTTTCCCCTACATAGTGCTAACTGTTCCGGCACCTTATGTGCGCCCCTCCGCGCTTGCAGCACATGTGCCACATTTCTACATTTCGTGCTACATTTTAATTTTGCCGCTAGTGCGGGTGAAATGTTGAAAAACTCATTAACTGTGCACGCTACTTGGCACCTTTTTAGCCAGTTTTATTCCATCTCTTTTCTACTATACACATATTTTTTTTTTGTGCCTCACAATTTGTTCTCACTTGCCTCATTCGCTCGCGCTTTGTACGCTTTCTTTTCTTTTATTTTTTATACGGCATCATTTGGTTTGAGCGCCACCCAGCTTTCTGGGCTAAGGTCGACACCTTATCTGCATGGCAAAAACATTTCTAGGAATTCTCACTGCCACACAATGCACAATGTGCGTGTGAGTGTTAGAGTGTGTGCGTGTGCGTGTGCACATACATTATTGCACAATAAGCCGATTTGAGTTGGCGTCGCCTTCCCCTTAAATCGAGCACAAAATTTATGCCAACCAACATTGAAAAAATCCAATAAGCAATAAAGGTAATTAAAAACCATATTAAATGCAAATAAACCGCAAAAAGTGGTAAGCTTTGAATACCAACATTATGAGAGCTAAATAGCATAGATAAAATTTCAAAACTTTAAGAGGAAAAAATATTTTTCTAACTAATAAAATATTAAGAAAGTTTTAGGTGTTTGTTTTTACAGTTCCTCCAAAAAGGGTCAACAATTTGATTCTCTTGATTTTTTAGGATCCCACACATATCGACGTAATAAGTAGCTTAAACTGAAAAAATAAATATTTAGCACAGAATATTTTTCACTATTCATATTTTTTTCATATCCTTCGGTTTTATTAAAAATGTTTATCAATTGCGAAAGCTTTTTTTTTCGTTTATAATTCTTATTGTTATAAGCAAATGATGCATGCACATTCCTTTTTTTTAACTGCACATTTTTCTATTGCTTTCAGAGACAGAGAAAGATAGAGAGAGATGAAAATGGCATTTAAAATGCAGCTGCACCAAACACAGACACAAATATAAAGGCAAACAACCAAAAAGAGGAGCCACTGCACCAACAATTGCCACCTTTCAACACAACTTTGCCATCCCAACAACGCCTTAATGTGGTACAATTGCATTTCAGACTGGCTGCAAACTTAGGGCCAGACCCCAAAAGCAAAAGCAAAAACAAGATAAATAAATGCAGCACAAATATGTCAAGTGTGGCAACGCCGGCAGACAACAGCAACAACAACAACAATGAGGCTCAGGCTCAGCTTATTGTTGGTCTCCCCCAGGCACAAGTCTGAGCCTGATGCATTGCGTATATAACTCAAAAATAATGAAAAGCAGCAGAAAAACTGATTTTCGGGTTTTGTATTTTTTTAAACTGTTTGCCAAACACACACACAATACACAATGTTAACACTCATCAGCGACGCCATTTGTTTTGCGGCCGCCATTTTGTTGAAGCTTGGCAAAATGGCCGCGCTATCAGTTTTGGCTATTTCTGCAGCAAAAAATCAACGCTTAATACAAAAATAAATGCCGCATTTGCATGCATATATAAATAGTATGTATGAATGTTTGTATGTATGTTTGTATATTTTTTTTTATAGCAAAGTATGTTTATATCGTTTGTTTCTGTCTGTCTGTCTGTCGGTCGGTCTGTCTGTCTGGCACAACAAAAATATTTATGTTGCAAATCTTTTGCGGCTCGACTTGTTTTTTGTTGTTATTTTTGTTGTGCTGTTTCGTCCTTTCGTTTCGTGACTTGTTTGTCTTGCCTGCATATCCTGCAGCGCTTCTTCTTCTTCTCCGCCTCCTTCTCAACCCCCCTCTTTGTTTTTTTTCGGAGCGGCCTGCAGTCAACGTTGACGACGAGCGCCTTTCATAGCAGATCCTTGTAAATGGGATTTGTTGCCTGGGCCGTCGCGTAAACTTCTCATTTATTAGCTTTATTTCTCAGTCTCTCTGTGTGTGTGTGTGTGTAAAAATATGATACAATTTTTATAAGCACATGTGTGTGAGTGTGTGTGTCCCTAAGATATCCTTGGCACCAGCACAAACAGATTTATTCGTTTAGAAAACTTTGTTTTCTTATCTGCGCTTGTGTCTTTGTTTGTGTTTTATGTCTCCATTTTTTTTTGGGGGGGGTTGTGAATTCTGGGTACTTGAGTAAATAATAATAATGGAATTTTTAAGGCTTACGAAAATTTAGCATGTAACCAGAGTGTGTGCGTGTGTAAATTGTGGGCGTGTTTCTTGTTGAGATTAACGGTCTAAGGGTTAACCATGAGTTATGCGGTTTATATCTAAAAAGCATATTTTATATGAACTGCAAAACTGCACTAATTGGAATTTACATGCATCATAAATAAAGCAGAGGAAAATGGAGAAATATGAGAAAACATGATTTTTCTAAAAAAAAAAGGTTAAAGCTTATTTAAAGTATTTTTTTATCAAATCCATGCGAATTGTCAAAATTAATTTTTGGATTTATTTGAAGAACTAAGCAAATCAATGATGCATCTTGTGCGTGGATGGAGTAAACAGATTGCTTTTGTTCTCGGAATGCAATTGCGAAAACATTTCTTGTTTCTAGCCATTTGCTGCAGACTCTTGGCCACTTATATGAAGTACTTTTATCCAATTTTGGTTATGCTGTACTCGAGTTTGGTTTCTTTTTTTTTGTTCAGGCTGAACGATCAAACTACAGGTTCGAGTGCAGCGAACTTTTCTTGGTATAAGGAAAAAAATTGTGTTTGCTATAGTTGGTGGACCGGGTCTTCAATTTGCATGTTCATAAAGTGTAAATTGGAAATTTGAGATGCAGCAAACAGCAGCCAGTGGCATTATTAATGAATTGAGAATCAGCAACAAACTTTGTCATAACAGAGAGAGAGAGCGCGAATGAGAGAAAGTCTGTAACAAGCTAAAGCAGATTGTTAAGTGAAAGAAAGAAAGAGCAGTTTGGCATTGGCTGCACTTCGCAATGCGGAAGTTGAAAATTTATTAACATAACCACAATAGTAAAGAAATACAAGTAGCTGGGAACAACATTAACTGAAAACCAGCAATAGCAACAACATCAGAATGAGAATGACAACGAAAGCACAACAATAAATAGCATTATGCTAATCCAGGCCAAACAAAATGGCTAAAGCAAAGAAAAGGACACCACCCCCAGCCCTCTTCTCACACCAAACACCTTGCTGTTGCTCGTGCTGCAGGCAGCATTAGCTCCTTGCCAAGGCTGCCACGGGCAGGCAGCAGCTGCCATTTGCCACCATTGCCAACAGGAATAATAATTATGAAGGAAAACACGCCCAACAACTAAAAGTGAAAGAGGGAGAGAGAGAGACGAATAAAAAGCCAAAAGAAAATTGCTAACAAAACAGCTACAGCAACAGCAACAACAACAACTCGAACAGCGCCAAAATAAAAATAAATAAAAACCTCGGCTAACTAACTATTATTTACTAAAAATAAGTCACAAAAAAGAAATAATGAAAAAGGAGCGCAAAGTTTGCTCAGCGTTCTAAAAGCGCCATGGATTGTTGGGAGCACGGGAGGGTGGGGTTGGGGCGGGGCGGTTCTTGAAGGACTGCTGCTGCGGTGCGAACGTGACATGGCATAAGAAATATTTAAATCCCCGGACGTTAGTCAGGCTTAAATCCTAAGCCATCGCTCGGTTACAGACTACGCAAATTGAGAGCTGTAAAGTATTGAAGATAAATGAGCTAACTGAAACAAAAAGAAATCGTACTTCATTCATTAACATTTACATTTGTGTTTATTTGTTTGTTTATTAAAGATTTATTGAAGTAAAAGAATACTGTAGAAAATGACAAGAAAAACAAGAGATTGAAACTGGGTTAATATTTTTGAGTCCACTTGGTAATTTAAGGAAGTTGAAACACAAAATTTTATTTAACTTCAGATTCAAAAGAAAAAGAAAATAATAATAAATCAAATAAAATGCTTTTTCTCACCAAAAATTTTAATTTATTCAAGCATATTGTCTAAGCCACGATTGCTGCCACATCATCATATGTTAAGAGAGAGTCAGGGAGAGCGAGGGGAAATGCTTTAGCTCGCGTGGCCTTTTGGTCGTTTTGTTTGACTCTTGCATATTTACTACGTGTTATGCCTCATCTGAAGAGCTTAACGCTTAGCGCAAAGTGGCATTTTGATTCCATGATTTATGGGATGCGGCAGGGCAGTAAGAAACCCTCACAGCAGCAGTAGCAGTAACGCTCAACCTCGACTCGACTCCCAGCATGTTAGCTGAGCATCGCCGGCTCTTTTTCATTTGATAATCCTTTAAATTTGCGTATGGTCGTCGCAAAGCGTGACAACTGACGGGCATTTGACTTTGTTTAGCCAGCATTAAAAATCTCATAAATTATTTGTGCACACAAAAACAAAAAATACGCCTGCAATAATATGGGAAATTGTTCGAGGGTGATTTTCAAAGAGATCATGAACAAAAATGGGAGTTAATTTCTTGTCTTAAAGCATTATTTGAATTTAGTTAAAATTAACAAAGTAACCTTAAGTCTCTTGTGTCAATATTCGATTCTAACTATTTCTTCTTTATTTTTGTTTGGTTTTTAAAAATAATAATTTAACATTTCTACTCTCTTTTGTGTCACAATAAACAAAAGTTTACATTTACAAAGCGCTTGATATTTCCTCAATCAATCAATAAAGGAACATTGAACCTTATCAGTGAACGGCGATACCATTTACAAGACTGTCAAAACGCGTGCCAAGTTATTAGTCAAGATTCGTTGCTTAAGCTTAAACAGCTTTTTTTGAATGCAAAGATGCATCTCTCAATTCGATAAAAGACAGTTTTTTGTTGTTTTTTTTTAAAGCCAATCAACCAAATTGATGATAAATTGACAACAATTAGCGATCACTTAACATAAGCATTAAACTAGCTGAAAAACACATTGAACATGAACTTAATGTCAGTAAATGGAATATTGAACAAGAAACAAAGTGGAAACAGCGTTGAGACACACTTTAAAATGCCACACGCATATTTTATACCTTTACGACTGGCCATAAATCAGAAGGGGAAATTAATACTCAGACAGACACACAACGCTAGGTTCATCAATCAAGCCACATCAATTAAATCGAACACAATCATATTTCAAAGCACAGGATGAGCATAAAAGTGTGGTGAAGTGAAAGACGACACACTCAAGAACCACAAAAATTGAACAAACAAACTAAACGAGCCGCATAAAAGTAACCAAAGAGCAAACAATTTATGTATATACACCATGTGTGTGGGTCCATGGATGGGATATAATATAATGTGACTGACTTTGATTGGGACAGTCATCTCAGTGTGTCAGTGTGTGTGTGTTTGGAATCGGAGCGGGGTTGGGTAGTTAGGTAACATTGTCACATCATAAATGTCACGGACACATTTTGGTGCGTTTTAGTGCGACCATAAAAATGTTTTTGAACAGTGTTTGCACACCAAACAAAATGAAACGAATGAAATATATGTACGACAAAAGCTAAAATCTAGAGCAAAATATTGTATTTTCTTCTTCTTCTTTGAGCTGGGTCAACAATCCCTGAAAAAAAAACCCAAGATGAGAGATGCTAGGTTAGAGATAGAGAGAGGGGGGTGGGTGGGAGTTAACAGTCGCTACGTCAAGCTGACCATAAAATGACGCATGTGGCGTGTGTGTCACACGCGAAAAATGGGAAACGTCAGGGCCTTGCCACCGGGTGGCTGCCTGAATGCCAGCCTGCCACGCCGTCAACAACAGCAGAAAAAGTCATAAATCACTTAATCACATAATTAGAATGTATAAAAATTGATTTACGAGATTTTCAATGCGAATGTTGTTGCAACGTCGCGTGTTTACGATTATTTACTTACCTCTAAACACACACACACACACACAACAAGGGGCAAGCGGATAATACATGTCGGCTATTTTTGAGGGGCAAGGGCTACATAATTCATGCAAATAACGCAAATTAAATCGCGAGGGTGTGTTAAAATAACGAAGTTTATGCAAATTTATGCATGTAGTGTTGCAAATTGTATATTGACATTTTAAGTGAAATTAACTGGAAGATATAATATTGAGATTTAAGCAACATAAATATTAAAGTCATAAAACTTCAAGGTGAGTTCAATGTGGACTGATTGGGAATCAAATGCAAAGGATTTTCGATGTCAAGGTAAACGGGAATGTGATTGCAACAAAACAAAACCAAACCAATGAATGGAATTGAAGTGTAAAAAGAGTTTTAACGGTTTTATGAAAGGAATAATAAATAAATGCAAACCTAAGAATCGTTTCTTAATCAAAACTCTTCTTGCAACTTTGTCAATTTTACACCTAATATCGTATTCAATCGATGCTTTTGCTGTGCGTCATTTCATAGTAACGGATATTACAGTAAAATCAACTTAATGAAATGAACTAAATCCTCAATTGTTTCTTTTGTTGCCACTTCACATTTAGTAGCTCAATGAATTTGATTATGCATCAAGAATAATGCAATATTTTGCAAACCAATCAAACTGATGCGAAGTGCCCCCCTCGTCTACCCTCTCAGTTGTAGCTGTGGCACGTGCTCTCTCTCTAAAAATGATTGCAACAGACCCAAGAAAACCCAGAGCATGAATTTGCACACAACACAACGACGTTTTGGGCTGTCAGAAGTCAAAGTAAGCCGACATCGTGTGACAGTTTTTGCCTAAAACGCAGAGACCCAGACAGACACAAGCGTGTACGTGAGAGCATTGCTCTCTTCGACACACTCTTTCTTCCCATTCTTAGTGACAACCGCCCCCCGTAAACGCAACCCTTAGTTATTACTTATGCGCCTGCCATCCCTTTTTATTAACACTGACGTTGAGGGGTTTAACTAACAGTTGCTATTGATATTGTTTTGTTTTCATTATTATTTTTTTCATCCTCCGTTCCGGGTGATCATTTCCTGCGAACCGGTTTGTCCAGTTGATCACTTGAATTGTCCGTTATGGGGTCGTTTGTGTCACAGTTTTCTCGTTTCATTAGGAGTGTTTTCTTTAATTCGTTGCCAGTTTTTTGGTTCATCTCATTCTTAGCAGAACCAGACCGAAACCAATATCCGAAAAATAAAAAAACAGAAATCAACGTCCAAGTCACGTTCTCTACCAAAACACGCATGCTGACGTACCCTCTCGTTCTCACAACTGGCTCTGCTTATCTGTTGTTGGCTCCCTTTTAACACTCATTTTTTATTGCATCATAAATTTAATATTTTTATGTAATGTTTGCATAACGGTACGGCGCTTTTACTACACAAACCCAAAACCAGTCGCTCCTCCCCCCAAAAAAAAAACGTCCATAACTTGCACAGGATTCGTGCGCCTTGTGTCCTTGTTTTCTGCTGCTACTTCTTCTTCTTCTTCTCTGTTACTTGTTTCATTTTTTCCATCTTCTTGGGTAAGTCTCAGAGTCCTCTGGCAAACATTTTTGCTTCTTGAAAGTGTCGCTGCCGCGTGCCAAGGGGATTAGTTTTTTTTTCGCTCTCTCTCTCTCTCTCTCACTCGCTCAGAAAATCTGACAGCGTGTGTGTGTGTGTGAAGGATGAGCTTGGGGTAGGGAAAATTTCTGTTGTCATTTCTTGAATGCTTGGGTTTTGGTTTTTCCGTTCGTGCGTTTGCAGACATTTTGAAGCCAATAGCTTTTGAGTTGTTCTCAAATCACATGGAATAATTCCTTTTCATTTCTTCTTTCTGGTGAGACACAAATATGAATTTTAAGAATTTCACCTGACAAGAAATAAAACTGTTTGCTTCACTTAAAATGCAGAGATGCTGCGCACGTCTTCTCAATCACAAGTGAACAATCTCGAAATGATATATTAATCTTTAAATGCTCTTAGTAAAAACACTTTTTGACTTTAAAAAAAGTTTTTGATATTTATTTTAAATTTCAATCACTTAATTCTTATTTAACTGCAGAGAACAGGAAGAATATTTTAATTAAATTTGTGTTGAAATTTTGCGCAAACAAAATATTTTTTTTTGGATAACAACCCTCAATTCTTTGGCTGCTTAGAAATTCAATGCGACAGCAGCTATTTAATTTGATTTCAAATACTTTAAGGCCTACTCGAATTGCAATTTGAGTAATGGCTCACGCAAAACCTTTAAAAATAAATTACCCATCATATTTACTTAAGATCTAAGGGTAACCAAACCCTGACACACAGACAGACGCAAGGAGCACAACTTGCATACGAAATTAGAAATTCCCACGGCAAATCCATCAGTGAAGATGGCGTGGCAAATGGTAAATGGTAAATGTTTCTAGCAGTTGCTAACACACTCATCAATGCCGCAAGCCGGCAAACCCCAAAGCCATGTCTGATCCATTCGTAACCGAACCTAACTCAACTCACTGCCATTAGCTATAAAAAAAATTGATTCTCAGCCCAATGAAAAAACAAATGCAACGCGGCGCGACGCGGCGTAGCGGCGGCAACAGCCAAGTGCGAGCGAATCAATAAATCACACACAGACACAGAGTTCAATAAAACCCGATTAACCCAAAATATAACAGATAAGCCAGTAAGAATGAGTAACTTAAAGATATCCTGCAAGAAGAAATTATAAAAGCTTAAACAGTTTGTAAATGATTCTGCTGTAAAACATTTTAGAAAATATTAGCCATAATATCCTTTAAAAAAATTAAAAGCTTAGGATCAAGCAAATCTTTTATTTTTAGATGCTTCTTAAAAATATTATATTTATTTTGTATTTTCGGTAAATTTAGGTTTTTTTTACAGGGTATTAATACAAAACGCACTTAAACGTTAAATGTAATATCAGCGCATTGCGGATATCACATAAATTTACAGAAAAAAAATAATAAACAACTTTTCAATGAGTGGCACAAAAAATCGATGCAATAAAAGTGTTAAATAAATGCGTACAAAACAAAATAAAGAATAATGTGTATGTGTGTGTGTGTGTGTGTGCGTGTGTGTATGGTTGTGTGTTATCCGTGCAGCAGTTGTTGGCGTTGTCAAATGCCAAATGAAACTTGCTTTCAAGCTCAGCAGTTTCACACAAAATTCAACAAACAGGTTCTAGAGTCAGCAGAAAACAGAGATTGGGAAATGTGATGGTAGCGGAAGGGGGAGAGGGGGCAGCAAGAGGCAGTAAAGGGGCAGCTGAACTGCTCAGCTTATCAGCGGCGTCTGTGTAGAACGCTGAACGCGCGTGCTTGGGTCCATTCAAAAGCCTCTTAGTATGCAAAACGAAGAGCCGAAAGCATTCGTCGTTAAGTGAATCATGTGAATGATGCACAAGAGAAGAAGAAGATGATGGTGGAGGGTTAGAAGGAGATGGAGATGGAGAAGGACAAGCAGCAAGAGCAGCACTAACCGCCAACGCATCTCAAGATGCAACCCCAGCAACGCGCTCTGGATAATGATGACGACGACGACGACGACGACGACGAGGTGAAGTTGGGATAATTTATGCTGTAATAATTAAGAACCAGCCAGGCCGGCAGTGCGACCAGCATCCAAAACCAACTGCCAGCCAACAATGACAGGCAAATGTCTCGCTGGGGAACGGAAATGTGGCCAGTCTACACATACTAACACACACACACACACGCACACAATATGACGCACGCACGCATGACAATTTACGGACTTGGAAGACGCCATGCGGCGCAGTGAGAAGAAGCTCAGGGCGCATCATTCGACCACAACGACAGACAAGACCTAAAATTGGCAAGGAGTTTGCCTTTCAAATGGGTAGAGTGGTTTGGGGGGGGGGGGCGGTTTGAGGTGGGGTCAGATTATGTAACTAGTGCGGCAACACATTTCCATGGCACGATTCGCAGTGTTTCAGGTTGAGGTTTGCGATTCGAAATTGACTCGCAATGTGAAATTGTTAATTAAATAACTGCAAGAACAATTATTATTGATTAAAGCTCAAACAATATTAGATCTTTAATGTATATAAATTCATTGTAGTTAGTTACTTAAAGCCCTGCTATTCAATTTTATTATTTTACTTTTTAATTAAATCTTTTTGTTTAAAATGCAATTATCATCATTTTTATGCTACGCAACTTTTATTGTGTTTCAAAACAATTCTTTGGCTGAAACAAATTTAAATAAAATACAAATATAACTTTGGACTAACCCATAGAAATGTTGTTAAAGCTGTTTTTTTTTCCCCAGCTCTAAGCTTCTTTCACAGCCCTAATCCCAACTCTCAAACAAAACATGGGCAATTAGGCAACAAAATGCGAATATTATAGCCAACTGCCAACTTGCTGCAAACTCTCACGCTGACAGCACATACAATTATATAGTATACAGTTATACAAAATGAAATCCCTCTGACTGATGAGGATGTACGGAATCAGGGAATTGCAGCAGTATGTGAAGAGTTCTTCTGCTGTTTGTAACTGTAGTAAAGTTGACTTGATGTACTTAGTGGTAGTTGTAGTTGCAGTTTGTGTAATTGAAATTTAGCACAAGTCCAAATGAGTGCTCAAAATTGAAAATTGAATTGAGTTGAGTTCTGTTGAGTTGAGTTGAATTGCGTGGAGTGACTGACTGCGTCAGTTGCCTCTGACTCTTTGATTGATGAAGACATTTTCCTCTCACAAATTTAGCAACGCCCACACTGCGAACTGCATTCGATACTATTCTACTCCCTGCCTTCTTCCTCCCTTCTCTGCCTTATTCGCTCAGTAAAGTTGTCAAGAACAACAGCAACAACAACAGAAGTCAAAAGCAATGGACAGTTTGCCGATGTGGATGGTGCTGTCCACAGCTCATTACGGTAGCGACGACTCCGGCCGCAGTTCAAATGAATTTAATTGAAATTTCAAACTTGTCAAGTAGCCGCTGCCATCTGCACCGAAATGAGACAAAAACGAAGACGCATAGTTTCGAATGGACTGAACCGGAACGGGAACGAACTGGTCCGGACTTGGCCGGCCGCCCCCTTACAGAGCAAGTCAAGTGCTGTGGAAAATAAGTTTTAACTATTTTTGCTTGTCTTTTTTTTCCATCAGCATTGCACTTTTGACGTTGCAACATCTGGTAAAGAAGCATTCTGGACGTCCCAGGGCCACAAACAGAAGTGTCATCCAATGTACGTAACTTTTTAAAAGAAAACTTTTTCAGCTACTTCTCCATACAAAATATTTCGGACTTTCTATTATATATACATACTAGTATTTTGGAGCTATTCAATGTGGGGCCAAATGCATTTCGTTGCCTAAGAAAGAGACAAACAAGCACAAGAACAAGAACCGAAAGAAAAAGTCAAAGTAGTCTTTCTTTCAGTTCGGACATGTGGGTGTGTCAAGTAGTTGGGAGTTGCTTTTAGACAAGACGAAATAACAAAAGGGGGAGTATGGAACTTTGAATAAAACTTGTATGCTACAACTTTAAGGAAATAAATGAGCCTAAGGATTGAGTTTTTAAAACAACATAATAAAAAATATTATTAAATTTCTTATGACTACATTTAAAGTGAGAATAAACGTTGCCTTTTAGCAAAAACATTTTTCATGGCAGCTTAACAAAGTAAGCAAAAATTCAGCGATAAAGCGGAAAGGGCTATAGATGAAAAGCAAAGATAAAAGCAAAGAAAATGCGGTTAAGGCTTAAAAAAAATCCTTTTAAAAGACAGTCGGGTTGAGTATAAATTTATGTAATCAAAGAAGTGAATGAAAACTAAAATATTGATTAAAAAAATGGGGGAAAGCAAAAGTAAAAAAAAAGGATTATGTTAAGGTTAATGAAGAAAAAATAAATAAGCACAACCCAGAAAACTTAGTAAGAGAAAATAGTGAAAAACGTGTTTTTAGTAAAGACAAAACATTGTTTAAACATGTTTATAGCTTGTCAACTAAACAACGCTATAAAGATCATGATACTTATATAAGTATACATAAAGAAACTCTTATCACGCCAACAACAATGTTTGCAAATCTGCTACATATTGGCTTATATAAAATGGAGCATTAAGGAAATAAATAAGTTTCTGTTTTCTTTTTCGCCCAGCTCAACTATCGATTTATGCTTGAAATTTCTGAGTATGGCTTGTGGCAGGCAAGGGAGAGGCAGTCAAACATACCTTATCGATGCAGTAACCGCACAAATATGATAAGTTCACAAGTGTGTCGACGAAATTGGCAAAACAATTTATTTTTATTAGTTCTGCCGGCTGCAGCATGCTTCCAATTTCCTATCGCAGGCAACACATACACATTGATCTATGGCCCATTATGCTGAAGTGAGACGGCAAAAGAGAAAAAGAAACACATGGTCTACAACATCTGGAAGCATTTAAGTGTTAATTTTATAACTTTTACTTTGTGCACAGCATAAAAAAAGAAGAAAATGTTCATCCATTAGCTTCAGGATATGCAATTGAATTGAAGAAGCAAAGAACTCAAAATACTATAAGATTTGTCACCTCCCACACACACACACTATTACAGCTGTGTGTCGCACAATTTACATTTTCAATTTGCATTTCAAATTCAGAGTTGTTTTTTGTGCTTAGGTTTAAACTCAATTACTCGTTACAATTACTCGCACTACTTAACGCCAGCGAATGTGTATGTATATATATAGCCCAAGGGCCGCATATGGGTTAAATGCGGTGGCGTTGCCGGAAGGCTAAAAAAAAAAAAAAAAGTGCTCAGCAATTTTTGGACGTTTTGATCCATTTGGCAGCTGTCACAGTTTCTCAATTCCTCACCAGACATCGAGTGCACTTTGTATGAAATATGTCGACGTTCCACTTTTTCGGGGGTTGTTCAAGTTTACTTGCCACCGAAAAAATGAACAGAACGTTATGCAGATATTACAAAGTTCATTTATTGAGGGTTGCACCCTTTGAATGTTTTGTGCCATGTTAATGATGCTTCTGACAAATGCAAAATATACTACGTCTCGTTTCATTTTGAAGGGCACTACAACATTGTGAATTGAACCTTTTTGCCGTTGATCTTTTACGGGCCAAATGCCCCCTTGTTCAACAATATTAATGAATTTTGTGCAAACTTAACGAATTGTGAAGTTTGATGAAGTTCCTTTCACTGCTAGCTCTTAACTTAACTAAATAAATAACATATATTACTATCAATGAACATTTGAGTTTAAACTGTTTAATGAAAAACGAAACACAAACGAATGGTGTTAAATGTATTTTATCTGCTTAATCAATGCAGCAAATTGTAAAAGCTTTGATTTACAATTTTAATTGACGTCGCGTCGTCAATCAATGACAAACATACATTCACTCGAGAACCAATACAATTATAACACATTTAATTTACATGAACAAACAAAAACCAAAAAAAAAAAGAAAACCAAGTGAAATCTAAAAACAAGAAAAAAAAATACAAAATACGAAATCCAATTAAAATTTCCACTTAATCTAAAAAGTTGCTGAATTCATGTGCACTCGTACTGCGTGTAATTAAAATATTAATTAAATTATAATTAAAGTTTTTAAGCAGCTTCAGGAAGTGCATATTGTTGCATTCACAAAGCCGACTGCGCAGCTAACTGCATATGAAAGTTTTGTTCACAAAAAAAAACATCAAATATTTATACACATTGAAATGCTAATTAAACACGAAAAACACAAACTAGTCGGTAAATTAAAATGACAAATTACATTAAAGTGACCATGTTAAACAGTCAAGCAATGCTGGCCAATAGCCACGCCCCGCCTGCGTGCGCCCATCCTAAACTGACCAAAGCCCCAAACCTAGTCTGATAGCGCCTCGGGCGTCAGTTTTGCGGTTCGGGCTGTTACAGCGCGCAACCACACAAAGTTGATATTACAATTTGTCCATGCATTTGTAATATGGTTTTATTTTGTTTAAATACCCTAATGAAATTCGATTTTATTACACATGTTTGTATTTAGTTTGTTTTTCTTTTTCCTTTTTGTATATTTCAATTGATTAACAATTTATCAGTTTTATGCCGATGCGCATTAAATCCAAATGGATTGCTAAAAGCTCAAAATCTGTACAAAAATATTTGAATGTTAAATTTAGGCTTAATTTGTACTTAAATAAAATATTAAATCATTTAATCAAACAGCACTCAAATGATTTCTTTCATTATGCAATTTATTGATTTATTCAACTATTCAAAGGAATAAAAATATATATAAAAAGAACACACGAACAATTTAGATTTCATGCAACATTTGCGTGCGCCGTATAAATTTTGCATGCCGTAATTTTTCGCTAAAGTAAAATAAATAAAGGAGAAAAATAATATTGTCACCCGCCTCAAATGAAAAGCAGTTAATATATTGAATGCCCGTTTGGCATAAGCGGAAAAACAACCGAGCTTTACGCTAACAACTATACAAAATCAAACAAATATATATATGTACATATGTAGAAATTACATATATGTACATAGGCATATAGATATACGTAATGCATTGTACTGTACGGTCGAAAAAACAACACAAATTTTCAGCAATTAAAAATTCAATATTTGCAAATTTTTTGTTACTTTAATTCCATTTTTGTTGTACAGTTTGTTTATTAAGTTCATATATGTTATTTTTACTTTGCTTTTTATTTATATTACAAATTATGGTTTTCACAAATTATGAACACATTTTGATGTGTTTTTTTATGACGCAATCGATGCTTCATCCATGTAAAATGTAATTTAATTTGAATTAAAACCATTGCAAAAAAAAACAGTAAGGATGTGCTTCATTTAAATGGCTTAACAACGCTTGCTTAATATGATTTTATGGTAGCATATTTTTAATACTTATCCCAAATGACAGACTGACTGACTGCTATCATAAGCCGTAGCCATCGAATTTTATCACAAAATGATTGCATATCGATCAAAGTTATAATTCTTTATTTAGAATTTGTCTAGTTGGAGTTTTTCATTGACGATTACATAAGTATTTCATTGACGAAAAATACATTTATGATAGGTCAAGTTAACAATTAGACAATGCGGAAAGGCAGGTCGAGGGAATGGAACCTTGAAAGCCGTCGGAGCTTATGGCTGTTGTCCAGCAAATGTAGCGCCAACACATTGTCATGGTAATGTTATAAATTTGGGGTCAAAGATTACTGTGCATTTAATTTATTAAATCAGAAACTGTTCCAAATAAGCAAAACTTTAATTAGAACACTTCTGTGTCAAATCTATGGCATATATTATTGAAACGCTTCACCCAACCCACACGAACGACACCAAAGTGTTTATTGTCCAAATTCAATAGACATTCACAATTTGTTTCGTACTTTTTGTTAGAATCTAAGGCTGTGGTATATGTGTATTGTTTGGGGGTTCTGTGGAGATGGAGTTGGAGGACATTCTGTCCCTTTTTGGAGCTGGGCAATTGCGTGTTATTTAATGGTTTCTCGCCACGCAAGGACAAGTAACTTTTTCGCCTAATTGTTAATGGCATAATAAACTGGATCGAAATGCTAGAAGCAAATGCAAACTGGGTTAGCAGCAATCAGTAAAAGTTCGTGTGCGTGGAATTTATGAATTGTTTAAGGTCATTTAAACTCCGAATTGTTATCGTTAATAGTTAATGAAGAAAACAAAAAAACTAACTAAACAGTTTGACTAATTAAAGTGAAAGTTTATTTAATTTTCTTGACTAATTTAACATAATTGATCAAAAAAGTATAAACGAAACATTTCTGGCATTCCTTATCAAAATGCCAGGCATATCCATATTTCAAGGTCTCGCCCGGAACATTGCCATTCGCTTGACTTCCCAACCACAAATCCTAATTTGGCGCTTTTTTTTTGGGTGTGGCCGTGTGCAAAGTGTCAATGATAGCTTCATTAAATCAATCATTTTTGGGCAGTCAAACCGCTTGCAACTTTATTTGGTCAACACCAAAAATGATCCGCCTGCCATTGCCTGTCGGATGGCCATTTTGCCATTTGGCTTTTATTGCCTGTTCTGTTTTGATTTGTTTTGGAATTTTTGCCATTTCGTTGTGCTGACAAGTAAAAATGATTATAATTAAACTAATTAAGGCGTTGCCGTCAGCCACACACGTCGTCCTTAAAGCGACACGCTTCAGTTATTGCTAAAAATAGGCTGAGCATGGGTTTCTGAATAGAAATTGCTGAATAGTAAGTAAAAGATGTTTAACGTATGAAGTTTTCTGGACAATAAAATTCATTTCGAAATGGCATATAAATAATTTAGGTTCTTCTCTATGATTCACTAACTGTTCTTTCTACTTTTGTAATGTAATAAAACATGTCTTAACCCAATTTTAGCCACACTTTTTATGCTCTTACGTAAAACTCAACTATAGAACGAATCTTAACAGATTGTTTTTGCTCTTGCATTTTTTAAAAGGGAAACACAGCGGCAGACTCCTTGGGCCAATAATGCCAATGGACAAACCCATTTCGGTAATTGAAATAAAAATGTTAAAGGCACATAAATCTGGCTAAAGGCAAACCTACGAGATATTGTAGCTTCTACTGCTTCTGCTACTGCTGGATTCGTATCTGTGTCGACTGCAGAATTGCATAAGCAAATAACAATAATATTTTAGAGCAAGAGGCTCGTGTATCTTGATTAAAAACGCCCACGAGGCAAAAAAAAAAATTGAAAGAAATAAACAAGCACAAACAACATTCAATCGATTATTTTTCGTTTGGTTCTAATGCTTGTTGTTGTTGCTTGTTGTGCCAATACATTTTAGAGCAGAGTAACTGTTCTGCGTATTAGTGGGGATTATATAAAGTATATACATATATTTTGTTAGGCAGACCGAAAACGGCAGTCAACAAAATTCATGAATTTATTGAAATTTACCTAAGCATATAAGCATGCATAGAAAATGTATCTCTTCGATGCAGGTAACTATATACATAGATAGCATTTCAACTTTTTCTTCTTCTCTTTTCTACGAACACCTTTCGTTGTGCTAGGCCAAAAAGGCTTGCAACCAAGTGGCTTACAAACGTTTGGCCAAGATGAAATCGTACAAAATTGAATTCAAGTGAATTGTGTCGACTAAGTTGAAGGCGGGCATTCGGGCAAAGGGGCGTGCCTTTTGGGGTGGTTGGAGTTGGCAAACGATATGTGAATCAATAGAAGTAAAAAAGCAGAAAAAGGAGAACAAAAATAAACACACAGAGCATCGGCAGACAACAAACTTATACAAATAGCACATAAAAACTTAAAACCGTTCGATTCTTGGGCCAAAGCCAGTCTTATATATGCATGCATATATCTTCGAGTAGTGATAACTTCTTTCACGACTTTTGCCTCCTACTGTGCAGCCGCACAACACACACACACACACACACACACACACCCATATAGAACAAAGTTGTGTGTAACTTTTCATTCATTTGTTGTTGTTGTTGTTGCCTTTGTGCTTTTCCTCGCATTTTCATTCCCTCTTTGCCAGTAGTTTCGTTTCTATTTGTATATCTTAAACGCGTTTCGCTGTATCTACTTAGGAGGCAGCTTAAATATTTGTGTAACATAATACAAAACATACGGGCTTCTTTGGTTATACTTAGATACATAGCTTAAGATACTTGCACTTGGGCAGACATCAGCGAGTAGGAGTCGACATGGCGGAGAAGGATCCCTCTTCTACTTGCCTTTAACAGCTACAAGAACTGAGAGATGATAGTGCTGCGACATTAGATTGTATAGCTTGTAGCATTATGTATTGCAATTATCAACAATAACAGCCAAAAACGTTTGGAAATTATTATGAAAGGAAAAGATATAAATACTTTCTAGTCTTTTTATTGCTAAGAAACCTTCAAGAGCTTTTCATTTGATTAGGTAGCAAACTTTCAGAGCTACTCACAAATAATTCGCCTTATCAAAACACACTTAATGGGGACCACAAATGATATAGTTGAGAAGCTGACGTAATGAATTTCCTCTTGAAATGACTTTGACATAAGAGAACGAGCGCGAAAGATAGATGTTCCTAATCATCTGTAAACATAGTTAAGTGCATTTTTACAGTGTACACTCATTAATTGGACAAAGTGCGAGATGACTGAGTGTGTTTCTGTGTGTGAGTGTGTCCCCTGTACAGTGAGATATTTCAGGATATTGGACTGGACGTGACGTTTTGTTTATGGCTGACGTCCTGCTGATTGTCTCTTTTGCTTTGTTTTGCTTTGGTTTTGGCTTCTTTCGCTGATGCATTGTACAAAACAGAGAAACATGCGGCACGTTGTATCCCAACCAAAGCAACACATGCAGATACAGCGACAGGGATAGAGACCGGCAAATGTCTAGTCTCTCACAATTTGACGCACGTCGAGGCATTTGCGCCTCATTAGGGTGAACCTCAGTCAACAGCCAAAATGCATTTTGCAGGCAAACACACAACAAGCAGAACGTTTTTCAATTTGAAAAGTAAACAAAAACTCAAAACACGACTGACAAACCACTAAAAGATGCATACTCGATTTGTATCTAAAACTAGACGCTGAGCATCTAAATATCTATCTGTACCTAATCATTCGATTGATGCCTTTTTGATTTTCTATTCGTTTGTTTCGTTTTATTTATGTGATTTCGATTGTAACTTAACTTAATTTCACAGCTGATTGCTTATCTATGTAAATGCAGTTTGAGATATCTTTTGGGAAACACAAACTGTGTGCGTCAACATTTCTGATGGGTTTAATCTCTTTTAATGGACCCAAAACCCGGCCATTATGTTTAAGACGAAAATGATATTGATTGTCGCCTTGTCATTTATACATAAACTATCTCTTTTGTAAATATATAAACATGTTTTTGTTGGTATTGTTAAGATAATTCAATTATGTTATTAGTCATATACAAAATACAATTTCTACATGGAAAGCAGAATTGAACTTTGTATCCATTTCATGTGTTGCCTTGAAAAAATGTCAACCTATGTGTTTATATAATGAACAATAAAGCTTTTGATTCCATTATACAGTAATAAATCAAGAAAATTAAGCTTATTCAGTTATCTAATTCAAACAAATCAAAAGCTATGAAAGTCGAATATAAAGAAATTGAAAAAGGAAAATATTTTTTATGTTAATCTGAATTAATTTTTTACCTTTTTGAATGTCCAACAATATTTCTTGTTGCGATCAAAACAATAATTTCGTTGATCTTTTCAATTTAATCGTTCAAATGTTTCGATAACTTTCAGCTGCTAGGCGTGAGAAGCTTTCTCTTCTTGTTGCTGTTGTTGGGTTTGTAGTTGTTGTGATTGTTGTTGTTGTTGTTGCGCGCACAATTGAACATTCGCCATATCGAATACGTGTATCGATAATTGTTGTGAATGGATTTGGTTTTGGTTTTGCTCTTGCTTTTTCTTTTTTTGCTCTTACTCTTGCATTTGGCAGATCGGTTGCCGTAGTTAAACAAATTATAGACACGAACACGAGACAACACCGAAGAACACAAATTATTTATATTTTTGATTTATTTATTAAACAACAACAACAATAACGATGACGACAAAGACGACGACGACGGCGATGATGATGAAGGTGACGACAAATATTGTACATATGTACAGAGTAGTATAAAATATACACAAGCACAAATACACACACACACACAGAGAGATAAATACACAGTGATATATGTATGTAGGTAGATTAATAGGCGGCGTGAGTGATTAACGGTTTATTGATGCGCGGAGGGGAGACGAACCGAAACAAAATAACGGACACACAACGCAAAAAGTATGCAACACCTATAATTTTGTCAATGCACCAACTTCATGATGATTCCCAATTTGGCTGTTATTTTTGTAGATTTTGATTTTTGTTTCTTTTTTTAAGAGTTATTGTTTTCGTGGATGGCTCCTTTGTTTTTTATTCGACTGCAGGACACTAGAAAAATAGCGTATGAAATCAGAAATATATTTCACATCTCATTTGAACGAAATGACGCATAAGAATTGGCAAAAACCGCACGCACAGCATGCATTTTTTATTAGTTATTATGACAATGACAACACACACGGTAAATTGGTTGGCAACGCGCAATGCACGGCCAAAGGACAACGACTGCAGGCCAGAGCCAGCGAAACCTGTGCGAAAAGAGAAGCTGAGAGCGTAAACGCAAGCGAAAGAGAGCGAGAGAGTACGGCGCCAGCGTCAACAGCGGCGCCAGCTACGATGCGAATGGGCGAGCAAAGCAGAGCTCCGAAAACATGAAACACCATAGCGGGGGGTTGGGGAGGTAAAACGCTGAGAGAGAGAGAGAGAGAAATTTACATAGGGCAGCTGCCAGCACACACACACACGCTTGAAACGCTGCGAGAATGAAATGCAGCGAAACGAATGGGCAGCACAAAATGTGCGCAACAAAATGGAAACAGGCACTTGAAAATAAACAAAATATATAAAAAAGGATAATCCGCACGCACACACTCTCAAGCAATGTGTGTTCCAATACCGTAATGTGCACAAAACACCAGGCGGCATGGCAACGTTCTCGCGCTCCCTCTCTCTCTCTCTCTCACACTCTCTTTCACCCTCTCTCAAGGCAGGAGGTGTATGTGTGTGGCGCGCCAGTAGAAAAATCAATGAAAATATCTGGAAAAATTATCCAAAATATGTGTAGTATTATTTTGTTTCTGCCGCTTTTATGCTGTGCAGTTTCTGCTTCAAATTCTTATGCGTTCTTAAATGTGATTGAATGCACTTTTTATTTTTGCTCAATTTGAGTTAAACACAATATTTGAGATCTCGTATGCCAATTGATTGCTTTATTATTATTGTTTAGCAACGCACACACACTCACACACATATGCACACGTACATGTGTATGTATATGAAATCAGAGACGCTTTAACTAAAGCAATTGATTAACGTGAGCAAGCATTTACCGCAAGAAATAAACGACACGCACTTTTCTCATTTAGCGTTAGCGATTTGTTTATCTGTTGTCAGTCAGTCAGTCAGAACTGCTGCTGCTGCATTGCGACCAGACAAAGCCCGTGGCAACAACAGACTTGAGAACGCGAACGCGACACATGAACACGCGACTCTCTCGACGACGTAACAACAACTCAACCGGAGTTTCATTTTCAAAGTACAATGCCATCGAATAGGGCTCACAGATTCATGTTGAGACACATGCTGCTACGCATCGAAGAGAGCGCGCATTTAACGAAATCGCTTGCTATGCAACATTACATGCTTAGCAACATGAGGGCATGACCGACAACACAAAATGTTTTGTTTGCTGCCGACCCATGCGCATGTTGCTGAACATGTTTCGTGGATGTTTTGTTATTGTTGCTCTCCTGCAGTCTTGTAGACTTCGTGTGAGCCTTTGAGCCGAATTGAGCAGCCATATGCTGCCGTTCTATTGCCAAAATTCCTTACTCTCAATGGGCGTGCGAGTGTGCGCTTTAAAATCGTTTTGAAACGTAGTTAAAGTTTTATGTTGAAAACTTACTTATAGCGTTAATAATATAATTTTAATTTTTAAATTGTAGTTAAATGATTTTTTTAATTAAAAATTTTTTCTATGCATTTTCGCATAGTTCCAATTAGACGCTTTTGAACAGCTGACAACTCTAACCTTGGCTGCTGTGCGCTCTCTTGGCGCTCTCTTTTGCGTCTTTCTCTATTAACGCGTTCTCTGTTTTTGCCGGCGCTGCACATGTATTGGTTTATTTATAATTTACAATTGTTTAAAAACACGAAAACTTTTACATAGTGTATTAACATTTGCCTTTCGACTTTATTTTATTTAAAAGTTCAATTTTATAGTATTTATAACCGGCACTATCACTAGACTGAGTAGCAGCGAATATTTAATTTAAATCATCGACCAACTATGATTTAAATAATTTAAAGCAGGCAATTCATTTTCCAGCGTTCTGTTCGCTTAATAAAAGTAACAAAATTTTGTTATGAATAATTTATTCACTTATGAATAACTAACTACAATTTTTATCAAGCACTTCAGGCAGAGAGCAGCGAAGTTATCCAGTTGGCTGAGTAGGCTGGTCGATAAACTCTCAAACAATCTATCGACTGCGTATTACATCGATAGATAACAGCAGCTGTTGCGAAGCCGTTGAACAGCGACAGCAAAATAATTTAAATACATAACAAAGAATTAATACTTCTTAAAGTTTCACAACAATTTTGCCACGCATATGTCCGCTCTTCAAGCGCTCGAAAGCTTTTGGCAACTCTTTATAGTCAAAGCTGCTGTCAATTTGTGGCATTAGCTGCAAAGTATTTAGGATTAATAGTTTTTTTTTAAATTTAAATTTTTTAATAAGTTAAACTAACCTTACGACGCTCGACGAGATGCTGCAAGAATTTAATGCCCTGCGGCGCTGGTAAAAAGTAGCCCCACTTAACCAATCCTCCACGCTGTGTAGCTGCTTTGACATTTGCCATCAGCAGATCGGAGACATTCTGCAGAGCACCCAGGCAAAATCCTTGCTTGTCTATGTTAGCGAGCAGTGGCGATGAGAATGTTATATACTGCCGGAAATCGTATGGCAAATCTGCTGCCTGCTGACCACCCTGCCCGGCGCAATCCAAGACCATATCGAAGGGTGCATAGCTTTTAAGCTCTTCCATGGCAACAGGATTCGTATAATCTACAACACAATCTGCGCCCAGGCAACGAACCATTTCTACAGCGTTTTCGCTGCACGTGGCCAAGACTTGGGCGCCCTGCGATTTGAGTATTTGAATGGCCAAGGAACCCACACCACCAGAGCCGCCAAGTACTAGAACCCGTTGGTTTGCACCACCTCCAGCTGACGTAATGGCGCCACAAGGTCCACCCAAGCCACCAGTTATGTACATGCCCGACCAGGCAGTCAAGCCCGCATAGAGCACACTAGCTGCCTCGCTGTCATCCAGTTCCTTGGGTGCCGGAGCAAGCTGGTAAAAAAAAAAGCAAATTGCAATTATCAGATCATTTACATGCTATTAAGAGGAGGACTTACACAGGACGAGGGCACCACAACGTAATCAGCATGTGCACCATTGGCATTCGATACAGGAACGACGCCCCAAACCCGCGTTCCCAGCATCAGCTCCGCATTGCAAACGCCCATGCCCTTTTGAACCAGTTCTCCACAAAACTCGCGACCCAATGTCAATGGAAATTCAATATCATCACTTAGATTGCAGCGCACCTTGTTGAGCAATGTCGAACCATATCCTCGAAGCATGGCCAGATCAATGGGATTCACGGCTGTGGTGCGCACCTTAACCAAACAATCACTTGAGTTACGAATTTGTGGAAGTTTTAGTTTGTCGGAGAACTGCAGCTCATCGACGTCGCCATAGCTATGCAACTGCCAGCCGCTCATCTTGACAGATGATTTCGGTGAAGTTGGTGAAGTTAATTTCTGTTTTGCATCGTTGGTTGCGGCATTTGTTAAGTTACGTGTAGCTAGAAGAAAACGCTTGAACAATGCGTATCGCTGCTGCACAGGCATGCGTAGGCTTGTGCCGGCTACCTGCATGTTAAACTATTGTGGCTTGTCACGAATTGAAACAATTTTTTATAACACTTCAAAACAATTTATTATGCTTTTGTGTTTACAAGCTGTAAACGTACAGCTGTGGCGTATCTCACGTAACGTCAGAGACGTAAGAGTTACAGGCATGGTATGTTGCTCAACAACAGCAATTTTGAAATTTGCTTATAAATGACACTGTTCATTTTTATTATTAAATTAGAAGACGCGTTTTGAAGTGGAACCATTATTTTTTATATATTGTTTGTAGGTAACTACAGGCGAATGTTGACTTTATAGTATTTAACATGCTCTGCGTACTAAGCTTATATGACAATGGCGATCTAAATTCTAAACGATATTTCGATACACTCATCACTAAAAAAATACTGTTCGCCAACAAAAGCCGGCAAAAAGTTGCAAAACTAGTGAATTGCAAAAAAAATTGAGAAAAATAAATATGGAGCCAACGTTGGACAATTATAAGATAAGCTGCGAGTTGCTGGGACACAGCCTGGATGTGCGAGCCGTCTCTGCTGGTGGCAACGCACCAGGCGGTGGCCAAATAATATTATCCGGTTCACGAGACAAGACCACAAAAATTTGGAAACCAATTGGGTGTGTTCAAAAAGACAAAGAAACTTGAGCATTAAATTAACAAACTTAATAATGCATTTTTTATATGTTAATATATGTATATATAGCAACGAATACATTGAGAGCGTTACGCTGCAAGATCACAAGAACTTTATATCCTACATTTACTTCTTGGAGTCGGAACAATGGATTTGCACTGCAAGCAATGATGCCACAATCTGCATTTACAATCAGGACGCATTTGTACCACTGCTAACGCTTAAAGGTCACGAATCGACAGTTTGCACTTTGGCCGCTGGACTCAAATCGCGCAGTATAATCAGCGGCAGCTGGGACAAAACTGCCCGAGTTTGGCACATAAGCGAAACTGGCGATGTGACCTTCACTGTGCTGCAAGGACACGAAGCGGCAGTTTGGGCAGTGGCCACGCTACCTCTCCAGCAGCAATATGTTACTGGTGGCGCTGACAAGTGCATCTACTATTGGAATGCCAAAGGCGAGAAGTTGCGTCTGCTCAAAGGTCATACGGATTGTGTGCGTGCCCTTATCCCGTTGCCGGCCAATTCACTGGTGTCCTGCGGCAACGATGCAGTGCTGCGCTTCTGGAATGAGGATGGTGAATGTGTGCGCGAGATGAGCGGTCATACCAACTATATATATGCCATGGCCCGTAGCCAAGCTTTGGGCGATCATATTGTGTTGTCCTGCGGTGAGGACAGCACTCTTCGCATGTGGAATGTCATTACAGGTGACGAGCTAGGCGCTCCAATTCTTCATCCTGCAATTTCCGTTTGGTCAGTGACATGCCTGGAGAATGGTGACATTGTCACAGGTTGCAGCGATGGCGTCGTCCGTGTTTTCACCAAGGATCCTTCGCGGCAGGCAAAAGAGAGTCTTTGCCGCGCTTTCGACATGGCCGTCGCCGCACACAAGTCGCAGCTTAGCGAAGAAATTGGCGGTGTCAAGAAGACAGAGTAAGTACAAAACAAAAAAGTTTTTTAAATTAGATATTGAATATTTTTTAACTGCAGTTTGGCCGGCCCGGAGGCCTTGTTGGCGAATGGCACGCGGGAGGGTCAAACGAAAATGGTGCGCCATGTGGATGGATCAGTCAAGTGTTATTCGTGGGAGTTGGGCCAATGGAATCTTGTTGGCGATGTTACTGGCGCCACGGGCGGCACCCAAGAAAACTCAGGCAAAAAGCTGCACGAGGGCAAGGAGTATGATTATGTGTTTAATGTGGACATATCCGATACTGAGCCAGCCATTAAGCTGCCCTACAATCATGGCGAGGATCCCTGGGAAGCTGCACAAAAGTTCATTCACCGCCATAATCTTCCTCAGGCATATCTCGACCAGGTCGCAAATTTTATCGTTAAAAATTCGACAAATGCGCCCACAGCGATTGCCCAAACTCCAACGTGAGTATTAATGAAAATTATAAAAAAAATTTTGGGTATTTAAAATCATATTCTTATATTGACAGAGGCTATCAGGATCCATTTACTGGTGGCTCACGCTATGTGCCCGGCTCCAGCACTAGCAATGTACGAGGCACTGGTAATATGGATCCTTTTACAGGTGCCTCCAGCTACTCGACGACCGGCAGCAAAACGCAGTCCAGCAACGATGTGAACGTGCGCGGCAGCGATGCACACTTTCCAATCAGCACTTATCGCACATTTGACACATGCGATGCCAACAAGGTGCTGGAGAAGATGAAGTAAGTTTGGTATATAGTTCAATATAACAACTGGACTTATTACATTTCCCATCCCCTTTTTTTTAAAGAGAATTCAATGGCAAACTAACCAGCGCTGAGGGCAAAGTTGGTGAAGAAGTTTTGCTTGCTGTTATTCGGCTCACAAATGATTCCCCCGAAGTCGATCCGACGGCATTGGAGGCAATAATGATGCTACTCAAGTGGCCAGCCGGCATGCTATTTCCAGTTTTGGATGTACTGCGCCTAGCAGTGCGCCACGAAGGGGTCTTTGTTCTGCTGCAAAATAGTCACAATGTTATGAGCTTTGTTCTGCCACAGCTGAGTGGTGCAGCGGCCAATCAGTTAATGGCATGCCGCTGTCTGGCCAATGCAATGACCCATGCAACGGGACGAGCACAAATCGAGTCGCAGCTGTTACAAATTGTGGATTTGGTATCTGGCATTTGTGCGGGCAGCGCCAACTTGCAAATAGCGATTGCCACATTTTTTTTAAATGTAAGCATTTCGCAGACATTGTGCGCTGCAAGGTCGGAGGTGTGTCATGCGACCGCAACGGGCATTGTGGGGCTGCTGAAGTGGGCCAAGGATCTGGAGGCCTGGTATCGTTCAATGCAGGCCATTGGTAATCTGACAACAACGCCTAGCGGTCAAGAGACCATCGCTCTAGTTGCCTCCGTTGATATAGTGATGCACAAGCTGCGTGAGCTGACAATCACACCGCAGGATGTAAACTTCACCAAGATCAATGTGGTGGGACAGGCGCTGCTTGCCGTATTCTAAATTGTAAAGCGTTTATCATCGTCGCATTATAGTTTTTAAATTTCCACATATATATTGGGAGTGTGTCGTTTTCAAGAGTCTAATTTAATAAATATACATTTTTATTAGCCTATCCACTACTGAATGATTGGGAATGTATTAGAATTATTCCTTGCTTGTTTTAGTAGTTTCTGGTATCGTTTTTCGAGTTTGAATGCGTTCCAGCAGCTCATGTTTCCAGCTCTCCTCCGGCACACCCTTTGCCCAATCTGGCACTGTTACATTGGGCAACGTTATCTTTGACATGGCTTTTAGTATCTGCATGAAGTAATTCGTAATATCTGAAAGTAGTTTTCATCGAATTTCATTACTCACCTGCTCTGTGCGCGTTTTGTCCAGCTCCATTTGCAGCTCTTGCGGTCGCGGCTCGTTCCACACCTGTCGCTCAATTTCTACATCAACACTTTCGATTGGCGGCATATTGGGATCACCGTGTGTCACCTCAGCTGTCATCAAATCAATATCTTCATTGCTTTCTTCGCCAGGATTTGACTCGGCTGCCGCTGAGTCAATTTCGTTTGCCACAACAACGCCTGCCTCTTCAGCATCTGTGGCAAGTGGTTGGTAACCGTCATAGGCAGCATCTGAGTCGTCGCTGTCTTCACTCTGATCTCCTATATGTGGATGTTCAATAGCTGGCGCTTGGAAATTGTGCTCCTCTCCAGGATCTGTTGGTAATTCGGGGCTGCCCATTTCTTTTGCTACTAATGAAAATAAACAACAATGTTCGATTGTTCGATAACGATAGCATTGACACAACAGTGCTGCAAAATGATGAACGAACCGTTAAAAAAACAACAATCGATTGCTGTTTCAATTAAATAAATTGGTCAATTGTGAATACATCTATGTCATTCTATGACTAATTTATTAATTTTAAAGTAAACTAGATATTAATACAAATAACCCGCTGGTGGTGCAGGGCCTGGTGTTGTGCTATCAGCAGCACTTGCCTTCTGGAGTGGCACAATTGTTGATTTTATGTCACGATTGGATGTCTTGCGCAGCTCAGTTGCAGCATGTTGCAGCTGCAACGTGCACTCGTTGCTTACACCATTCATTGACAGCTGTGCGGTTTCCTTTTCGAGCAATAACGCCAAAGCCTCAAGCAGCTCCACAAAGCCCAGTGATAAAGCGGCGCGACGTATTCGATTTAATTCCTTGTAGAAATGTTGCGTCTTATCGGGCATTTTCTTTGCGTGTCGCAGCACCTTCTGCACATCGGATTGCAGGCTGGCCTGACGTATCCAGACGACACTGCTTTGCGAATATGAACGGCGCTCGGAACGCACTGGGAAACTAGCTGTTTCACCAAGCGCCACATCCTCGGCAAAACCAAGTAACTCCAGGTCACCCAGCCAGGGTATAACATTCGAGCCCGGTGGCAAGATGTTAAGCATAAAATTGGATTTCTTCTTGATATCATTGTAGGCATACATGAAGCCATACCACTTCTCACCAAGCAGCACCAGAGCAGCCATATTCTCCAGCTTGAGTGCGCCATGCAACAGCACACATAGTGTGTCCTTCTGCTGCTCCGTTTGTGGGGCAGAACTGTGCTTAAGCACAACGCTTACATCGGCATCATCGCCACTCTCTTCAGCATCCTTGCTATCCTTCATGTAGAAGTCACGTATATCCAACTCAAGCTTCTCAAGCTCGTAGTGCGGATTGCTGGTATCTAAATTCAGCTTGGCAGGCTTTGCAACACCTGACATGCCGCCGGAACGACGACTTGGCTTCTCACGTTCCACCTTCGCTAGCACCCAGTGGCGACTCAATGTCGCCGGTGAGCCAATGTCGGAGAGTGAAAGGAAGCCACACACATCAATGCGCTGCTCAATGTGTCGCATTGTGGACTCACCACCATAAAGGGCAGGCTGCTCATAAGGCACAGGTGGTGGCCACAACAGCACTTGACCTTCCATACGGAAGTAGTGGCCACATTTCAGTGTCACCTCTGTCAACTTGTAGCTGCTCTCGCACAAGCGTTCAATAAGCTCGAACAGCGCAGTGCGACCCAATTCACTTTTATGGCTACTACTTGTTGTTGCCTCGCCTGCCTCCCCACTCTTTGCCTGCTTTGTCATAAAAAGTTGTCCTTAAAAACGGAATCATGTTAAGGCATTTGTTTTAGTCATGCATTGCATCATAACTTACCCTTTAGCGAAGCGGCGTCCAGCAGCTGTTGATGCAACGCAACGCCTCGTGTAAAATATAAATCTCCATGCATGCCCAAACAAATAAAATTCAGATAGTAGGAGCCAAGCAACTTTAGCCAGGCATATTCCGGCTCCGCTTCCTTGCCAACATAGTTCTCTAAGAATGCAGCCAGCGATGTGCTGCCAAAGCCGGGACCACAGTCTGTGAACACCACTAGCTGCAGGAGATTCTGTGTGCCCCAGTTAGCCATTAGGCTGACCGAAGTTTTTAGCATGGTCATTAGGCAGGCCTTGTCCAGTGGCTCGATTTTTTTAATCGCCTGACGTATCTGATCGTAGTCCCGTGTAAAGTCTACTTTTAATTCACAAACTGTGGTGTAGATTACTAAAGCTGCATGCTCAAGTTTGCCAGACGCCGTCAAATTGTCGAGTAAATGCTGGATGCCTTTAATGGCAAGCGATAGGTAAGTGTGCTCGTTGCGTCCCGGCACAGGACGCAGCATCGATAGCGATGCATCCAAAGCAATTATTGTTGGCATTTTGCTTGAACTTGCAAACCAAAACAAATTAAAACTATGCGTATGCCCAAATAAACAATAGCCGGCAACAGCTGATAATCCAACCATCGATTTTTGATAGTAAAAGTATCGGGGCGTATATAAATCGAAAAAAATTCCGTTCACAGAGAGCGCGTACGATACACAATGATCGTCTTTGTATTGGCGCTAATTTATTACACTTTTAAACAAACATGGCGTTGAAATTAAATGAACAATGCATATTTATTACAATTTTATTAGCTTGATTTGTACCGCTGTATTACTTTTGCTCACTTTATTGATCACCCTTATAATTTATGTGCACTGAATAGTTTTGTATTAAAACAAATTGAATTTTGATTCAATTGCGGCCGCCGCTTTGTATACAGAGGATGCGGGAAGTAATAATTTCGACTCGTTGCTCTTTACTGTTGATGTGCTCTTTAAATTGCATTTAATTAGAAACATCTGAGCACGATTTAGTCCCGTTCTCACTTCTTCTCACTCTGTCTAGCATCATTATTTCGTTCGCTCTCCTTCTCTAACGGCCAGACCGACTTTTAGGCAGAATTCTTGGTGCGCCAGGCGCCAGCATCTTACATTCATTCATTGTGCGCGGCTCGTGCAGTGAGGACGTTGTCTGCGCTATTAATAATCAAAAAGTGTTTGTTAATTATTCTAATTTCTAGCTTTATACATTCAAAGCAATCGTCGGTTATCAGTATTGAAATCCGAATCAGTGTTTAAGGTTTGAAACGTTTTAATCATTTCTATCAGTTTGTTACTATCAGCGTTTAATTCAATAACAAAACACATACATGGTGTTCACACGATTCCACTCTATTATATTCAAGTGTTCTATCTTAGCATTCACAATTTATCAACCTTTAACCCAATTCATTTGTGAGATAAGGACACAAATACTATAGTTTAATATGTTTTTATTTATTTAGTATTTCTTTTAACCCAACACAAATGATTGGAAGTGTTTCCAGTATGTGCTCATTAAATCATTTCACTTGCTTATTTTTGACCCAAATACTCGTCTTGCATTTATTACCGTCCGCAGAATGCAATAAACGCTATGTGAAAGATCTGCGTCATTTGTTTATTGTTATAGCGTTCTATATGCGCACAGCTCCAGATATACACAAACTCAATATGTGATGCAAATCGGCAAATCGCAACACGGAATTAATTGGGCGCTGCATTGTTTTATCATCAACATGATCCAAATTGTTTAAACAAATTTCTTGCAGCTGCCAGCGGTTTGAACAAGCCGTTAAATTCATAATAAATACCAAAATTTTCAATGCAATTTCCAACCAACAAATAAACAATAAATCGACAGCATTTCTGACATCTTCATTGCTAATTTTTCAATATACTATGTATACATACTATATATATGATACGATTTCCTCTGTTCACAGATCACGCACTTGGAATTAATTTGAATTTTGCATACAGCATCATTGGCTAATTGGAGAGAGATCAGCAGAATGGCACGCACCAAAAGGCATCCATCAATTGCTTTAGTATTTCTAGCCCTAATTGGTCTGGGATTGTGGCAGACAACCGTTGAAGCAATGCCAGTTACGTGAGTATAGAATCATGATATCCATACATATATTATGTTCAATAAACTTTTGAAACAATTATCTGAAAACTTCGTCAGAGTGAAGTTCAGTTGAAAAAAATAATAGACAAATAAAATACATTTTTCTTGTTTGAAGAATACAAACCTTAAATATGTCATAATTAAATAAGGAAGAAATCTTTTTATCTATCAATCCAAACTGTTTGTAAATCTTAAATTAAATAACGTTTTGTTCAATTTGATTAAGATCGCATTCAAAATACTTTTGAGACAATTAGCAGATGTTTGAAACTCATTTTGAGTTTTTTTCCTAACTCAAACCCATTATTCATGGATTACAAAACAAAGCTAGTTTGACATATGTCAAACATTCGTTCGCACTTCGCTTAAAAATGTTACTCCGAAATAGAAAGCATTAAAATTGATATATATTTTTTTTTCTTTTGCGAAATGTGCATGACATCAAGTGCGGCGCCAGGACGTACTCTATAGAACTCCCCCACAACCAAGCAACTGACACCTCCCCCCTCCCCCTCCGCCGATCTACCCCTGCGCCAATTTACAACATATGCCGACACAGGGCAACGCCTTCATCCAGCTAGCGCTTCCTAGCCCCTAGCTCGACAGACAGACAGACAGACAGTTCCCTGCCAAAACTAATGACTATTGCCTTCAAAGAAACAGAGATGTTGGTCTGTCTGTTCCGCCTGTTTGTTTGTTTATTTTTGGCCCATTGCATTCAACACACACACACTTCATGCAAATGGCCTGCCGAATGGGAATGGGAAATAGTAAATGATGATCATGTTTGGAAGAAGGGAGCGGGGCTATATATATATACACATACATATACTTAAAATATAGCCAGCATGCAGCACTTTGAAATGGGCTGCTCTGCATACAAACATTTCTATATCAGCATCGATGCATTTCACACACAAACACACACACACACATGTTGTTTGTGTAGCTAAAAGGGTTTCTGACCCTGAGACGGCAATGAGTTGTTGTTGCAGGCAGTGTGTGCATTTTTACTAGAATTGATCTCGATCTCGATCTTTACAAGTCATTTATGATGATGACTGCCACTCCCCCTCCCCCCCTCTTCTCAAGCACCAACCCCTTTCGCGTTGCCATCAACATTGAAAGCTGTCGATAAGCTGAGCTATAAGCAAAGGGGGCAGTAATGGTCCCCTATCCTCAACCCCGGATGAGATTAATGAAATGATCTTGCATTTGAAATTCTACAAACAGTCCAATTTCTACTTAACAAACTTTCGTATAATTTTGTTCAATCATAAACTTATTCGATATAACGAAGTTATTTCTTGTCCCCTTGAGATTCGTTAGATGGAAGTTTGACTGTAAATAGAGTTTTACAATCCCAAAACTTAATAAATTTCAATCCATTCTAGCAACGAAGAGTTGCTTGGTAACATCAAATCGCTGATTTACTCGTACAATCAACTGGACAATAAGCTGGAGCGACACGAGCATCGCGAGCGTGCTCTGGGTGAACTAATGAAGAAAGCGATGCAGTCGCTCCAGAAAGGTCAAAAGAGTTTAGAGCCCATAAATGGCATATTTGGCAGACTGGACGATCGTGTCAGTCAGATCGAAACAATGCTGATCACAGTAAGTAGTTAAAAGAATCCCCAATAATCTGCGTTGGCTACAAGTTGTGCTCCCAATCTCAGCAAGAGGAGAAGTACAATGCGCAAGCGGACAAGATCAATCAGGTTATGGAGCACATGTTCAAGTGGATGCGTGAGAATGATGAATGCTTTAAGCATCCACCAGGCATGCCCACGGCCGTAGCCGCACCAGCATCCGCTCTGCCCAATGCCTTTATCCAGGAGCAGCAGCTGGTTAACAAAAAATTGCTCGCCGAACTTGATCAGCTCTCTTCGAGGGTTAACAAGCTGCTCGACAGCAGCGAAAAGGCTGCAAAACGTAGTCAAGAAAACTTTGAACGCATGCCCAAAACCGATGAGCTACTAAACCAAATCGAGGTGAAGCTGAAGGAACATAGTGTTGCGGCTGCCGCTGCCGTTGTGACCACAGCTGCACCGCCCAAGCACCAAGATGAGTTTGAGTTGCAATTGATGGAACGTTTGGGTGCTTTGAGCACCGATGTGGCACTGTTGCGCAATGCACCAGCTGCAGCACCACCTGCACCACTTGGTCTCAGCGAGAAGGATCAAGCCTTTATTCAGGAACTCAATAACGAAACGCTCAACGCTCTGGCGGCACTCAAAAGTGAATCCCTATCGGCACAGCAAACAGGTAAACTTATTAAACAACATTTGCACAACATTATTACTTGATTTGATATCATCTTAGCCCTGCGCCAGACAACCGAGCATCTGCAGCAAACGGAGGCGAACATTCAGGGCGATCTAAAGCAGATGTCAGGGGATTTGGGTTCACTCAATCAGCTCTACCAAGAGATCAATGCCAGCCATAGTAAATTGAACGATGGCTTCGATGCGTTGGGTAAATTTAATAATATTATGATGACCAATTCGGAGGTAGTGCTGGATACACAGCGCAAGGTTGAGTTTGGCACACTGCAGATTGTGCAAAAGGTGAGTTTGCTGCTGGAGCAGCAGGTGGCGGAGCTGACGGGTTTGGTGAAGGCACGTTTTAACGAACTGGACGATGTAGTGGTCAGCACACAGCAGGAGGCAAATCGCAACATAAGCGGTTTGGTGGACACTGCCTTGACCCAGGTGTGGCATCAAATTGAGATCATGTCCAGCGAGATTGGCCAGAGTCGCGAAATGTTGGCTCTCATGCAGGCTGGCCACGATGGCTATGTGAACAGCACATTCAGCACCATGATGGGCCTGAGCAGCAAGGTGGAGGAGACCAAGAAGCACATGATCGACATGGATGACAATTTGAACTTCTTGCTCGGCAAGTTGTCTCTTATGTCCAGTGAATTTGCTAATATTAAGAAGGGTCTGGCTGACTCGCTGATGGATTTGCGCAACTCCTTCCAAATGATACATGAACGCATGCCAAGCAGCTCGGATCCGCATAATAACGAGAAGAATCAGTATCTCACCGATGTCAATCTGTTGTCCAAGCGCCACACTCAGCCCGAGCGGGAATAGAGCATACAGCATACAGCATACAGCGGCCATATATCGTATATCTTGTATCGAAAAAGAAACCAAATATATATAAACCAATTAAAACATATATCTAACACTAGCGTTTAAGTTCAACAAACACACACACACATAAAATATTTATGCAAAACACAATTTGGCATGCTTCATGGGTAAATTGCTCGGCAAATACATTTCGATTTTTTTCTGAATAACAAACACTTGTCTCTGATTTTTCTTTAATCATTTCACATTTTGTCTTACGGCTCTAAAAATAATTATGCATATAGTGTAACTAATTAGGACATTAGTAGAATAACCACTTTTTACACTTAATATACTATTTGCCCCAGCGCTGCTCGCAGCGTGCATATTTATACAGGATCTTAACAAAGGACTTAGCATTAAAGTAACATCCACTACGATGTGTGTGAAACTCTGTGAAGCGCACATGCCACGGCAACAAGCCATATGTGCACGTCTGTGTCGAGAAAATGATGCCCAGCTCCGGTTCCGGCACAACAAAACCCAAACGTTTGTTCAGCATGTCATTGATGCCATCATGGAGCGCTTGGCGCTCCTTTAGCATACACTGCACCTGCGGTCTTTTTCGACTTTCGTACAGCTCTCGACAGACATCGGCAATGAGCGCATGGCCATCAGCGTTGTCAATTTGATGAACCTGCAATAGATAAAGTTTTGTGTTTTTATTAGATTAGAAGTCAATATTAAGTTCCGGCATCTTATCTAGAACACTTCCATGAAAATGAAAGATAAGAAATGCATGGCGACATAAATAAATATCAAGTATGCATAAAACTGTTGAACAATTAATAATGTTCTGTATTCAGTTGCTTATCGGTAAGCTTTTGATAAGCTGTTATCAATTTTTTGTAGTATTAGTTTAACTCACCCGAAGCTGTTCGTTATGCAGACCTTTGCTCGCATAACCATTGACTTTGCCATTTGTTATGCCTGTTTTACAACCATTCGACAGATGTTGTTTTTGTTCTTGAATTTGTTTGGGCGGCCATAGAAAATGTCTATCGCTGTTATCGCTGAACGATTGACAGAACTTCGATAGGTGCACGTAACCATTGTTGGGCGTACGCGTATCGTAGACACTCATATAAGGTATGCCAATGAATTGAGCATAGCCAAAAATGCGTTTAAGAAGCACAGCATCCACATATAAATCGTCTGGGCCGATAACAAGCACCAAATGTTGCGGCAACTTTTGCAGCTCGTTCAGGGCGGCCCGCATGAAAACGAACTCATGCTGATCACATTGCCAATAGTCATATGACCTGGAAGCGAGCGCATGCAATCGATGATAGAGATGCTGCAGTAGCTCGTAGACACAGATGCACATCAGCAGCAGTCGTCCAATGAATATGCATAAAATTTGCATCATTTTGATTCGTTTTGTGGAATGCTTTCTGTTATTTTTAGTTTGTATCTTGATGTGCCGGGCAACGGGGCTCCTGTTGCTTGTGTTGTTGGCGTCTCGTTACTGCGATTCCCACACATAACCTGTAATGCGATCGAAGTGCATTGTTTGTTAGCTTTTCTTGGCTGAACATATTTTTTTTTTGGCCAGGCCAGCGCACTCACGTAAGTCAAGCGGCGAATGGTGTAAATGTGCTGCCGGCCAGCCACATAACTTCAACTATAATTTTTCATTGGCCTTTTGGCGCACGCACATACAGATAAACACATACGTGTTCTTGTTGGGTGAATGGCAACTTATCGATGTGTATTCCAAAAATACCAAATCAACGGTATCGATTGCATTGGTTTTTATGTAAACATCGATTTCTTTGATGTTTTAGCGGCATAAACTTAAATACATTTCAACTCGACGAATGTTGGGATAAATAATACTGCTTTAAGAACGTAAAGCCCATTCTAGAGCATATGACAGCATTGCAGAAGAAAGTCAATAAAAATTCCTGTGTTAGAACGGAAACTCATTGAATTTGAGCAAAAGTTATGAGGGCAACATTATAAATTTAAGAAAATCGGATCGAAAAACCAATGACTTGGTTTGCGGCTTCTCGCACGTGTCGGCCCTCAAAATAATGAAGAGCTTGATGCAACACGGGGATAAATTAACATGAACTGGGTGTATTGGATTGATCAATGATCTTCATCATAAGTACTACTGGCCAGAACCCTTCCTATTTGGAATGGATTTCCTATTAACCGGACAATTGGCAAGGTAACGAGGATTGTGTAGTTATTTATAGTTATACTCATTTGTTGATTGATTTCATATGTGAACTCTCAGCTTACTCTGTCTGTGTGTTATTCTTTAAATAACCTATAAAAAAAATAAATATTTGCGTTACTTTCTTAAAAATGTGTTTTTCATTTTAAAAGAGCTTAAAAAAACACCAAACCAAACAGTTATTCAAAAATTAGTATTTTAGGCTACATTTTGATTGGCATAATATGCTAAAAATGACAAAAGTATAACAGTGCCATTTTGAGTTAAGCAGTGAATGGAAAATAACATTACTTGTTAAAAACAATACCAGACGTTCGAGGACTGCGAACAAAGTATATTATCAAAACTGACATCGCTTCAAATTTATAACAATTGATAAGACAAACAGTGCAATTAAATAATTGATTGTCATACGTGCGGTTTTCTAACGCTAAAATCCTGAAGTACGCTGTTTTTCACTCAGCGGCAATTGCCGCTTCGTGTGTGTGCGTGGGACTGTGCTTGGGGCGTGGGTGCGTATTTAAACACGCCCTAACAGCTGTAAAACACAGCAAGCTTAATGTGTACAATACAAATTAAAAGAAAGTAACTAAAAATTATACATAAAACATAGGGCGCAGAGTTTAATAAAAACCAACACAAACATACGTTCCAAATACACAATCTGAACAAGGTTGAAGGTCGCATCATCATTATCCTTGAGGTTGAAAGCGACACCTACAGGTGCGGAACTGTAAACATGTCCACCGCCTTTTTAACGCTCGTTGCAGTTATTGTGTGCATCTTATTTCGCATACTCAATGTACACAGTCAGCCACTAAAGCCGAGCGTCTGGTGTCTCGATGAGCAGTTTCTGGATTGCTTGTATAAAATAGCGCCGGTGCTGCGTGAACCGTAAGTAGTGACATTCCAAATGTACATACAAAAAACACATACAGTTTCACAATATCGATATGCACTTTCCAATCAATTTGCTGTTTGTTTTTATTATGCTTCCCACACTTTTCGCCTATATGCAGCATCTGCGTGTGTGCGTGTTCCATGCATGATGCTCAGCTGTTAATTGTACTCAGTGCACACACATTACAGCTGCTCCAAAATGTTAGCTAACATCTGACAACTCACATAACCACCGCCAATGACTTTTTGGGATGTCAAACATTGATCTTGGCAAAGAATCATTTATGTTTACTTACTTCTTTGGTATTTTTCATATTTTTCTATTGCTCTTACATCAAGGGTTATTTAATGCTTAACTTAAAGCTGTTGTGCACTTTTGCAAACACACATTGTTGCCATTTGATGAATTTTCCAATTTGCTAAAAGTTATAACCGTAGCTTAATAGCTTGCAATTTGCTTTGTGTACAAACAAACTTACTAATAGAAGCGTCACATGCACAAAGTTCGAGTAATCACCAAAAGCTGCCCCAAACCATGAATCATTAGCCGCAATTAGTGGCCTCTATTCAAAACAATAATTTTAAGTATTGTTCACAGGTAGTTATAGTGATTATCAATATATATATTTACTTATTCAAATTGTCAATCAATTAAAAACAAAACTAAATATAATAATCATTTCGCTGATATAATGCAATATATACTACTAGTAGTCATGTGGAACTTTTAAAAAGCTTTTACTTTATTTATTTGCAATGTTTCTTATCTTTTTGCAAACCCCATATCAGTAACGCCTAGCTACAAGTGTGTCTAGGAATTTTCAATAATTTCTTATAATATGTTACCATCGCAACAATAGTTTATTTAAAATCGGAGAAAATACTCACAATTGTATATACATACATATAATATTACTCAACGCACATTTATGTAGGTATTTATATACATACACATTTTTGTGGTATTCGAAATAGCACTAAAATTAATAGTTTTATTATAAACAAAACGAAATGAGTTTTCTTTCTAATTCAATAGGCTTACAAATTTATGCATGATTAAATCCCAATTAGATACGCTGTAGGCCAACGTTTATTTGTGACTGTAGGAACGCGACTGGAAAATTTTCACTCATTTTTATTGCCAAAACCATATGAGCACATCATACATACATACATATGATATTGTTTTTGTTGACATACGACACGATTCTTTGTGAAATTTTTTTGACAAATCAACAATATTTTTTTAGCACGATTTGACTTTAGTTCTATAATCTGTCTGCTTTCGGTCAAACGAAGTTGATAAGAACACGGTGCAAAGTGCAGAACATACATACACACATACTTACATAATTACGCAGCTCTTTGAAGCTGAATAAAAGTAACGCCTAGCAACAAAAAAATAGACTGGAAATCGTACATACACATGTGTGAAAATATGCTCGAGCTATAAATACTCTACTTTTAATGTGCTCTCTATACGAATGTGTATGTATCATGTACTTATCACTTAAATAAAAATGTTTACACAAATATTATTTCTGTTTCTTTAGCCCGTTTCTTGAATAGAGAGTATTCATAAAAAAGAAACCGGCAAAAATTTGTCACACTTTTTTCACTTATTCATATGCCGCTTGTTGCCGGCCGACTACCTGTTTGTGTATTTGTATTTGGTTTTTTTTTTTGGTTTTTGTGGCGCATTGCCAACCGAATGACCAGCCAGTTGGGCCGCTTTTGTTTGACAACAAAGATTACGTAAGCGAATTGAGCGCAAAGTTAACTCATTAACAGCAACCACAGCGGCAGCTGCTCTTGAAATCACTTTTCCTCTTTCGCCTCTCTCGATAAACGAGCTTAGGATGGGCTATTGTTTGTGTTGTTTTTTTTATGAGTGGGTGAGAGAATAATATATGTATAACAAATGGCTGCACACAAGATGAGTCATCCGCATTGAAATGCTTGATTTACTTAAAATCACTGTTTGGAATCAGAATGAGATTTTTTGCAGGTGTCATGTGGTTTAATATTTAAAAGTTATTGATCTAATGTTTCTGAGTACATGCATGTACATTTGTTATAAACCATGCAAAGACTAAATAAACAAAACAGCTGTGAATATTCCATTTGAATAATTGTCCCCGAAGCCAACATGCAACACATTTTATTGATACTAATTGAAAAGGGGGAAAACATACGTTCAATGCACCGTTAGCCTGAGAAACGGGGACAGTTTCTGCACGTGTTTGCACACGTCTGACAACAATGGCGCTGATTTTTGTAGCTCAATTGAGTTCAATTGATTCTATAAGCTGCTTTGTCAACAAAAGTTTGTCATTAGTTTTGTTGCAGCAACCACATCCAACAATTGCGGAGTAAAATGTCTAAAATTTTGGGCATTTCAATTGAATTTAATATGAGCATAGATTTTATTTTTCGCTTGCTTGCGGTATTTTGTATGCATTGTTTGCTGCAAAACAAGGTTGTAAAACATTAAAATACAGAAAAAAATAAAATAAAAAGTAAAAAAAGCGATTTGCATCGGCCGGGAATCGAACCCGGGCCGCCCGCGTGGCAGGCGAGCATTCTACCACTGAACCACCGATGCTTGTGGATGTTGAACAGCGACCGACGTACTTAATGTCCAAACAGCGAACAGCTGTTTAGATTGCGACACTGTTAAGCTGCAACAGTTGGTTGCTGTTCAGTAAATTAATCAACCGTCTACATATTTTATTCATTGAAATTTGCGTTATCTGTATAAATTTTCACATACTTATCTCCTTGTCTTTTTCAGCTATATACCGCCACGCCTTTGGGGTTTCAGTGGACATGTTCAGACCGTATTGCATAGCATTGTTGGCCGTGTTCGTTGCCCCTGGCCTTTGGGCGAACGTGTCTATCTCTCCCTGCCGGATGGCTCAACCCTAACGTATGATTTGTATCAGCCGCTCAAGGAACAGGAGGGTAAGTTATCTTCCACTTACTATCACAGTTAGTTAGTTCTGTTAACTAAGATCTTATAATTCTTGTTTTAGATGACATTACTGTGGCGATTTGCCCTGGCATTGCGAATAGTTCGGAATCAGTTTATATACGTACCTTTGTACATTTGGCTCAGTGTAACGGCTATCGTTGTGCCGTCATGAATCACATTGGCGCCCTTCGCACCGTACAAGTGACCTCGACACGAATATTTACCTACGGTCATACAGAGGATTTTGCTGCGATGGTCGAGCATTTGCATCAAAAGTATAAATTGAGTCGCATTGTTGCGGTTGGCTTTAGTCTGGGTGGCAATCTCGTAACCAAATATATGGGTGAAATGGCAAAGACAAAACCAAATAGTGTCATTGGTGGCATCTCTATATGCCAGGGCTACAATGCAGTCGAGTAAGTTCCGTTCCGTTTTTTGATTTTTGTTTTTTAATTCCTATGCAAAACAACTTGTCTAACTTTTCGTATGTTTACATTTTAGGGGCACCAAATGGTTGTTGAATTGGCAAAACTTCCGTCGCTTCTATTTGTACATCATGACTGAGAATGTGAAGAGCATTATTTTGCGTCATCGTCATGTACTCCTTTCGGACGAGGTAAAGGCGCGCCACAATCTCAATGAGCGTGACATTATTGCTGCCGCAACATTACCGGAACTGGATGAGGCTTATACGCGACGCGTTTACAACTTTGCATCGACACAAGAGCTGTACAAGTGGAGCTCGTCAATTTTCTATTTTGATACAATTGAGAAACCAATGATATTTATTAACGCCAAAGATGATCCGCTGGTGCCGGCTGATCTGTTGCTTCCGATCAGAGAGTTTGCAAGTAAGTTCATATAACACTATTGTCATCGTATCGTAAGATGTTAAGTGAGTTTTAATCGTAACATTACGTGATTCACTAAGCACAACATTCTGTTATGATAACATGTGATTTGCGAATGTAGCACAAGTAGGCACATTGCTGTTGAGCATGCAACAAGCAGCCGTGGCCGAGCGGTTAAGGCGTCTGACTAGAAATCAGATTCCCTCTGGGAGCGTAGGTTCGAATCCTACCGGCTGCGAGAATGAGAAAGTTTCTTTTTTTCTTTCTTCTATTAATTTATTATCACTATATTAATGAGATTTACTTGTTTTTTTTTTTTATTATTACAGCTACTCGGCAAAAAACAGCTTATGTGGAGGTTGCACATGGCGGTCATTTGGGATTCTATGAGGGCGGCTTTCTATATCCCAACCCGGTTACTTGGCTGGATCGAACGCTGGTTGCCATGGTTGGCTCCTTGGTCATAATGCATGCGGGCGGCAGCAAAGCTGCGGTTGCATAAAACAAAATGTCGTATCAAAATTAATAATGCCGCAGACCTATAAAATGCTTTTCGTCTTTTATAAGCCAAAATTCCATGTTGCATTGAAAAAATGAAATGAATCTTATACAAAGTAGTAAACAATATACATGTATACAAAACTATTATCATATTTGGTGTAAAAACTATGGCAAATAATGCCAATTAATTGATGTATATGTATTTGAAAGTGCATTTCAAACATACAGCACTCTAAATTGTATATTAATTGTACGCAAAACTGTTTAGTTTTTGCACAAGAATTTGTTGAATATTCAACTGGCGTATGAAAAGCGAAACGTTTTTAGTTATATAGCCAATAATTTATGTTATAGTTACAGTAACGCACATACCATTTACTTATTTGTACACAAACTCTAATTTAATAGCTTTAAAACTTGACGTTTACGTGTTACACACACAAAAACAAGCAACTAAACCAACAAAAACCAACCATCTAAGTGTTAATACTATATAAGCAGTTAAGAGGTTGCAACTGCAACCTTGAAGAGACAAAACAAAAAAGGATTGCCTTATCGTAGACTTTTTATATGTGTATATGATTTACAATTCCCTTTTTATATGTATATTATATAAATTTGTACGAATGTATTCTATATATCAAATATCAATGCTAGATTTCATTTATAAGAGGAACTTTTTCGATGACTGTATTTTATTTTTTTCTGTTCCATGCAAATACTATCAATGAAATGTTGTACACCAAATGAACGTTGTAATTGTTATGCGTATATTTGTTGTATGCATATATAATGAAATACAATTTTTGTAGTATGTCCACAATGAAACACAACTATAAATTTATTTGCGTTTTTATATACATATAGATTTATATATACATGTGTGTATTTAATAAACAAACAAACGTTAATTAAAATGTGTTTAATATTGAAAGTTGAAAACGGATTTATGTTAAATATTTTAATCCAAGAGAACGGTTCTAAATTTCAAAGTTGTTTACCAAAAAACAAAAGTGTCAACTGAAGCAGACTGCTAAGTTCTTTGCCCACTTGATTGAAAAGGACACTCGAGCGTATACGGTAAACACACAAACAAACAGGCACACACACGCACACATACATACACAGAATAGTAGTTGGAAAAACAATGCTTGGAGAATGGGCAGAATATCTCAGTGATGCGTGTCAAAATGTTTGACATTTATTCTTCGATGGCTGCTGGTCCGGCAAGTGTTTCATGTTTTTCATTATGGCTTAGGGCCTCTTTACTCGCCCTATATTTATATTCAGCACGCACGATGGCGCCCAATGCCCGTAAACACAAATAAATTTGGTGCACTTTAAAAATTTATGAAAACTGCTTGAGAGTGGAGGAAAAAATACTGTGGCATACTTTTAGGCTAGCACATTAAAGCAAAATTATTAATTGTTAAACAACGCTCAATATGTATGTTTCTTATCTATTATATCATTAGCACAGACCCCGTCTCCCATACCATAATGGTCATGAATATGGTTCAGTAAGTCCATAAAATGTCTGAGCTCAAGTACTGGCTGCACGTACAAGTGTTTAGTTACATTTTCAAGAGAGAAATTTAATAAAGTTTAAAAACACGTTAATGTAACATGTTGAACATGTGGCCGATAGGACCGCGCGGCATCGTGAACCCATTAAAAATTGTACAATGTTGCAACGCACTGGTTTGGTCAGCATTCGCATGTCCTAGAGACTTGCCACAGAATGCACAACTGAATATCTACTTCCGGTTTTCAATGCATTCCTGTTCCAAATTTGTGCTCTGCACTTTCTGCATAGAAGGCGAACGAACTGTGATCCAAAGTATGAAACTGAATTAATGCTTTAATAAGTTAGAAATATTTTATAGCTTAATTATATATTTTCTCTGATAAATTGAAAGAAAAGAATTAAATAAAAAAAATTACTCGGTTTTTAGCATTTTTTTGATTGACAACATAGAAAAAAATGGCAAATTATTGCAATTGTGGATTTATCTTAAGCTTTATCCACTCATAAAGGCGACTTATCCAACAAGTCAAAACTAGAACCCAACCGCTTGGCTGTTTGGCTGTTGCAATGCCATTTCGACGCTTAAACTTGCACTCATTTGACTTTTTCGCATTCCTTTCTGGATTGAAATTTTTGTCAATCGTATCCTGATAGTTACACGCATTTATATAAGCTATTTCCCTTTCGAAGGGATATCTTGATACTTTGTGCATTTTGTCCAACTTCCTGATTACAATCTCTTCGACATAATCACAAATGGGAAACACGTTTTTGTTATTAAACAAAAGCCCTAGTTGGGCCTGACTTATTGCACACTGTGCTTGCTCTGGTTTCTCGTACAGCAAATATATACAATCTTCATATGTTCGCACGTTCTTCAAAACACCCAGTTTGGTGAACATCATATAGAACGGCAGGCGCAAATCCGGCGTAGCCAATTTGACGCGTATCCAGGGACCAAACGCTCGTGCAGGCACTGGCAAAACTTTGATGGGTCTAAGCATGCGCAAAGTGTTTAATTGACGCTTTCGAAAAGGGCAAATATCTTCGAAAACGTTTAGTTGACTCATATGGTAAGGTCCTTTCTCTTTGAAAGCGTTTAGTTGACTCACATGAAAAGGTCCTTTCTCTTCGATAGTGTTAAGTACTGGAACATTTTGATAGTAATCCAGAAAGATCTCATCTGCCAATCCGCCCAATAAGGGAGGCAGATATTTAAGGTTATCTTTTTGATTGTAGCTCTCCGCCATTATGCGGTTAAAAGCAGTATTCAAATGGTTTACGCTTTTGAATATAGGAAATGAATAAACAATGAAAATCTTCAATTGTAAGCAACTTACTTATTGAGCGTGCAAGCAACGGAGTTAAAAGTTTTTTGTAAACTTTCGCAGTCAGGAAAATTTAAATTTCAATTCTGTTCTTCTTTTTTACAAAAGAAAATATTGTATTTCTGAATCCAGTTTTAATTATTTCTGTTTTGTCATCTGACAGCTTTAGGAGAAATACTTCGAATCTCAAATGCCTACTTTGATGCATTGACGAAACTTTCTTTTTTTCTGTTTTCGATAAAATCAGATATAATTTGAAACTAACTTCAATGTAGCATAAAATTGAAGCATTTTTGGACCTTGTATTCAACTAAGGAACTATTTAATTTTTTATCTTTTTCATGTATTTTGACATAAATGATTATGTGAAAAAGCTTTAGCTTTTAATATGACAGCACGTTTTAAAGGGTTTTTGCACACTTTTATTGTTAGTTACACAAAGTAAAAAAAAAATGGTGCCAAACGTATGTCTTTGTAGGCCGTGGCACGCGCTTTCTATGCCACACCGTCTGCAGCTTGCAGTGCTTTGTCCAATTTGTCATTCGCTTACACTGCTTTTTCGTCATGTGCACAAGCCGTGAAGGATATAAATATTAACTTGCAGATGGAGCTGACAGGCTCCAAAAAGGATCTAACTACTTTTCTCGGTCGCAACACACGTGTTTTTGTTTCGAGCAGAAAAGTGTGTTTTTTTCTGTTCTTTGTAGTATTTTTTAGGCCGTGTTTCATACTATTTAAGTTTTTATTTTAGACTAAATGTCACTCTGTTTTTTAATCACATTTTTAGGTTACTCAAATTAATAGCAATTTTTTAAATTAAGTTGACCTCGAAATTAACTTTTCACAATCGCCAAACAGTTAACACTTCCACAGTTTTTATGAACAATTAAGCTAAATTTTAAATACACTCGCATAGTTTTTCTAGCCTCTTAAAGTCGCTGCCAGGCGTTTAGCATTCAAAGTTTTCACAGCTAAAAAAGCAACAACAAAATGGAAACGCAAAACAAACAGTGAAAAAACCCGGCGAGTGCCTGTGAAAAATGTGGAAAAATGTGATAAGGAACTTGGAAAGTTAAAAGAAAACTCTGAAAAAATAGAATTTCGACACGCTAGCGTTAGCTTAACAAAAGAAACTTACGCGCTTTGCAAAGTTTTGTAGTACTTCTTTTTGTTCCAGGCATAAGATCAAATGTGCCTATGCTCAACGCTAGATGGCGCTTCTATTGAATCCATTGCGCCATTCCTATCAAGAGAATGCAAAGCAAGAAGCACAATGCGAGTAAAAGAGTTATTGTAAGATAACTTGTAAGAAAATATGGAAAATTTATAGAATATTGAAAATATTCTGACGAAAAATGCATAATGCTAAACTTTGTTAAATAAGCTTCAAATAAGCTCTACTCATATTCAGCTTGTGGCATTTTTAACAATATCCCCAAACACTGTGTTATCAATAGGTTGCTGTGGTTGTTGTTATTGTGCCTGTGGCCAAAATAGAGATACCTCCTTTTTGTCCATTGACGTTGTACACCGGAAGTGCTGGATGCCCCGTCGACACTCGTTGAATGCTCAGGGAGTGATAATGAAGTTGCTACTCTTGTTAATAATGATTCTTTAACCAGTTTATCAGACTTTCATCTTAGCTGCTGCTGCTGCTGTTGCTCATTTCTTCTTGTATCCTGCTCACTCTGCAGTCCAATTGTTGCCATGTCTCTTGCTATTGCCACCACTGCACTGTAATCAAAAGGAAATACATAAATTAACCAGCAATGGCAACAAACTTACATAAACGTACATATATGTTTCTGTATGTTTTGCTATCACATCCATGAAAATAATCTTCATTTGCCTTCTTCGAGTCTTTTATGTGTGTGTTATTTGTGCTGGCGCTTTGCAATGCGTTTTTATGGTGTTAAATTTGACTCTACTTAAGATTCTAATTAGGATAATAACCGAAAAACAAAAAAAAACTACAATCAATTACCACAGCTGTGTTAGTAAGATTTAAGAAAAGATCAAACTGATTTGTAAAATTCTTAGTTGGTTGAAATGTTGAATATTTTCTGAGCAATATTTGCAGTAGAAGATTATCTTATATAAGCCATAAAAATTTACATACTCACAGCTGTGTAAAATTTGCAATATATTCAAGCAAAAAACTACAACAGCTGTTTATTTTTATGAATATATTACAAAACTAAAGAAGCATAGGCAACAAGCATATCGAAGTTTGTAGATTTCTTATCCGATATTTATGCAGTATTTGTGCATCTGTTATATGCATATTTGCATTTTATGTTGCCTACATTTTGGGGCTGGTCAAGAGACGTCAGATCTCATAAGAATTTGCAAAATACACTAGAAAAATGCATTTATCTAGGTGATATGTTATTAAATTAGATCTTGATCAATCTTTCAGTTCTTAATAAAATGTAAAAAATAAAATCAGCTTTAATAAATTTAAAGCCATAAAAAATAATGTATGTTCTCAATCAAAAATTAATCATCCGCATAGAGTGGGCTGCTCTAGTCCAGAAACCGCAGTGGACTAAAATGTTAACGCGTTGCCTGGTGTTGCAAATGTTGTTGCAAGTGTCTTGTACTACTGGTTTAACAGAGAAAATTTATAGCATCAAAATTGGGAAATTTTGCTTCAGTTCAGGCGAACTCAGATAAAATGTTTCGACAACATGAGAGCTACATACGTGTTGGCTTCGAGCTCGCTATGCCATCGAGCATGTTGCGTGCAACACATCCGCAACTTAAGCTACAACGTTTGTTCAACAACATTATTTTTAGGAATTTTTAGAACAGTTTCTAATTAAGTTTTTCACAAGTGTTTTTATTTTTAGCACTTTTAAACTCAGTTCAGCCTATAAAAGCTTGGCAATTCGGTAAGTGTAGTTAGTAGCAAAAACAATACAATTGAATATGCAACACATTATTCGAATTATAATACTAGCAATCTGCATGTGGCTTGTGTTTGGCAAATTGCCGACTAAAAATGAACTTATTATGTCCCCTAAGAATCTGACAGCGGTAAACAGCTTTAAGCATTTTATATACAAACATATAATTTAATCCTAATCTTTCGCTTTTACACAGGACGAACTGGCCGAATTAAGAGACAACTGCAAAGCAATTGGGATGAGATGCCTTCGGGCCGAAGATTGTTGCTTCCAACAATGCTTAAGGCGTGAAAGGCGTTGTGTTTATTATGAGCTTTACCACAAAGATTAAATTAAGTATATTTGATCGGATTGGGATTTTTATAGGTTTTTACCAATCCACGTAAAAAATGTTGGACCAATAATTTTCTTGTTGAGTTTTTCAAATAACCAAAAATTTTTATTTTATACTTTAAATTAACTTTGATTTTACGACTCCTCTAAGTTGGCAATAAATCAATAAATATCTACTTAATTAGAGTCATACATTTAATCACTATCTATTTCACTTGATATTTTTGTGGAAAATGTTTATAAAATAATGAAATAATCAGCAAATTCTATTCGCTTTAATCATTTTGTTAAAACTGAAACGATTTTCAAACTCTACACCAAGTTGTAATTATTTTTAGTTAAAAGTGTTAGTATGCCGCATGGAATGTTTTAGAATATCTATAAACTAGTAACATCTGTTTGTTTTGTGACTCTTAAGTGCATAAGTAGTATTTGAATAATGCTTGCACTTGCTTATAAAAGCATTCATCAAAACAAGCAATGATAAAATGCAGCAGTCCAAGAGCCTAAGCCTAAGCCTGTAACTAATGGTTATTGGAGTCGAAGCAGATATCTTTAACAATATTCCGTGCATTGTATAACATCCGCTAACTGAGTTAAACTTTCTTGCTGAAAAAAACTAAATGTTATAGTTTATTAAATATGCTTTGAGGAATTTACAAGCAATGTTCTTTCGCCGAGGAATGTTTCACATTGCCGTGTTTGAAGCGGTGCAAAAAATTTTGGAACTTCTGCTAAGTAATTTACAATGTACAAAAACAAAAACCAAAAAATATTTCACTTGAAACATTTCTTTATTTTTTGATGTTAATTAAGCTCAAAAAAATGTTTTATATTTACAACATTTATTATACTATTTTATTATGCTACATTTACAACAATTTTCCTTAAAAAAGTATTATTTTAAAAAATCTTTAACATACACACACTGTCGATAATATTTCAAGCACGTATTAGTGCAACATTCCTCAGAATATGAGCATTCCTGGCCGATGCCTTTACAACTATCACTCATTTCTATACGATCTGCCTGTGAGATGATTTGTTAGAGATTCAAGTGTTTAGTTATCTGATTATGTGTAAATACCTGGGTTAAATTGCTTGCAGGCTCCATAAAAGAAAACATTAGTTTTTCTGGCTTTTTTGTGATATTCTTTCTTCTTTTTTCGGCTCTTTTGACATATGCTTCACTATGTCCAAGCACAAAAATCACCAGCCACAGAGCTAGTATCACGAAAATAAGATTTTTAGAAAAATACATTTCGTGCTCATTAAACTGATTTTATGGACTGAATGCCTTGCTTACTTTTTGAAAGCTTTTATAGAATTTTTTTTGACTAACGTAACTTTCCTTATCCATAATCAGTCCAAACTAATTGGGAACTAATTAAAAGTACACTTTTTTGTTAAGTTTTCACAAAAGAACTTTAACGGTTCCCACATGTGTTTTAATAAACTAAATAGAATCAGTCAGAACTGGTCTGAAGGTGCAAACAAAATTTGTATAAACATTTTAAGTTTATAAGAACAAAAGTTATTAATGATTGTGGATCAGCCTTTATTTAATGCCATTACTTATCCGACTACAAATAAAAGACTTGTTGTATTAATAAACATTTATTAAAAATTCAAATATATTATAACGGCAGCTGGCTTAAAATCTATCCGATTACAGGTAATCTTGTTATTCACCTAACAGTCAGTCAGTCAATAAAACTAATAATATAAACAAATGTTTATATAATTTTCTTACGGTTATGGTTAAATTCATTAACAAATTAGTTACACAGCTTAGCTAGTATTTATTTTTTCTAAATCAAGTAATATAAAGCTAAAGTTTTTAGTAAAGATTTGTTAGTTAATCAGTTAGGTATAATGTTAAAACTGCTGCTGCTTTTTGGTAAATCATGATCGAAAACTGAAAAAAAATATTAAATAATCCTTAAAATATTTTATACAGGATCTTTGACATTAAAGCTGCTCATTGTTCAAGCCAACGCCAATGGAAAGCTCCGCTGCTTTCGGCTGCTAAATGAAACGTGTCCCAATCCAAATATAACCTTTTGGCTCTATAGGTAAAATAGCATGAAACAAAACTTAATTGTTTTAAATGGCAAATTTTTAATTTTCATAGCCATGACGAGCCACTCGGACATAAAATCAAATTGTCGGCTTTCCAACACGATTTTGATGTAGCGACGCCGCTTAAGGTTCTTTTACATGACTTCGGTGGAAATCGTGATACGTCACCAAATAATGAAGTACGATCCCAATTGATTTCCTTTCGCCATCTGAAAATTTTAGCTGTCGACTATGGCAGACTAGTGCCCGTACCCTGCTATACACAAGCGATTCATAATGTACCCTATGTGGGTCGTTGTGTTGCCGAGTTCTTGGCTAATCTGATGGACAATCAACTATTGTTGCCACAAAGCCTGCACATAATCGGTTTAGGAATGGGCGCCCATTTGGCTAACTTTGTGGCCAATCGCTTGAAAGAGCTTCACATGAGAGTCGGCCACATAACGGGTCTTGATCCGGCTAAGCCATTATATATAGGGCGTAACAATGAGATGCAACTAGATGCCAGCGATGCGGACTTTGTGGATATCATTCATACGGACGTGTTCCTCTATGGACTCTTACCGCCAGTGGGGCATGCCGATTTTTATCCCAACATGGGCATTACGCAGCCAAATTGTGGCCCCATCAGTGATTGTAAGTTGAGAAACTATATATACGCTAGAGTTAAGAAAACCTCTCGAATACAGAACTAATTGCTTTTCTTCTCTCTTTTGTTATAGTAACTACCCATACATGTTATCACAAACGGGCAGCCGTATACTATGCTGAATCCATATTCTCGAAAGAGAACTTTTGGAGCTTTCCCTGTACGGATATGTTTTCTTTTATTAATGGCGTATGCAAGCCTTTAGATAAATTTGAGGTGCTTGGCTATCATGTATCGCCGTTTTTGCGTGGCATCTACTTTCTGGCCACAAATGGCAATGCACCATATGCGAAGGGCAAACATTTTGATAACTTGGATCGCAGTTTGGATGATAAAACTTATATGGATAATTCAATGGCTGAAAAGTTTATAAAAAAGAGCTTCGAATTGCAAACGAACTGAGAATAATTATATTCTACCGTTACTTATTTAATAAAGCAAAGGTTTAAAGGCATTTTGTTTGGTATCGACAGTTTATTAAACACTCTTAAGAGCTCGCTGCTATGAAACCTTAATTTGCCGATAGCTTCAAACAAAAGTTGTTTATCGATAACGCTGCTGCTGTCAAACACACAGAACACAACTAACAACTTGAACACTTCAATTAAAAAGTTTTTAGTTTGCACAATTATAAAACATGCCAGAGCGCCGAACGTGTGTATCCGTTGCGAGGGCGAACCTGCCAAACAAGTGGTTGGTTGCATTCCGTAACTATGAAGCGCTTAAAAAAGTGTTTTTCTTTACGTCAAAGCACAAACCAACGAACAAATCATATGCTCATTGAAATTAAAGCAGTCGTTGCTAAGTTTGATCGATAAAAGTCAAGCGACTGTTTTCGAATATTTTCGGCTTTTATAGCAGCAGCAGCAGCAGCATAAGCATAACCACGCAGACAAGCCAAGAGGACGAAACTGTTAACAAGCAGTCATGGAGGAGCTACAGGATGGTAGTATACACCATATGACAGCCAAAGTAATTGCAGCGATTAAAAGTACCAAGTGCTATGAGCCCATCTATACGGAATTGCAGCGTCTGGTGGCCAGTCCCAATGTCGATAAGAATGATATGCGCAATACGCTCGAGGATGCCATCAAGGCGGCGGGCTTGGAGACAGAAATCCGTAATATGGTTTATAATTTGGTGCGCAGTCGCTTAAGGCGGCTTGATATTCCGGATAGCAGGCAAACAACGGTGGGTTCGAGTTTTGATTTAGAATATTATTTCATATATATGAGCTTGCTTGCTGTGCTTTAGAAACCCGCTCAGAGCGATCCATTGGGCTATTTAAAGCGTGCTGGTGTTCTTTGGGATCGTCGTGTTCGCAAAAGTCTCAATGCAATGTGCGGTGAGCTTAAAGTACCGTTACACGGCCAGCCGCGCATCAGCACCGACCGCGAGGATTTTATAGCCAAGTGGAATGAGCTGAGTAACTACAACATGGGTGAGTTCAACATACTCATTATCGCACTCATTAAATATTATAATATATAAAATATTATTTTTGCAAATCTTATCGTTAAATCTTACAGATCTTTCAAACTATCGTCCGGTATATGCGCCCAAGGATTTATTGGAAGTTCTACTTTCGCTTAAGGGTCCCACCAGGCCTACCGAGAAAACAGAGTATTTTACTGGTTGTCTTCGCTTCAAGTAATATCTAATTTTCCAAAACACTTTGCAGTCAAATACCACAATGGGAATTCTCACACATTGCCTTGCCCGTTAAAAACCTTTTCGAGCTGCGTACCCATTTTGCGGATCTGTTGCGAAGTGAGCCTTTCAGTGTGCCCGATTTGTCCGTGCAGTGTCAGCGAATTTTGGATAGTCGGCATGTTCCGATGTGTCAGCAATACTTGAAAAAGGGCTGTACACCAGTACCGTATCGTGGTGCGCTCTGGGCGGCAGTGTTGGATAGCAAGCTACATGATTATGTAAGTGTTTGAAACGAAGAAATCTATAGAAAGCAACCCAACGATTTTTTGATTCAAACAGGACATTGAGAGTTGGCAAAAGTTACGTAACACCGTATGGACCACCGATCACATTGTGGACAAACTTGTCTTTAAGGACATACAATTGACGGCTTCGAATGATGATCAATACTTTGTGTTCGAGGACGTACTCTATCAGGTTCTATTGTGCTTTTCACGCGACACAGACATAGCCAGTTGCGTGGAATACGAAACATTTCCCGTCAAGGGCAAGACCTATGAGGGTCCTCCATCGGGTGTCGTACCCTTTCATGGCATCTGCATGTTTGCAGCACCCTTTTGCTATCTGTACGATTCGCCCGTGTGTCTTTATTATACATTTAGAGCTTTCTATATACGATACTGCCATCGATTGACAACGATAAATACACATCCACAGGGTATCGTTAGTATGTGTTTGCTTTTCGAGAAGTTACTCCAAACGTACGAGCCACAATTGTGGTCACATTTTCGTGAGCTACAAATACAACCGTAAGTTCTTAATATACATAATTCTTTGGTGAATGTATCTATAATTCTTGGATGGTTTATTTTTCTATAGCTTACGTGTCGTTTTCAAATGGCTTATGCGAGCTTTTTCCGGCCATTTGCCACCGGATCAATTGCTGGTATTGTGGGATTTGGTAAGCACTTGCCAAAACAACAGTTTTAAAGCCATACTAAAACCTTTTGACTTATAACAGATACTCGGTTTCGATAGCTTGGAGATATTGCCGCTGTTTGCCATAATTATATTGAGTTTTCGTAAGGACAGCATTATGCAGGTCTCATCTCTGGATAGCATTGAAGCCATTTTGGCTGACTTGTCGTCGGTTAAGGTGCTGCCATTGGTGCAATTGGCGTTAAGTCGCGATTAAATCAATGCTTCGACACATCAAATTTCCAGTATAGGACTCTCGATTAACTGTTATCGATAAATTGAACAACATTATTGTGAACTAAATACAAATATTATGTGAAAAGTGCAATTGTAATCAAATAATATAATAAAAATATAAAAATGTGTATTAACTGCATTAAATGTTGATTTCTCTTCTTAACTAATTATTTAAGTCTGCCCTAAGAGTAGATACAATTACTTGACTCTAGGCAAACGCACAAAAGCCCAATACGAACAATAACCTGGCCCACAAAAAAATAAATGTACATACTAACTAAAAAGTGACAGCCAAGACAGGTAATATAAACTCAAAGTGTTTTGTTTTGCGTAGAACTAAATACCCGTTACACGCTGCTGTCAGTTAGTTTATGACAGCTTTAAGGCATAGTTGCAAGAAGGGATTCAAAATCAACTGTCGAAACGCGAAACAAAACATTTGGGGCACTTTTTTTTCTTATGTCATTGCTTTTGATATATATTAGAAACTTTTAGAATTTAAAGAGCAGCAAATAGTGTTTAACTTAATTATTCGATTCGAGACCAATGAGATGTTCATGTACCTCGCATATATTGATTTAGCATAGCTGCACAGCTTGGCAGCAATTCGAATTGTTTGCCTAATGAGCGCAATTCAACTAAAGACCCAGGGCATAAATACAAATTGGTTAAATGCTTTGAACAGATTCCATTTGCAAGACTATTTTAATTATATTCAGTTTGTGTCTGTGCAAAATTCCTAAACCTCTTGGCACTGTTGCATTTGTTGGCCCAGTTAAGACTACGACATGGCTAACAACTGGAAATTAATTGGATTATTCTCATCGCAAAGTGAAAACTTCAAGTGTGGAAAACTCAAGTAGTTGGTTTTACTTGTGAAAAAATAAAATCTATTTTTTAATAATGAAATATTTAAATGTAACTCTAGAAATATTCCAAATTGATGTCTAAATTGTTATTTAAATATTTACAAAAACTTGAAAAATTCTTATTCTTAACGACTTTGAACTTGAATATGAATTGTTATTAATCAATTAATGCATATGTCAACACGAACAAAACAAAACACTCAGAAAACCATAAAGAACATCTGATCTTATTCTATGACTAATATTTAATACCCTTGAAAGACTGGAACTCGTCTAAATTTTCTTAAAAATCGATCAATTTGTACCAAAATACTTTGGGAATTAGTTTGGAAAATTTGATTTGTGAAAATGTTTTACAAACAATCGTTCATAATTCAGTTAAAATACCCTCTTTGTAAGTGTATTAAAAGTGGCACACGCGGCACGCCTACGTCCGGATTGAGCTGCCGCCGCAGCCTGACGGCTAACCCGGCAATTGAACTCATTTGAGCTGCGCATTTGACTATCAATTGGGAGATTTCTCAACGCTGCGAGGGAAAATCATTCAATTGATTAAATCATTTCCATGCGCGCATTCGAATTGCACTCAATTGGATCATCATCAGTCTACAGCAAGCTTGCCGCATGCAACCGCATTGATCAGCCGTTTTAATGTCCTGCAAATTATTGAAATATATAAAGGGGTATACTGTTTAAAAAACATATGTATGTATGAACACAGGGTATCTTCTAGTCGTGCCCCTTTATTAACGGCAACCTTGTTTTCTTTTTTAGAAACTACGTCGATTGCGTTGGTTCATGTGTCTGGACTTTAGTAAATAGTCCGCTTGTTACGTCAGCAGTCATAACAACTTAGTTCAGATTCCAATCTATATAGTATAGCAAATAAACAAAATAATCATAAGTGGAATATTGCAATAAATAGTGAAACAGTTTCTATTTAATCTCTCACTCTATAACGACGTAATTGGCCCGCAGTTCGCAAAAATAATTTAACGTCATATTTTGCCGATTTGTGATGAATAATTTTAATAAATGTGCAAAATATTTATTACTTACTAATTGATATTGAATGCATTCTAATATTTCGCTGGAAAATATGTAATAAATTTTATAAAAAAATCACAATATTTTTCCAATATGTAAATGACAAATCAAAATGATTATCTAATCTTAAAAACAAGTTAGTTTTGCTTTTTGGTTGTAAGATTGCTATTGGAAATTATTTCTAGACTTTTCAATATGTAACAACAAAAAACTGTTTACAGGGTATCCAGCATTTATCGCATTGCAAGTTTTATATATTGATAATCTTCGTCTCATTGTTGTGACACATGTTTTTTTTAAATTTTATTTCTCTGTAGCAAGACATCAATCAAAATTGAACTCTCTACAATCAGCAGACGCTGGAATAAGTGCAAATATTATGGCTTTCTTCCTCTTCATCATAGCGATGAACTTTATTACCGATTCGAAATTTAAATATATACATTTTGACGTTGGCAACTCAAAAATAAACGCATCAAACTGTTTATTTTAATTGTGGGATGTTTAAAAAAATATTCTCACTTGTGTTATATAAATATATTACTTATATATTGGTATGTGTTTAGGTATATAAATATATATAAGAATATATATATATATTTACATACGCATAATGACATTAGGGGGCCCGGCTGTTTTTGTTCTACGCGTTGCAGGCGAAGCAAAGTAAAGAAAAAAATTTAAGAAGAGAACCAAAATCTCAGCGTGAGTTTTAAATTATAAATATATCAGCTGAAAATAGACAATCAGAGAGAGCATATACATATACTATAACAAAGTAAATAATGATATGAGTACGAGTTTTAAAAAACTATTATGAACGTGTCATTTTCACTGGAGCACAAAAATAATAGCAGTTTCTATTACCCAATTATATTAATAAAGGAATAAATTGGCAATGTTAGCTTATTAAAAATGCCACTTAGCAATTGTTCAAAAGCGTAATAAAAATTTAAAAAAAAATGTTTCTGGCTGCAAAAAAAAAGAAAATACATTTAAATAACAACAAACAACAACTTAATAAAAAAAAATTATGAATAAACCCAATTAAGGAAATCAACAAAATACAAAAATAATAAAATCGCTGTCACGATAAGGTCAGTTCGATGAGACAATCATTGGAAAGTCTTGGATGACTATTTTGTGTGGCGTACTCACAATAAATATGTACTTTTATTCATGTTGTGTCAAAACTACCTGTTAAATTGCTATCCGATTTATCCGCCACTCATTTGAATGTTTGCTGCAATCTATTATCCAATTAGGCTTTTCTATGCCTCTCCCTCTGTCTCTCACTGCATGTGCTCTTATAACGAGTAGCAGCCCAAGCGCAATAATCATAAAGAAATGCGATAAGGCTTAGGCATAAAGAATTTCAGTCAACATTGCATTTGGTCCCATCAATTAAAATGTCTAGGTATGCAATCAAAGCAGCAGCAACTATCTCTCTTTAACTCACGCTGACTCCCTGTAGTGTTGCTCAATGTAACTACCGAAAGAAATAAGCACTCAAAGAATGCAGCTTCACTTGTTGCTTCATCTCTGTCTACCTTTATGACTCAATGCCGCCGAAAGCTTCTGCGCTCAAAGCTGTCCACGTTTCGCATTTCGAGTGAGCGACAACAAGAAACACGCAAAACTCCACGCACACAAACATGCGTCGTGTATGTATGCGATGGCCACTTGAGAGCGGCAATCAACGAAGGAGGCTCGTCGCTTGCCGACGCTGCGCTGCGACTGCGCAGTCAACATTATGCTGGTGGTCACGCAATGTGAAATCGTGACCGAAGTGGCCTCCTCCATGTGGCTGCCGTTGTGTCGTCGCTGTTGGCGTCGCTGCTGCTGTTGACACGCACACACACACACACAAACGCTTACACACTTGTTCATTGGAATTTTTGCGCGTTTTACGTTAACAATTTATTTGCATTTTTAATTTTCATGTGGAGCCTCGCATGTTTATGCATTTGTGTGTGTGATTGCGTTTAAGATTCCTCGTTGGCTTCTATTTTAGGTCTAACTTGTTGCATGGCCAAGTTGACCAAGTTGGCCAAGTTGACCAGCAGACGCAGCAGCAGCAGCATCGCGTTGTAATTCAAGTTAGCTTCAAAAATAGAATCTTAATTTATTGTTGCCGACGCGTCGCTTGTTTGTTGCCCTTACATGGTCATATCATTTTCATTTTTCATGGTGGCGTCGTCGCCATTGTTGTTGTTGTTGTTGTTGTAATAGTTACTTAAGGCGCGGTTGTCTATAGTTATTGCTGTTCTCCACTCTTCCCTTTGATCACGCCTTCAGTCAAGCGTCTATAAAACGTTTTCAAGCCCCTTTTTTAAACGAAAGTGATATGGGTTTGTTGCGACATTCTAGTTTGCTTGGCAGTTAAGTACAGTAAACATTCGTTAGGATAAAACAAATTTATCTTTAAGTGAAAGCTTTGATTGATTGACAAAAGTTGACATTTAAACCGTAACTACATTTCCCTTTACAAAGCGGCTTGAAATCTATTTAAAAACATTTCCATTAGTTTATTATTCTTTCTCCAGTTTTCAATACTTTGAGTGTTGCCTGTTAGCCAGCTAGCACTGTATTTAGAAACAGTAGTTATGTGCCATAACTACTTGGGGACTGAAACTGAAACTGGAACTGGTGCCTGGGGGGCGGTAGGGATGTTAATTATGGAGCCAACGTCTGCTTGAGATGAATAACTTTTGCAGACATGATTCATGTAATTTATAAGTCAAACGAATAAAATGATAAATTAATGAATTTTGTCTCAAGTACAGTACTTCACTGAAAATTTCCTAACTCATAAACAAAGTGTATAAACAGTTGGAATTGATTTAAAGACGCATGTTAATAAGCAAACAAAATGAATTTGTTAAACCTTTGTGCTCTATTAAGATTCTATAGAAGAGAATAAAAGGAATTAAATAAATATTGTTCAACGTATTTACGTAAAGTTCCCCCGCAAAACTTATACGTCACGTGAGTGAAGAGCGTTTGAAATTGTTATTGTTGAGTTTTTTATTTTATGACTCAGCGAGTCAAATGCCCCAAAGCGCTCAAAGTCCAATCGAATTCAAAGATAATAATAACAGCAAACAACAACAACAACGATGAAGGCGATGCCCTTGACCATATTTTGACAGACACGCGGCCGACCTGAGTGCATTTACCGTTAAACGCACGACACATAAACAAACAAATTGAGTGATTTTACCTGAGAAATGTGACTCAAGTTTTTGGTACAGCCACAACATTGATTGGCAGTGTTTTGTACGCCGGCAGATGTTTCATGTTCGTTAGTGTCACAGTTTTTGGCTGAGCCTGGAAATTTGACCTGGCTGCGGCTGAGCCTAGCTAGAAATAGTATATGCAATACATAGTATTTTACCTGGCCCGGTTGCATTCAGAACTTGCTAGTTTCAGGCGGTTTATTTTGTTGTTGTTGTTGTTTGTTTACGAAATTGCGCACAAAGTTAAACAGCCCACAAGTAGGAAGTCTTAAGAAAGTGAGTGCTACTGATGGTTAAGTAAATACCCTGTATCGATATATGTTGTAAACGTTTGAGTAAATAGCTATCGAATGAGTATGCCAAAATGTCCACAGAGTGCTTTTTATATTCTTCATCAATTTAAAACTTCCCCTAGTAACTTTAGCTATTTAAGTAGTTAATTTTTGAGCTCGAATTAAATTGATAAGATATACCCAAATGTCACTTATTCATTAACTGGGTATATGAATGAAACATGAGAAGGTTTTCTTAACAGATTTATAGAAACTTCTAGATAATCCAATAGCAAGCGCATCGCAATGTGTCAACTAGATTGATGAATAAGTACAGTTGCTTATTTTACAGCTGTCAGTTTAGTTAACATAACGAAATTTTATTTTATTTAATACTTGTATATACATATATGCATATGTACTATAATGCCCTATCTGTATGGCATAGCAGACACCAAGTTTCTGGCTCACAAAGCGCAGATACGCAAAAAACGCAACGAATATCCACCAGTTAAATTTCGTAATAATGCTTTACTCGCAAGACGCGACAAGTTTGATCATAATGCTTGGCCCATTCAGTTTCGTGTCTCGCCCGCATCCCTGGTCGAACTCTGTTGCAATGCCGTTGACAAATTGCCCTTGCCATCGGTTTATGAATGGTCGGACATGGACATAAGGCAATGGATATTCCGTTATGGTTATCCACAATATATGGTGAGTTTTTTAGTAGTTATAGGGGTTAAGAGAGTTTTTCTATACCTTATGTTAAGATTCCCCAAAAAAAACTTAAGAATGCTTATTTGAAGTGGTATTTCCGGAGATATGATCTATGATCTACCGTCGAAGTTCCATATAACGAACTTCCGTGGAACGAATTTTCTCTACAACGAAGTCAAAAATCAGAACCCTGCAATTTGATTCAGTCAAAAACCAAAGTCAAATTTTCTTGTTCCCTTGACCTTCGTTATATGGAATTCGACTGTACTATTTATGCTTCTCGAGAGCCGTCTCTTAGAATTTGTTATTCAACTTTCCATTGCATTCTCATTTAATCCATAGAACACCTTTCGAGTGAATATGATTTGGGGCAAGAAACTATTGCTGCTCGATGCTGATGCTTTGTCGGCCATGAATATCAAGGATTTTGATCACATCAAGCACATAACATACGGTATACGTATGTTGTTCCACTTTGAACTGTCGAAATTCTCACGCAACATGTCGCTGCCGGATGAGAAACCCAACGAGCTATATTTACTGTGGCACACACAGTCCGGTGTCAACTATGACGCAGTGCGTCGCTCTGATCTATTTAGACGGATGCAGCTAATACGCGAGCGTGATCCCAATTTGGACCATTGGGATTTGCTCTACGAGTGGCTGAATCGTGAGCAAAAGCGAAAGATCAATTTCATAATTGCGCTCGTGCCCCGTTACAATATGTATCGTTGTCCCGCTTCGCCATCGACTGTGGAACAAGGTCAAAATCCGGAAGATCATATGTGTCACAGTTGCATACCGCCCTGCGAGTGCCATTGGACCGAACGGGACACACAGCTACCATGGCGCCTCAGCTGCCTCAATCCGGGTCTGAAAATCACCCGTAGCAAGTGGAATGCCAGCAATAATGCTTGTTCGGAGTGTATTCCGCCCTGTGAGTGCCGTTGGCCACCCCGTTACTATCTGACCGGTACGGTCTTTCGGTGTCTGCAAAATAAATTTCCCGAAAAGTTTGCACCCATTTTCGATGATCGTATTGAGACTAATGTGCGTCCTAGTTTAGTGGATCGTTGGACGCGATTCTCCATGTAAAGAAAGCTAAATGCTTTTTTTTTTCTTGACTTTCCTATACATAAATAAACATCTAGTAGTTTTAATTGGAAAACCTTTTTTATCGATACTATCTGGATAATTGCTCATATGAAAAGATAATCGAAACAGAAATTGACAATGCCAAGAAGAGCGGCGATGTCATACTTTGTACGATATAGTTAAAGTATAAATCTAGATTAAAACAGCTCATAAACTATTTAAAAAAAAAAACCATATAATGTTCAATACTATCTCGAGAAAATTAAATAACTATCATAAATGAAGAATAAATTCTGCCATCAACTATTCTGATAATCAGCTAACAATTACAAACCCAGCATACCCTCTCTTTACACCCTCTGCGCAATCAGGGTAACAAAAAATGTACAGTACAAAAATAAAATTTGAATTCTGCATCCCACGACGACGACGACGACGATGAGAGCAACAGCAGCACTAACAACAACAACAACAACGAAATCAACATCAGCAGCAACAGCATCAGCATCGGCATCGGCAACGGCTTCGTCACAACACAAATACTCACACACGCGATCCATTGTAAAAACGGCCCCATTGAACCGAACGCCAATGCTGTCAGCGCTGCCGTCAGCGCCGGCGTCGACGTCAACAGCGTTAGCTGCGTCGCATGCTCGCGAGCAAAGAAAAAGCGGCTGTCGTGCAGGCAAAATTTTCAGTTCAGTTCCAACAATCGGAGTGTCAAGCAGCTGGCCAAAGGCATAGACAGGCAAATAAAACGGCACAGGCACGGCATAAGCAAACAGGCAGAAAGGCAAAGAGCCAGAAGCAAAACTCGAATATTTTTTGGGTTGAATTTGAGCAACACAAAAATTATAGCTGTTAAAAATATTGCCTGCGCATGCGCTGCTCTCAGAAAGTGCTTTTATTCGAAATTTAACAACAGCTGCCTCAAAAGTTGTTCAAAAATAAAAATAAAATCACAACACTAAACTAAAGAAAAGTGAACAACTAAGATAAAAGAGCGCACAACAAAAAAGCTTTCATCAAATTACTGTTATGTACATTTAATTAGTGGAATACGTACGCGTGTGTTTTTCTCTTCGTTTATGTGTTTTGGTGTTTTTTTGAAACATATTTCGTACATACTTTATATGTATTTGTGTCGGCCAACTGTAAATTCTTTTTAAAAAGAAACACTATCAATGCGTGTGCATTTTTGTTGTTGTTAAGTATTTTATCAGCGTGTGTACAATTAATTACATCATTTGCTGTGCTTACTAGTTTACGTTTATAGACATCCTCAAGTTCAAGGTGAGTTTCGAATATGGCAAAAATAAATAATGTGATCATATAAAAAGTGCAAACAATCTCAAGTATTCCAGGAAATACTAAAAATCAACGTTTTGCTTTAAATGTACACCATTTAATAGAAACTCGTAAATCCGAAGAAAATTTTAGTTTGAGTCGTAAATTATACATTTTTTTCGATGTTATCAGAAAGTTTCAAATAGTAAATAATTTTTGTTCCCGCGTTGTAATAATTTTAAATTTATTTTCTATAGAATTTTAGAAATTTAAAAAAAATCACCTTAATTGCTTAAGTGATAGACACAACAATTTCTTAATTTTTAAACTTATAAATTATTAAACTTTTTACTCCTAAAAAAATCGTAAATTTATGTTAAAGTGCTGAAAAAGTGATTACAAAATATATTTCTTGAAAATTAATTGATTTGTTATTTAGTTTTTGTAATTAAATTTTTCGTTCAAATAAAATTTTAAACAAAATGTTCTTAAAAAGTGTTTGTGCAAATCTCTTTTCTTATGAAGTCATATGCTAAAACAAAGCAGATTAAAATGGGGTCAAACAAAATGTTTGCGGCATAACGACCTGTAACATTATCAAAAAATACACACAGATACATACTTACATATATGTCTGCAATAACAAATATAAGTACATATGTATATAAGTGAATAAATGCATATAGCCTTGTTGTTAGTCAGCAAATGACGTACGGTTAGAGAAATGGGCAAGTGTGGGCCAGAATGTGACCGCGTCGTGTATAGTCAAACATATGTCGTGTGTGGCCAATGCCCAAGGCACACAAACATCCCAAATTTACATACATACATATATATATTTAATTATAAATATATATATTTATATTGGCCGGCTAATAATATGGCAACTCACAGAGGACTAATCACGTCAAACAAGGACATCAAACATAGACAAGTTTCACATCCATATGTGCTTATGTGTGTGTATGTTTTGTATCAACACCCACACATGGGCCATTTTTAGTTGTATTTGTTGCCAAACATTTGCACTGTATTCAAATTAACTTAATTTGTTGATTTTTTTAATGCCTCACTCATTGTGGCCGCAGTAAATGTGTTTACTTTTGCATTGAGTTTGGTTTGGCTTCGGTTGCTAGGGCCTGGAACTTGACACTGATAATTATATGCAGTCTGGATCGAAACACGTGCAGTTTACATACATACTTTGCATACTTGAGCGCTTAGCGAAAAGAAAAAAAATCTTTACTTATTTGAACTGCCCTAGGATAGATTAAATTAGAAATGAAATAAAGTAAAATTTAAACCAACAACAAAGCAATAAATATACATAATTTCAAACACAAATGTTAACTATTTTTGTAATGCAAAAATTTGTAACGAGCAAAAAATAACATTTCTTTCCTTACACTTTTGAACATTTTTTTGACTTTACAACATTATATTCCTCCATGTTGCAGTTATTTTTGGCGCCAGCCAGAGTCTAAGAATTTGAAACAAAGCGAAACGTTTTTTTTTCTTATATCTCATGGCACTAGAACCAGATAACAATTCTAATGTTGAACATCTAGTAGAATTTACTCTGTATTTCACATAAATTTCATTTTTTGGCGGCATCGTTTAAAGACTAAGGGTAGTCAATTGACTGCGATAAGACTGTTGATTTAGGAACCCAACGGTTAAGAGTGCATGCAACAGTTGACGTTATGAATGGAGGAACAATTTATGATGTGCTACTTATCTCGAAACTTCCTCTTACAGTCTGAGTCATTTTCAGACGCACCTTCTACTATTCTTGTCTCTTATCGCTATCTGTGTTTGTTGTCTGGTTGCGCCGAAACAAGTCCAATTTAAATATCATATCACTCACGTTTGCAGATAAGATCTAGGGCATAAGTAACAACCATAATTATGGACTTGATGCATATCACGCACTTGCACATATCACATGATATATCATATCGTACGCATGCGTATTTTACAAAGAAATTATTAATTTTTTCTTTCCCATTTTCAGTCTAAACCAGCATCATGTCAAACACAGAGAGAGGAGGCCTACAGCGAGTGCGAAGTAAGTAGAACGAGAAACAATTATAAATAATATAACCTATTGAGATAGGCAAAAAAAAACTGTACCTACCCCATTTAGCAAGCAGATAAAAGACGAGCCCCCTTTTTGCTGAGCTGTGGCTGTCGTTTCAATTGAAACAACAAACAATAAACGCATTGAAAATTCAGTTGTAAACAAATTGATTTCGTTGACCAGCCCTCGATATTGTTTAAGTTTCTAAACATGCTGTGCGACAGTTTTGCGTTTGGTGTCAAATTGGGACAAGTTTAATTGACGTAACGCAAATCAATTGAAGGCTACGCATGAATGAACGCAGCATGAATGGGAGAACTATAATTTTCAATAGGGGCATTCAAATGTGCAATCTGTAATTAATAAAGAATAAACAAGTAAGAAGGCTCTAGTCGGGAGAGCCCGACTAGAAGATACCCTGAACCCAGTTGCAATAAATATATTTACTTTATATAAGACTTTGGTATACTGGCTTAGCTTCCATCGATTAAGTTCAATATCTCCGGTGTTTCTGAACCGATTTGGACGAAATTTTCAGAAAAGTTCTATTATTACCCATTACTTGAACCCTCATTTTTAGATTTTCCAAATTCGATATTTTATTGTTATCGATATTATATGTATATCGGAAACCAGAATAGTTATCGATAATTTGAAGCAAACTTGTTCTCCTCATGGTATAGGAGAACTGAAATACAAAATCAGAAGTCTCTAGCTCTTGTAGTCTCTGAGATCCACGCGTTCATACAGACGGACAGACGGACAGACAGACGGACAGACGGACATGGCTATATCGTCTCGGCTGTTGATGCTGATCAAGAATATATATACTTTATAGGGTCGGAGATGCTTCCTTCTGCCTGTTACATACTTTTGCACAAAACCATTATACCCTTATTTACCCATTTTATGGGTTAAGGGTATAAAAACATAAAAGCATGAAAATGCAATTTAATGCAGTGCAGTGAAAAACTTCTTTATCATTAACTTGTCAACTTTTTATTAGATTCATTAAAGCTTTATGACTTTTGCGTCAATCTGTGACAAATATTCATAACGAACTATTATATTGCTCTTATTAGCTTTTGCATTGTTTGTCAAAGTAAAATTAAACAAACATGATGTATTCAACTGGCAATGGCCCTTATGACGCCATTGCGGTGACATTTTGTAGGAGCATTAGTCATAAATATATATCGTAGTTTTTTCTATGCAAACGAATTATCACAGTCACGCCAGTTAAGCACGTCGCTTGACTAAATCTACTCAATTTACACCAAAGCAATGAGACGGGCACACCAAACAGACAGACCAGACAGCAGCTGTTTTTCGGGTGGTTTTTTTTTATACCCTGTATGAACGCGTCGATCTCAGAGACTACAAGAGCTAGAGACTTTAGATTTTGAACATAAAATCTCCTTTACTATAAGCAGAACAAGTTTTTTTTTAAATATCGATAACTATTCTGGTTTCCGATATACACATGGAATCGATTACAAAGAAATATCGAATTTGGAAAATGTAAAAATGGGGGTTGAAGTAATGGGTAGCCATAGAACTTTTCTGAAAATTTCGTCCAAATCGGTTAGGAAACACCGGAGATATCGAATTCAATTGAATGAAGTTAAGTCTGTATACGAAAGTCTTTTGTAAATTTAATATTATATTTATTGCAACTGGGTTCAGGGTATCTTCTAGTCGGGCTCTCTCGACTATAACCTTCTCTATTGTTTATTTTTTTATTCTGTTACTCAAGTCTTAACAATGTAGCTAAATGACTTATGATAAGATGATATCCTTAAGAATAGGATATTATTAAAACAAACGACAAATGCTTGATACAAATAAAAGAAGTTTTTCAAGAATTTGTGGAAACATATTTTTGGGTTTTATGTTGTTTCAATATTTTCTTGGCATTAGCACTGTTGCAATAAAAAGTCAATGTTTGCTGAATAGCGCGACAAAATGAAAAGCATTAAAATGTTAATAGCCAAATCGGCGTTGATCATTTGGATATTTTTGCTATTTAGCACATTTGTTCACAGACAGGGGGTATGGGAAGGTGGAGGACGGGAAGGGGAAATGGCCACACACGAGTGCACATTGTAAGATAGTTGATTAAATCTCGTTTCTATATTAGCTTAACCGGATGTGCTAAACTAACAAAAAAAAAAAAACAAAGCTAATAACAATTAGCACAAACTAAAAATAATCAAACACGAGTATGGGGCGCATATACATATATAGTTACTGTTTGTGTCCTTCAGTATCAATAACACACACACACACACACACACATAAATTAACAATGCAAAATGGTATTAAATTATGCTAATTCTTTACGTTTTACACTCTGTGCAATTGCTTTTGATTGTTGCTATTTGTATGCAGTTAACACCCACAATAAATCAATCAATCAAAAAACAAAATGCAGCATAAACACTTGATTTATTCAGTGTCCCTGCACTTGACTAACTGCTCTGAAGGTGAAGAAAAATACATTGTAATGCAATACCCCCCCATAAGATATGGTAATGCGCAATCGCATTGCAACTATGTATTACAATCGAAGGTCAACTTTGACCGATGTTATTCTATAGCTGGAACTAAAAGACGGAGGCACTTTGTGGTAAATGAATTCAATATGCATTTTATTGAAGTAAATGGCTTGACAGATTTATAAATTAAAATAATGCTTAACCATGTTCAAGTATTAAGAGATTAGTTTATGTTAATTTTTTATGAAATTCCATGAAGTTAAAATAAGGAAAGTCTTATCAAAATCAGTTTGAAAAATGCATTTTTTATTTTTGTTAGAAACAGTACTTACTATTAAAAGATTTCGACTCGTATAAATGTTTTCTTATTTAAATCCCTCTAGCTCTCTCTGATAAGAACTTTATCAAGCGTTCGAACAACTACTATTCATATGCATCAAAAACTAAATGTTACTTGCCACGTTCTAGAGTTCTACAAACACATGTCAAGCCAATCCTAACCCTGATAACGTCTCATCTTAGCAACAGAAGCTTGTTAAAGGGGAAAACAATAGAAAACAATATTTTCAACTATGTAATTTGTTTCGTTATCAAACTTTGCCATGCCTATGACTCATATTATGAATAAATTCCGATCAATTTACAGGAATGTAAAGCTTTCAGTTTTGTATTGACTTTACTTATGAAGTAATTTCGTAGTTGTTTTTGTGGTTTTAACTATTTATTTTATGGTTTTTTAATACGCATAAATTAAGTTCGTTTGAGTTTTCAGCACGTTGCAGAAACAATAAAAATACAAAAATGTTTTTCTCTTTTTAATTGCCTTTAATTAATTTCTTGGAACTTGAAGTTGTTTTGCTAATTGAGCACGTTATTGTGTCGCCTTTATGAAGCTATTATTATTATTATTGGTGTATTTTTTCGTTACAACCACATAATAACAACGTAAATCGAGTGCGATAGAAAACCTGTCTGCTTTTATTTGTCATTAAGCTACAGTTTTTGTGGTGCAAATATGTATCTGAACAAACATAATTTCATGTTAATTATTTCCGCTAAATAACAGACTGTTTTTTTTTTTTTTGAATAAAAATGGCACAACTACTCAAAGTTCAAGAATGTCGTCGGTCACTGATCCTCTAATGTAATCAAATCGAATAAATTGAAATTGAACGAAAAAAAAAAAACGTTTTGCGCAAGCGAAAAACGAATTCCGACTTTGAACCGATTCAGCAGCTATCACTAACTGTGTTTGCTCTCTCTCTCTCTCTCTCTCTCTGTCTTTCGTTCTCTGTCCTTGCCTAGGCGTACACTTGTCTGACTTGTCCGATAAGCCGAACAGGCAAAAATAAATATTGTATATAAAAATTTATTATAAATCAGACTTGGCCTTAGCATAGATTATGCACTTTATTTTTTCTCAAGACGATCTTAATCAAAGTGAACATAAAACACGCTTCTATTATACAAAAAAATTAATTAATATGTTTAAGCGTTGCATGCAGGGTATCTTTAGGTCATACTCCCCCTCTCTCTTCATCTTTATTGCATGTTCAATTCATCATTTTGTATTTGTTAGTATTAGTATTTAATATAGATAGACAAACAAAACATTGATATATGAAAATAATAAATCATCCAAAAAACCAAAAGTTTGTTATCGCCATTTCTGTTTACACTAAGTGCTAGAAACAGATCATTTAATGATCTGTTTGTGTTTACTTATTTATTCATATGCATTTTTTTTTTTTCGCCAGCCTGACGCTGTAATATGTATTTTTAGCTGTTTGTTAGAGACGAGCCCCCGATTGCGAAAAAAATTTGAATAACAAACACAAATAAGTGACGCTAGCTAATAAAAAAAATATACAGCACATGTCTCGAGTTGCAGTTGTATCTATGTATCTTTAACGAGATGTTTTTCTTAGCAAAGTGATTTTATCATTATTCACAGCTGATTTTTTGTTTAATTGTGCAATGCTCGTGTCTTATCAGCTGTGTACGTATGTAAAAAAGAAAAAAATTATTTTCCATCTGCTGCACTTTGTGCTAAAGCGCAACAAGTGCAAGTTTACTTGAGAAACCAATCTGTAAAGAAAACTTTCCATGGTCGTCATGGAAATTTTCCCCGCGGCGCAAACGAAACTAGGACAATGTTAAAGGCAAAGAAAGTGATGAGCCAAACAAAACCAATTAAATTAAATCTAGTACATATATACATATATTTAAATACAATCAGTCAATAAAGCGGCTTCATTGATAAAGAAAGCAAAAAAAAATTGTTATTTAATTGAATTTTGTGCTACAATTGAATGAGCGTTGCATTGAATTTAATGAAATGCATAAACATTTTTAATAAAACCAGTTGCATATACATTGTTGGCAATAATCAAGGCCAGTTCCGTAAATCAGTAAGCAACGGAAATGTATCTACAACAAATTAAAAACTCAAGCTGAAAAGCTTATAATTGTATCTAGAAGGCAATAACAACAGCAACAATGCCAAAACAGTCAATGAGACAAACAAACAAGCCAACCATTACATTAACGACATACTATTTCACCGACAAAACTGTAAACGTTTATATACTAGAGTTACTCGTGATTTGGGAGTGCCGGCAACGTACACAATATAGAGCTGTAGAGTATCTGGCAAGTTGACAAAAGCATAGCCAAAGAAATGTTCCATAAGGCCAATCGCAAAGATCACATGGGCCTGTTGGATAAATGCCACACGTTTTTTATATTGTACATAAAAAAAATATATTATAGAATTACGGTTAAACGAGCGGCGGCGGTCTCTGACATTCGGTCGAGACAATATACTATATGAATATCTTAGCCGGTAAAAATATTTATATTTTTAGCTAAGTTTTGCAAAGCTTTTGAAGGTCGGGAAACGCGTTTGTATTTGATATCAATATTTGCTCAATCGCAAAGACAAAAATAATTACAGAGCCACAAAATGAATAATTTCGTTATGTTTTTTCAAGTGTTTTGAGAAATGCTTTTGCGTCAAATGATTATTCAATTCATACATATACATATATGATATGCCGGAAATGTTTAAAAAAAAGCTAAAAACATTTTGCATTTAAATTCATAAATATTTCACCTCAACGAACTCTGTTTTTGAATCACTCAAAGTCTGAACCTTAACTCAAAAATTCGAAGTTTTCAGTTTCACATGCTGCTGCTGCTGCTGCTAAAAACGAGCATTAAATAATTTTAGTATCACTCTTGCCCCCAAAACATTGTTTAAATTTCTTCGTTTTGCTGTTCGTTTCTTAATGAGCTTTGCTTTTGCGGCTATTTTTAAGTAAAACTTTTTTTAGTGTTTGTTTTATGCTCGAAAACGTTGAGTTCGACTAAGAGTTGCTTTTTTTTTCGTCTGCTTAAACAATTGTTTCAATATTCGTCTGGCTTCAAAAAAAAAAAAGCTAATAAATGCTAAAGTGCAGCTCTTTGCAAGCCAAAAATAAAACGAATTTTTATGAATTTCGTTGAATATTTTGCGCCTCTTGACTGTGAGTTGATCTTTTTTTTCATAATTTGTATTTTTGTTTGTTTTTAAAAAATAACCTTCATTTAATTTATTTTGCAAAACCGTTCAAGAAAATGTTTAGTTCCGACCGGTATGGATCTTGTTTCCATCTGAATACAAAAACACAAAACCAGCGACAATTAATCAAAAACAAAATATAAAAACGATGAAAAAAAAACTTGCTCAAAGGCAGACTACATTTTGAGTTCTTGGAAAGCGTTAAGATTTCGGTGGATGAGTCAAAGCTGTCAGTGCAGTACCCTTGGGCCAAAAACAAACATTTGAGCTGAAGGTTCAACAAAGTGCGAGGTGTTTTTTTTTTTTTTTAAATATTTTCAAAATACATCTAAATGATTTTTAATGAAGCAAGCGAGAAGCAGATACAACGCTTAATATCACAAAATAAATATTTATTTAGTTTTGCTTATCTCCAAATTTTCTTACATTTAAGGCATTTAATACGGCTATTTCCGGTCCACTATTCTGTCTAGACTTGTAACACACATATACCAATATTATTTATAGCTATCTATAAATCGTTCCTACCAATAAATAAACACTTGCGCTGAGTGTCGTGCTCTTATCTCAGGTCTTTCAACAAGCCACTTTGAGACAAAAAACTTACTTAGAATTTATTTAAAAGTGTCTTGATTATTGCTCATTCAGAACAAATTCGAAATATTTAATATATTTTCAAAATTTTCCATGACGTTAAGGCCCAGAAACAAACCAAGAAAAATCCATGAACTGACAATAAAAGTTCATGCACAATTTAGAAATTAGAAAGCTCTTTCGTACCAAAACTTTTTTTTTTTGAAGGTCGTCTGTGAAGCATTATTATGAAATATATTCTGTATATAAAAAAAAAGAAGAAAAAGAAACTGGTCTCAAATTTAATTAACATTAATTAGCATATGAAATTAATTGTTTGTGTTCTCTGCACGTTTTTCTGGTTATTCTTTTGGGTATAATACCGCTAGACGTTCAATAGACTTTGGGTTCGAGCTAGTTTGTGAGATACAATCGTATCTGATTGGAGCCACACTAGACTGCCGCTAGACAGAGAAAAAGCCCCACCTGTCTGGGCGGCGATTCATCTCGTAATTTCCATTGATAAGGTAGCAGCGACTGTTATACGGTTATTATTATTATTTTTTTTTTTTAGTTTGTAAGCAGCTTTCACGGGCCTTGCTTTGTTCGGCTTGTTGGCAGCTTAAAAGCGGCTTTTATTGCCGTCTCGGTTCAGCCTTTTTTTTTCTTCCGAAAACAACAAATTTACAATTTATGCACACGCTCAACTGCCGCTAATTGAAGTTGGACGCCTCTTTCAACCATGGAGTTCAATGGCATACCAAAATTAATGCATCTTTTTATTATGACAAGAGTACACTTCAAATGTAGCAGAGTAAGATGTTACGAGTTGAAATGAGTTGCATTTTGCCAGTAAAGAGTATTTATTTGTTGTTTTGTATTAACTTCTGATTTAAGTGCAAAATCATTTTCGAATTCAGTAAGAGTATTTTATTCTCAACATTGATAACTGTTCTTTCTTGTTTATTGGCAAGCACTTTGGCACTTTAAGCGTTACAAAACTAACAACAAAAAACGCATAAAATAAAACATTTAATGATCAAATTAATGACAATCTTTTTAATTGACAATGACTATAATGATGATAAACTAAGCATTGAGTCAGCCAAACAAACAAAAAGCAAAAAATGTATATGCAGAATCTACACGCTTGTAATATAATAGCTTTTAATGCTGCACCCCTTAAAATTGGCCAAATCAAATTGATGTTCGATTTGGTGTTGTTTTTGTTGTTCTTAAACAAACGATTATTGTATTGGGGTCAAATATTGACAGTTGTTGGCTTGTGTGTTAATGAGTTTTATCGCGTGTCGTTAATTAAGTTAATAAATGCGCTTATCTCACGCCGCATGTAATAAAAACAAACTATTACATCAGTCCCGCATATACATATATTGACAGCACTCTTAAGTTCCAGGTAGATGCTTAAGTTGTCAAGCTTTTATTGGTTTATACCTTTTAAATTTCTTTTAAAAGTATGAAAGCGGTTCGAGCCGGTTCGATAAGTGAGCAGAAACTTCCGATTTGTGATTTGTTTCTTATCAGCATTTTCTAGAATCTTGAATTCCACACACACACGCCATGTCCATGTCATTATTTAACCTAACATAACATTGTCTAGTTGTGATAATAATCAGACTATTGCGTAAAACAAACTATAACAATATTTAAAAGCCTTAAGCATTCTATACATTTCATGTTTCGATTAAAAAAAGTTGTAGAAATTGTGTATAAATTTTGTATAGTCTACAAGAAAAACTTATTATAACATTCTTCACAGCTTGAAAATTGAGTGGAAAGTAAAGTAATAAAAACATTTCTTTTTGCTTTATTTTTTATTGCAGATATGCTATCATGTCGTCAAGTCTTGAATCTGCTGACAATGCTTGGCTTTATGCTGAACTATGCGCTGAGAGTCAACTTAACCATTGCCATTGTGGACATGGTTATGCCAAACGCCACAAATCCAGTGATAAATTCCAATCTAACGGGGAACGGCAGCTCTTTGAATATTCATACCATCTTAGGCACCTCGAATGGCATTCTCAGCAACAACACCTCGGTGGATGGTGTGGATGTATATGAGGAACGCTTTCCCTGGGACTCGTATCAAACGAACTTTGTGCTGGGCTGTTTCTTTTGGGGCTATGTCCTTACAGAGCTGCCCGGTGGTCGTCTCGCTGAACTGATTGGCGGTCGTCGCGTCTTTGGACATTCCATGTTGTGGGCCAGTGTGTTGACATTGATAACACCGCTGGCGGCTCATTTGAGCTATGTTATGTTGATCATAGTTCGTGTTGCGCTTGGATTCATGTTGGGCGCTTCGTGGCCAGCCATACATCCTGTGGCAGCTGTCTGGATTCCGCCAATGGATCGTTCCAAGTTCATGTCGAACATGATGGCATCTTCCTTGGGCGCTGCAATAACAATGCCCGTTTGCGGCTATCTCATATCGGTTTGTGGCTGGGCAAGTACCTTCTATTTGACGGGTGCCATTGGATTGGTGTGGTCCTTGTGCTGGTTCACCTTTGTCTTTGAGACGCCAGCAACGCATCCACGCATTTCGGTCGAAGAGCGACGTGAGATTGAGGAAGCCATTGGCACATCCACCTCCAAGAAGCGACCCAGCTATGTGCCCTGGGGTCAATTGCTCTGCTCGCCAGCTGTCTGGGCCATCATCATTACTCATGGACTGGCAGTATTTGGCTTCTTTACGGTCATCAATCAACTGCCAACATTTATGTCCAAGATTTTGCATTTCGACATTAAGAAAGTAAGCTATCGAAGTTGGATTTTAAAATACTTGTAAACTTTTACTTAAAGGGTTCCTTATGATTATTTTTGTAGAATGGTTTGTTCTCGTCGTTGCCTTATCTGGGCAAGTATGTGATGGCCGTAGCCTCATCCTATCTGGCTGATCATCTGCGTCAAAAGGGCACATTGAGCACAACGGCAACAAGAAAGCTTTTCACCACATTCGGTAGGTTTGAATGATGATGATCAATCAACGCCATATAGAAATATAACTAATTGTGTTTCTCGCTTTTTTTATAGCACTTGTAACACCTGGTCTGCTGATGACAGCTCAAGTATTCCTTGGTATGGATGCTGCCTGGTCTGTGGCAATCTTTACACTTGCTCTGTTTGCGCATGGAGCAGTTACAGCTGGTTATTTGGGCAATGGTTTGGATATTGCGCCAAACTTTAGTGGCACCATTTTTGGCATGGCAAACTCTTTGTCTTCCTTTGGTGGCTTTCTCTCTACGTGGATGGTCGGCGCACTCACCTTTAAGGACGTAAGTTGTGTACTTAAAGCCCAAAAAAGCAACAATATTTAATACAAATTTGTTTCTTACCTTCATTAGCCCTCCTTCCATCAATGGCAAATTGTCTTCTGGATTCTGGCAGGAACATATATCTCTGCAGCTGTTGTTTATGTTATTTTGGGCACAGGAGAACTGCAGTCATGGAATAATCCACCAGAGCGCAAGAAGATCAGCGATGTTACTCAAGAGGAGGGAGTTCCTCTTAAGAACGAGAAGTAATCGATTGGAGATAAATATATTTTAAAAAAAACAGATAACCCACCACAATCCGCACAAGTTATAGTAGTTTCTAACTGCACATATGAGATTCTGATAAATTTATATATGGTTTTTTACTTTTTAAATAATTGTCTGCAAAACAAGTATCAAAAAAGAAAAACAACATAATGGAAGACATTAGTTTTAGTAAAAATTTCCAAACATATACATATATATATTTTAATATGTACTCAATCAGATAACGAAGAATGACTATGCAGACATAATAAGTAATATTTACTTAAGACTCGATGAAATACACTGTATTTGTAGGCGTGTTGAGATGGCAAAGATATTATTTTTGCTATTTTAACCCGCAACAAAATTAATTTACATTTAATTTCTAATATAAAAAACTTAAATTTATGTATATAGTTTAATGAATGTCCGTGTATGTATATGTTCATTGAGTGCACAGAAGAAAATGTACAAAAGTAACAAAGTGTAGACAAATTTTTGGATTTTTGTGCATGAAAATGTTCGAATTAATTAGTTAAGTAGTCTGTCTCCCTATGTAATCGTATTAGCTAATTATATGCATATATGCATATGCATACGTAAGTTAAGTCGAATAATTCATGTATACTTTATTATTTATGCAAATTATTTATAATTTTCTTTTCCTAATTCGTAATAAAGCTTACCACAGACAAGAATATAACGTCTTAAAATTTAAATATTGCTCGCTTTTAGCGCCAAGTCCTGATCAAGCATCGATACATCGCTTATATGTACGAGCCAATAACACTATCGATAAAATGCATTGTCGTCACTTTTGCACATCACATCTCTCACAAAACGGCGCTAAAATTAAACTTGTTTTTTTGATGTCTAGTACTAGTTTCAATATCTCTGTAGGCAAGTAATTTACCTTTTTTATCTTTAATAGCAAAATAGTCAAACACTATAACATTGTATTCTTTAGGGTGTCAGAAAAAAAATGCATAGTAGTAAGTTTAATTAAGACCCTAATAGGGTCTCAATGTCAGAAAGCTTACTGCTACAAGTGCGCGCATCTCTTGATCAAGCTCACCACATTCCCAGCTGCGGGGTCACTTATGACGTCATAAATTTGTTTGCTTTATTTTGCCTCTTTCCATTGTCGCTCAGCTGGTTTGACAGCAGCCCCTCTTGCATTTACTCACACTTGCCGCTAAACAACTCTTGCTTTTCGTTTTGGACAACATTCATATCAGACCACTAACTCAAGCCAATTGAAAAACAATTCATAGCCGCCGATAGCAAAAACCGTTTACGATGAAGGGATGACGTCTATGCCAAAAACTTAAACAAGTATGTATGTACATATGTAAGCAGGCGTAGTATAACAAACGCGAGGTGTGCAAAGCAGCAATAGTAGTAAAATGTAATAGAAAGCCACGCTGTCTGTGTGTGCGTTGCGTGTGGGTGCAGCGGCAAACGCCAAATGCCAAACGCGTCGCGACTTGACATTGAAAAGTTAATTGCATTAGATGTCTCGAGAAATGTTTATTGGGTTGCCTTTTATGCAAGCCGAGCACAAACAACAAACACAATCCAGCAGAGAGAGAGAGAGAGAGAGAGAGAGCGGCGTAAGAGAAAAAGTAGAGCCAGCATCCCAGGTCTGAACATTGTGGGCTTTGTAGTTGGCGTAAAAGCGCTTACAACAGCAACAATTACACACAAGCTCGAAACACAGTATGTGCATGTGTATGTAGACACGTTGTCAGTGTCTCTCACACTCGATTTGAGCTGAGCTCGTGTCGTGATTATCAAAGATAAATTGCATTGTTTTAATTGTTTGTGCCACAAACAAGAAATAATTGAATTCATTTTAATTTGGTAAAGCGCTCATCAAAAACATAAATTAATAGTTTATATTTTGCTATTTCGTGTTGAAAAACATGTGACACGCTCACATCTCTATTCTCTATTGCTTGCGCTTGTTTTGTCAATTCTCCAAAAACGCGTCGCGTGCTCCAACAAACACCACAGCCCACCCCAACCAGCGCCTGTCGCTGCTGCTTCTGTTGCTGCTGCTGGCGTCGCTGTCGCTGTAGTCGTCGTCCAGTGCTGGTGAATTGTAGTACAGAGTAGCAGCAGCCCCATTCATCGTTCGACACTCATTGCTGCTGCTGCTGTTTTGTTGCTCAGAGTCCGGATCATACTACATACATATGTACATAGTTTTGATTCGCATTTCGCAAGCGTCGCAGCAGTAGAATTTTATACACATTTTACTTGCCGGATCAATTTTCAACATTTTGCATAATTGTGTACCTAAAACCTTCAAAACAAGTGTCTCAAGTAAGTTGTAGAAATTTTAATGCATTGGCCAATAGGTTTTTGCATGCAGCACGCTCTTTCAGTGTCTGTGTCTGTGAGTTTGTGTGTGTGAGTGCAAAGCAAAAAAGTGTAAAAAAAATCCTTGCGAAGTTGCAAGCCAAGTGCTAAATTTAGACCTGAAACCAACAAGGCTGCAACACGCAGTCGCTGCTGCTGGTGCTGCTGGCTGGCCTCCCACAGCCAACAAACACCCACACCACAAATCTTATGCACATATGCATACGTCAGCCTCAGACTCTCTCTCGCTCTTTCACTTTTGCCATTGCTCTCTACATAACTGCATGCGTATGCTATAGAAAGATTGTTTTTGGGTATGTGTGTGTGTGTGTGTGTAGTATGAATGGAACAAAAGTATACTTGGCGACGCAACAACAACATCAATGCGGAATCGATAGTCAGACGACGATGTGTTCGAGCGCTGGGTGGGGGAGTGAGAGATAGAGAGAGAGAGAGTGAAGTTGTACTCCGGATAAAAACGACGCTGCAAAAGACGTTTACGTTTGACTGTCGTACTGTGTGTGCTCTCTCTATCTTCTCTTTACATTACTTGTAACTGTGCATGTGCTTGGGGCCATGTGTATGTGTGTGTGTGTAAGCTCGTGTGGCACGTAGACATTGTCGTAGTATTTTCCGCGTAAATTGAAACCAAATTAAACGTGATTGAAACAACAAAAAAAAAAACAACAAAACTAAACATGTCAAAATTATTTGTGTGTATGTTTCTGCCTTCATTTGTTTTTATCATGGTGCCACATTTTTTCGCTCAAATAATTTTTTTTTTTTAAACATACATCAACAGCAACGAACGCAACGACAAAGCATGCTTTAGTATTTTTTTCCCTCTTACTTACTTTTTGTTGCATTGCTCCTCGTCGGTTTCCATTACTATCGCGGTTGCTGCTGCTTCTTCTTCTGCCCATAAATACTATGTACTACGGGCACGCTGTTAACTCGTTGCATTTCCACATGCCGAAGCCCAAACGAAGTAATACGAAGCGGCACGAGTTGTGCGCGCATGTTTGGACCCCCACATACCTCTTTTGGCTCTATTCACGCAAGCACACACACAAACATAGATGAACCCAGCCAGCCAGTCAACCAGTGCAAAGTGCTCCCACACATACACAGATGCATGCACGCAAACAGAAATTGCAAGTGAGAGCAGTAAGCAGAGACAGCGAACAGCAATCAGCAGCCATACACATAGCAGAGCTCCAGCGACAGCGCAGAGATTTTTTGGCCATAATTTTTCAGTTTGAGCGCAGCGCTAGCCGGTGACGGGTGATGATAGTAATACGTAGTAGTAATAAGTCGGCGAGCCGAAAAGTCTGCCATAGTGAGAAGTGCAACAACAACTACAAGCGTAACAACAATAGTGCAAGTGCACTTGCAAATGTTTTGCAAGGCAAAAATGCATAATAATACATAGTAAAATAGACAAACCTAAATAATTAAGTGCACAAAAATCAATGAATGCAGCAAGATTTGCGTTGTGTGTGTTTGCTTTTCGAGCTCCTCCTGTCTGGCCATGGGGTCCTGTTGAAGAACTTTTGCTTCCGCAATACGAGACCGAAAATCGATAAATTCGTGCTGTATAAGTTACGGCGAAAGGTGCGCGCTCGCTCGTCTCGTCTCGGCTCGCTTCGGGGCGGTTCACTTCGGTACGTTTCGTTTCGGGTTTGTGGCTCTCGGCGCGAATTGTATATGTAAAGTAACAACCTTCTTCTTCTCTTGTTGTTGTTACTGTGGGTGGCTGAAAAGCGCAGTGCAGATTACAACAAAAAACGCCGCGCATGAAACGTGATTGAAATTATTGCACAAAAAGGAAACGGCGCTTACACGCGCCAAGCAGGCGCGCGTAGGCGGCAACAGTGAAACAGAGACAGATAGAGGAATAGAGAGGTGCTGAGTGAGTGAGCGCGCATTGAGCTCTCGCGTAAATCAGGAAGCAAAGTGAAAGCAAAAAATAACCAAACAAAAATACATACACTGGCTGGCGAATAAATAGAATCCGAAAACGAGTGTATAACGTAACAGCACAAAAAGTACTAGCATGTAGTATTATGTAGTAGTAGAAAAGCGAAGCGAGAGCGCGAGGACCCCACGGACACCCAAAATACAAACATACAAACACACACACACACATACAAACAGATGAAACGTGGGCTTCGCAGCCGCAGTCGCAGCTCACGTCGACATTAGCGTTGCCGTCGTAGTAAGTTTTTCTGTGTTGTGGGTGCAGTCTCGCGTAAACAGGAACGCGAGCGTGTGTGTGTGTGTGTGTGAGTGAGCGTTTGTATGCGTGCGTGCGTGTGGAATGTGTAATAAATAAAACAAAAGCACACAGCAAAAAATCATGATAAAGTTTGTCAGGCAAAAAAATCGCGAGAATTCATTAAAGGCATCGACAAATTTTCTGCGTAAAAAGGTGGGCAACAAACGAACCGAAAACTAATCAAAATAAATTAGCTTCAATCGAAATGTGTATTTAAAAAAAAGTATTAACGAATTTTTTCTTGTGCTTTTAAACTATATTGCAGCGTGAATCGAATGACTCTGGCACTGAATCGGATGGTGAACTCCTCGATGTGGAAAACAAACGTCACTTAGACGTGGATATGGAAACTAGTAAGAAATCCACTATTCCGATTGGAAAATACACCAATTGGACATGTTTTTAATTTGAAATGATAAACTGACAAAAATTTGTGTTGAACAGGTTTGAGCTCTTGTACGGATGCAAACTCACCAATAACCGATACTGCATGCTCATCGGAGTCTTCGGTCCATGCTGCTGCTGCCGCTGCTGCAATGATGTGTCACCATCAGACATCGGCGTCGTCATCCTGCGCCCATCTCATGTACGATCAGCATAGCTCCGAGGAGGAGCTGGAGGTCATCAATGGGCCATCAGCGGTGGCAGCTGCTGCAGCAGCAGCAGCGGCGAGTGCGTTGCATACACCTCCGAAAACCACAAACAGCGGCACAGCAGCTGCCTCATCCTCATCGAACTGTGTGTCACGTCTATCGAATCGTGGTTGCACCTCGTCCCTTGATACGGAAGCACCGCCATACGACGAGCGTGCCACAACTTCGTCGAATTCGAAACGTTCCAGCTCAACGCTAATGGTTGAGAATCGTAAACGTTCGCTGGCCCACAGCTCGGATGATGAGGTGAGTGTGGCAAGTAGATACTTTACATATAAAGAAATGTTTATTAATTGATTTGCTTTCCGATTATTATAAACAGTTGCGCAACTCGCTGGAGCCAATATTGACGCCCGTGAATTTTCGCACATCGCCGCCATTGGAGGCATTTAAGCCAAATCGTAGCCATATGATGTTCCGCTCCACAACGCCACTGATATTATCGGAGGCCCGATGTGGCATCGAAAATATTAAATTATGTGATAATAGTGTAAATGAGGAGAACGGTGACGCCAGCAGCAACAATACCAACAATAAGAGCAACAACAATAGCAACAACAGCAACAACAAATGCGCAAAATTGGGCCAAGCTGACAACGAGAATGAGCCGAGTGTTATTAAAGCGTGCAGCAGCTCACTTAAGATGAGCAACAGTTCGCATCACATTTATCAGCCGCAGCCCAAATATAGTTTCCATTACAATAGCTCTCGTAGCAGTCCGGCCTCTACAACTGGTTTGGATATGGAGGTGCGTTCGGTTAGTCCGCCAGCGAAATTATTTCATTGCGCCATTTCGCCGCGTCGACGTCCAAGTAATAATGTTGCTGCTGCTGCTGCTGGAGGAGGAGTGGGAGGATGCACAGCGGATGGAGCTGTTGGAGGAGATGCTGCTGCTGCTGCTGCTGGTGGTAATAATGCTGGCGTTACCGTTACACAGAGACTGCAGCGGCCGCATCGGCCGTGTTTAGATTTTGATAAGATGCAGCAGGTGAGTCTCTAATGCAGAGCGCGCTAGCAGCGAAAATGAAAAATCGTTAAAAAACATAAATGTAAAAGGCAAATCAAAGACTTTTTATACAAACATAACAACAACAACCACAAAACATCTGTATAACAAGATCAGCAACAACTGCAAACTGTTAAAGTACCTAAGCTGCCAGTGTTGAGTAACAGTAATAGATTATAACTGTCTATAACAGCACTGGCCATACAACTAGGCGCACACTACACGATCAAACATAAGTACGTGTTAGGCAAAAAATACACAATTCAAAAACAAAATACAGAGAAATCCAGCAAAAAAAAAAAAAAAAACAGCAACAACAAAAAATATATCATCAAATCAAATTATGTAAAACTAAAACGTAATTAAAAATTTTAAAAACCATAAAATACGAAAAAAAGGTAACAACTAACAATAGAAGCAGCTATTTTTTCACAATTTTAAACCAAAAAAATGCAAAAGTAAAACACAAAAAATATAGTAAGAAACGATGGATAGTTTGGCAGCAGCAAAAGAGCGATGTTTAGCTATATGTATATATACTGTATCCGTATATATATATATATATATATATATAAATAAATGTATGTAGTTACTACGGAATTGTAAATATTGTAATTGTGTGCGTTTATTGAAAAATTGGCAAAAGCTACATACGTTGTTAGCAAGTATTTTAATTTTTTTAAACAAACGTCTGCAAAGTCAGACAAACAAAAAAAAAAATAATAAAAATAAAATGAAAAAATTATATATATAAATTATTTATAAAAAAAATCAAAGAAAAAATAATGAAATGTGGTGTGATGTAGAAAAAAGACTCGAAAACTTTAAAGAGCAAAATTATATTTCTATAAATTGTGTAAAATGCAAAGCAAAAAATGAAGTAGGAGGAAAGTTAAAAAGTAAATTGTGGGAGCAGAAGGAAGCAGCAGGAAATAGCGTAGCAAACACTGGAGACAACAAACACAAGATAGCAACAGGCAACAATAGCAATTAAACGAATAATAATAACAAAACAACAAAAAAAACTCAAATATCTTTTGTATACAACACTATCGAAAAGAATAAGAAATACCTAAGTTGGACAAAAACCAAAAACATATGTTGAATATACAAGATAAAGCTATTTTATAAATTATATTTAAAAAATTTATCTTAATAAACTTTAAAGAAAACCCCAAAAAGCTGCCATTAAAAAAAGTAAAATAAAACCATTCACGTATCACTTTGTTTAAACATGATTGAAAGCGATTGATTGATTTATTGCTAAAATACAAACACACCAAAATAAAATAAAAATTGGCAAACATTTTGCAGGCATAATTAATAAAGCAGAATTCAATTTTCTTTACAACCTTAAGGTAAAAAAACGAAAGATAAAAACCCAAAAACCCAACCAATAATGAACCCATATTAAGCGAAATGAAGGAAAAATAAACCAAAACAAAATGAACTAACAGTTATTGTGTGCAACCATAGCAAGAAGCATAACATGCAACATACATTTTTAAGTACATATATATTAAAACAAAAGATATTCAAAGTAATGCTAATTTTAAATCATATTTAAAGCAAAGACAAAAGCTACATTTCTGTTAACTCCAAAAAGTAGTTGAAGAATTTCGTAATACGTACAATATCATCTTTTCAAATAATACCATACCCATATAAAACAAAACGAAAAAAAAAACCCACAAACATCCAATTTCACACACACACCACCTACACAAAAAAAACCCCGCATAATCCACACCACCAGAAAAAATAAAATAATAATGAACGAAATCCATCAAAGATCAGGCCAGTTAAGAAAGCGAAGTGTGAAGTGCAAGCAAGTGAAACAAAGCATGCAGTTTTCATAATTTTAATTGAACTAATAACAGGATGATGAAGAAGAAACTCAAGAAGTTATAATATATATTGTATATATATATATATTGATATGAAATTGGAGGAAGGAAGATATCATGGACTGAGCGTACGTTAGCGAGAAGGAGAAAGAGCAAAGTGAAGCAGCCGATACTAGGTTCTAGTTTTTAAGCTAAAAAGTGAAATAAAGGCAAATTGTGAAAAATGGCCACAAAAAAGGCTAAAAAAAAAAAAAAAAAACGGCAAAGCATACCACACACACAAAAATCAAGTCGAAGAGGACAAGGAGTTTATGTTGAATATTTTTTGAGACACAAAAAAAGATAAATGAAAAAAAAAAATTATGAATGAAACCAGTTAAGTTGTAAACAAAATACAAAGATTTCATTGAAGTTTTGGGACTGCCCCACGACTCATGTGTTGTACATAGTTACATTAATAATAACGATATATATTTAATATACATATATAAATATATATAATTACTCATTAACAAGATGAAAAAAAAAAAACAAAGTTAAGAATTAAGTCGATGAACGGTACAAGTGCAAAATGAGAAAGAATTATTCAATGAAAAGAAACCAACAAAAAATAAAAAAAAGAAAACCAAAAAAAACAAGATGATATAATAAAGAAATGCTCTGCAATAGTGAAACGATTTTTATTTTTATTTCATCATGCAGTCTGAACGTGTAGCGAACAACTTTAGAGCGACACAAATAACGGTAAGTGTATCGATAATTATTTTTCTATCCAGGTGATGTTCACATGTACATACATATTTTCAACTTTATTTTACACTGTTTATATTTTGTTTTGTGTTTATTTCTTATTAAATAAATATTAAAAGTTGCCAGATTTGCTGTTTTTGGTCAGTTCATTTTTTTTTCCTAAATCCAGAATCTTAATCTACTAAGGTTAATTAATACAAACATTTTTTTTTTTTATATTTACAATCATCATGCTAATGCTAGTTGCGTGGAAAGCTTGGCACAAGGCTAACAGCCCAATATTTCCTGTTCACTTTCGCCGCAAACGGCATCAGCCTCATCTTGGATTTGCTTCCAGCGTTTGGAACGCGGATTCGATGGATCGTGAATACGCGAATGTCGCCTAAGATCACCGTTCACACGGAATTTCTTATCGCAGACCGTGCAAGGGTAAGGCTTCTCGCCCGTATGCACCTTGGTGTGTGTCAGCAGATAGGAGCTCGCCCGAAATGTCTTCTGACAATACTGGCAGGCGTAGTTCTTTTCGCTCGTATGGATACGACGATGCACAACTAGCGAGTACTTGCGTGAGAAACTCTTGCCACAGTATTCGCACATGTGCGCCTTAATCTCGCTGTGCTTGGAAATGATATGCAACTTGAGATCGCCCCATTGTCGAAACTTAAAATCGCACTGTTCACACTTATAAGGTCGAATGCCGGTGTCTAAACGAAATTTAAAATACTTTAAATTAAGAGCTTTTATAAGTTATAATAAGTTTCATTAACTCACGTGTGCGTTCATGTTGTCTTAAGGAGCTTGGCGTATAGAAGGCTGCCTGACAGTTGGAGCACTGAAAGGCACGCTCTTTGCTATGCGTATGCTGATGATACTTGAGGGCGTTGTACGAATTGAAATTCCTATTGCATTTATCGCAATGATATTTTTGCTTTATCACCTCGGTGATGGGCTCATCGCTGTTGTACTTATCCAGATCCACTAAATAGCCGTCGGTGCTGTCATTTATTATAACTGTGTCTGCCGGCGAGGCTGCAATGCTGCCAATTGGCGCACTGCTATCCACATCCTCCAGCTTGAAGGATTCGCTGATGATTAGAGGTGATCGCTGCAACTGCTCAATGACCGAGGTGCCAGAGTTCGGTGATGATGCTGGCTGTTCCGGCGATGGAATCAGAAGCGTTTGTTCCTGATTGCTATCACTGCCATTGGAGTGAATGGCATTGAATGCAGCTGCCGCAATATAGTTCTTCTTGTGTCCCATTTCCAGTTTGGGATGCGTCGTCGACTGCTGTTCATTCGGTTTGTTGAGAAAACTAAGCGTCATTTGTTGTTCCGTCTCCATATGATTTGTTTTGATCACCGTATCCGCGTCTGTTGCTGTTGTTGGTGGTTGCGTTGGCGGTGGCTCACCGGGCAACAGCAAACCAGAGAATGCAATATCACTGAAGTTATTATTAAACCAGGGCGCACGCATGCCACTTGCCGTAAGCTCCAGATCCACCAGCTCATCGCAGGTATCCTCAATAGAAACCTTATCCACCACATTACGTATACCTTCGAGCATATCTTCTGTATCACTGAATTCCACATCATCCACAACGGGCACATCATTGGAGGCAGTCGTATTTGTGACTCCAACTGGGGTAAGTTTGCCATCGTTTTTGTGCATGGATATGGTATCGGCATGGATAACCATATTAACGCTCACGTTATCCACAACATCATCATCTACTTGATTGATGCTGTGAAAGTTTTCAAAGTTTAGCTGCACATCGTGAAAGACCTGATCCAGTTTGGCCTGCTCCTGTTCCAGCTATGGGGAAAGAGAACTCTAGTCAAATATTCAATTTGTGGACTTTTCTTTTGCTTACTTTATCCTGTGTGGATAGTCCACACATGTCTAATGGCTCCTTTTGTTGCTGCTGCTGTTGTTGTTGTTGATGTTGCTGCTGCTGTTGTGGCACATCGAGACGCTGCTCAATACTAACGGGATCATAATGCTGCTTAAGATGAGCATAAAATTCGATTTGTGTTTGAACTGCATAGCCGCAGATCTCACAGCTATAGTTAGCAACCTGTGTCGTTGGCTGCACCTGCTGAACTTGCACCACATTATGGTTTTGCTGGTGATGCTGCTCCAGATCCGCTGTATCCATGCTGCACATGGAGCCTTTCAACTTCCGTGATATGCGTTTCTTATGTGGCAAAACCTTACGAGCATTTATTGTGCATGCACTATGAGCATACAGGAGATCATCATCCTCCAAAGCATTGGATACATCGATAGGCACATTGGGCTCAATTGCGAGTGCGTGAAATGTCGATTGAGGCACCTGCTCCTGCTGTTGGGGCACCACATCTCTGCTTCCCGCTGTTTCTGAGCCAGCATTTGCTGTTGCTCTGTCAAGAAAGCGGCTGTTTATGGTAAGAAACTCTACATCTGTTTCCTTGTTGGGCACCTGCTTTGAAACCACTTCCTCGACCTCAACATGTTTGTTGACAAACTGGAATATCGTGTTGTGGAAATTGAGTTCTGGCGGGGATCCTGTTGTGGCGCCATGTCCGTTTGTGCTAAGATTAGTGGGACCTTCGGTTTTGGGAAAAACACCTGTATGATCCATTAAATCCATCATAAAGTTATTGTGCATCAGCTCCGTCGCCAGCAGCGTCTGTCAATCAATTGGAATTGAAATATGGTTAGATATTCTTGGCATTTGCAGTTGACTCGCTTACGTGGTCGATGAACTCTTCTGTGTCCACTTCTTTGCGCTCCATTTTGTACGTTTCACACATAAATTCATTAAAAATAAAAAGCAACTTTTGTACTTGGGCAAAGAAATATCTAAATTGTAGAAAAAGTCAGGCACCAGCAAAAATTAAACAGCTGTTCGAGTGTATCGCTTTGAAATGGGATCGTGTCGTGAAACGATAGGCAAAATGCAAGAAGCTGTATTTTCGATCTCTTACTAATCGATACATAAGAACAGTGCTGTAAAACAATTTATTTTGAATTGGCAGCACTTGTTGGCGCGCAATTTGATTGTTTGTTGTTAAAAACAGTTAACTGCTTTTAATTGTAAAAGCGAATAACAATTGTTTAAGCAGATCGAACATCCAAATGCAATGCATTGATTCATTTGAGTATCGACTTAAGTAAGCAAATTATTTTAATTTGAACAGTTTGAAAATCAATTATAAAGTTTTTTTCTTTTAATATTCCATTTTCTTATGACTACACTCGAACCACCCCAAAGAAAAAACCACTTCAAAACGAGTGCATATTACACCAATTTGTGGCAACATAATAAAAATCAAACAACAAACATAACAATAAACATTCCAATTCATTTACAAATTAACACTTCATATATTTTACACATGCTAAAGTGTCAGCGGGAGCATAGTTTATAGGCATATGAGGGAGCAGCACCCCCGCCATACTCCACTCACTGCCAACAGCTTCGAATTCCATATGGTTGCAAACAGGAAGCTAATCCTGCGCTGTGATATATCAACATATTTATGGTAAATGGATCAGAGGGCTTAGCGCACAAATTGAGCTCAGTGGTTGCTCGCCATATGGTTGGTATTTAAAGAGTGGGAAAGCGGGGCCGGTGGGGGGGGGAGGGGAAACAAGGGTACCGATTAAATTTTATATGACGGCAGCGGCTGTTTAATATTTGGCCCAAGTCTTTAATGTTTAATAAACAATTATTAGACAATATATATATAGTCTTTAGTGGGTAAATCTTTTGATCTGTTTCATTTGTGGGATGTGGGCATAAAAATAAATAAACCAAACGGCTCCGACGGCATCTTGTTTAGATTTGTCAAGAATTCTAGTATGTAGTAGTTTATTGTGCCAAGCAATTACGCATCTGAATTCGTACGAATCATAACAATAACAGATCCAAATCCATCATTCTCACCACCAGCTCGGAACGCCTCCAAAACTGTTTGACATACAATTCCGGACAACAATTCAAGTGGAATCTATATATTCTCTTCATTTTTGTATACATACATATTTAGGCTCGGCATTTATCGCCTTTGATGTGCATTAAGTTGCTGCCGCTGCTGAATGAGCAATGACTTTTGGATTAAGTAGTTGGAAATTAAAGGTGTGAGATTTTCTAAATTATGATTCAAACACAAAAATTGATATCGTTTTTTAAATACTGATCTCAGTCATAGTCTACTTACTTTAATACAACTTTCTAATATCTTATCTTTCCTTATGACTTTTTCTATATCACAAACGCTGATTCCTTAATCCAATAATTCGCAGATGGTTTTTCTGTTTATTTAAATTATTATTCTTTGAGTCTTTTCTGATATTTTGTATCGCATCAATATTTTCTTTTCATTACCAAAATGCAAATAGTCGATTTTCAAAATTAGTAAACGCCCTGAATGCATACAAAAATTGCTACCTGATGAAGCTGAAAACATTTTGACCAACCTCACAATTGTTCGGAATGTTTATTTTGTTTATGGCTTTTGGACATTTTTGTTCGGAGGGCTGCAAAAAAAAAGGTGTTTGCTTGCGATTGAGTTTGTTTTTGGTTTTGAAAACGGCTATATAAATAAATAAGATGCTTATAAATATTTTCAGCAAATATTTAAAGTCAATATTGATAAAAGAGATTCCTTTTGCGAAGGCAAAGTAAATTTACAAAAATAAACAATAAACAAGGCAAGGCAATAATAAAAAAAAGTACTGCTGTTTTTATTATTATTATTTTGTGTTTGCGGATTTTCGAAAAAAAAAAACAATCCATAAACTGCAAGGACTACCCTCAATCTCTGGGAATGTTTTTTACCTAAAAACGACTTTAATTAAACCTCACTTTCATTTATTATTTCCAAAAAGTTAAGGCGCTAAATAAATTTGTTACGCTTGCTTTTGATTGGCATAGCTTAACTAAGCCAACTTGGCTAAAAATACAAGTTTCCATTGTTTTTTTTTTTTGCCTTGCAACAATTTCCGCCTGTTCGTTAGAAAGTTAGTATAATAATAGTAGAAAAGGCTGTGGCTGTCAACTTGTTTTATTTTTGTTCCATGCTTTCGCTGCAGACAATACATAATGACATTATTATTATGATAAGCGTGCTTTTTTGTGGATACAACAAGAGCAGCAAGTAATGCATAAAAAAAAAAATGTATGTATAATAGAGAGAAGTGGGGAAGAAGTGTGTAGAACTTTTGGACCGCCAAAGGAGCGTGTGGCAGGAAGCAGTAGCAGCAGCAGCAGCAGCAGCAGCGGCAGCGGCAGTGGAAGTGTTGCAAGTGCCTTCTTTTGTTCTTTGTCACGTTCTGCGGTGCCAAGTTGAATCCGAATCCAGCTAGCAACATACGCAAAGAGGAAGCGGAAACAGTCACAATAACAACAAGCAGGTTAGCAAAAGTGGAGGGTGGTGGAGGTGGAGGAAGTGGTTGCTTTCAAGAGCTATTCGATCGTTGGAGAGTTTGTTCTAAAATTTTTGCTTTTGCTTGTGGGCACAAATTACAAAACAAAAGCTGTAAAATTTGTTACAAAAATGCTAAAACAAACAAGCAACAAAGCGGCAGGATGGCTAGGGATGGGAAGGGGGGGCTTTGCTGTTGGTGCTGCTGCTGCATAAATATTGTCAACAGCAACAACAACAACAACAACAGCAACAACAACAGCAGCTTTGCCTCCCCATTTTGCTATAGCCCTTGGGCTGTGCTTCAGCTTTTTGTGGCACACGTTTTTTTTTTTTATTGTTTTTGTTTTTTTATATATTTTTCATGTTGCTGCTTTTTCATAATTTTGTGCGCATCTCAGCGAAAAATCTGTTGACGCAATTGTCACGTGCTGTGTTGTTGTTTTTTTTTTATTGTTGTTGTTACTGTCGTCCTGGCAAAAGGATGTGCTGGCTGGCAAGGCACGCGCATAGTTTACTTCCACTCTCTGTTCTTTACATGCCCCATGTCTCGTGCCACAAGTGCCACATGTAAGTGGTGCGCAATGCGACGCCAAACGAAGTGTCAACTATGCCTCCCTTTTTGTTTTTTAATCAGATCAAACTAGAGCATATAGCGAAAAGAAATGCGCATTGTCTGTAGAAAACTATGAAAAAGAAAAATGTGTTTGGAAACCAGCTAAAAGATCTGAAAAACCTGAAACCAAGGTAATACAAAATTATATAAAGTCCTTGCAATTGTGCAAAAAACAAATTATTAAAGGAACAGATATCATGAATACATCTATATTACTTGACTTAAGAACAGTGAAATTTGCCACAACCATAACTTTGTCAAAGCAAAAGGGACATTTAAAAGATATGCATATGTTCTTTCAGTAGCTGATCCATTTTAGTATAACACATGTTTCTCAAAGGGAAATACTACTACCTGAATGAATATTTAGGATCATTAAACTTTGATGTTTGCTAATAAGTCAATACAAGCACACGCCCTTACCGGCCATCTACCTTTTTGCCAATCCATCAAATAAATATTATTCAACATTTGTTGCCTCACGTGAAAAAAAGAACCCAACAAAACCCCATCCCGAATCGAAACGAAACAAAACGAAACGAAACGAATGAAAGGCAAATGCAATATTTCTTCAATATAGTCTAGTGATTTCAGATTGAAGTAAGCGACTTTGATATAACTGATTTGCGAGCGATAGTTTTCACATGTTTTTGTTCGAGCATTAATTCCATTTAAATGATTTCCACTTTATTTGGCCGTTCGACTGTTTGTTTCTGTGGTGCACACACATTTGAGCATTGCACGTAATCAAGTGGAAATGAATTTGACCAACACAAGAGGTTTTTATTTTTCATTATTATTATTATTTCCTTTCTGTATTTACTTTTTTTTGATTCAACAAATACCCTGTTGTCTGTAGAAATGGATTGGAATTGGGTTTTATTATGTTGAGTATTTTGTTTGTTTTGAAGAAAAGTTGAGTGAATAACCCTGAATATCAATTTCGAACGGAAAATCTTTCGAAAAATGAGTCGATTTATGAGTTTATAGTCTAAAATCATCACTTTATTTTGTTGACAAACTATGTGAACTCAGCTACCATAGGCTTTAAGGATCTGAAACTTGGTACAGAGATTCTTGTATACAATATAAAGTAAAAAATATAAAACACCGACTTCAATTCAAATCATTTTAAGGATTTTCTGTTTCCTGAAAACTTTTTATAGGGTAACTTTCAGTCTTTAATTGTTTATTCTGTTTTTTTCGTTTTGCGATTATTTATTTTTGCGGTGCCCCATTAAAAACTGATTTGCTCAGGGCCACTGAGCTGTGAAAAATCTGCGACAGCATTTTTTCAGCCCAGTATGTAGTTGATAGAAGCCCCTTAAGCTGATCAGATGATGTTGGACTGTGACCAAACAACGCGACAGGATCCGCAGCGTGCAATTTCTATTTCGACTAGTTTGTGGCAAGGTCAAATGCTGGCCACAAATCGCGGGGCTAGGGAGAACGACAAAGATTCGAAACTCAATGTCAAACTTAAATATTGGGCGCTAAATGTGCGTATTTGAGATTAACGGTTAACCCAAAACGGCCAAAATATGCCATTTAACGTTGGCCACATCGACTGGCACGTCAAGGACGAAAACTACTTGACTCAAGGACAAATCTAAACTCAGTTGCAGCCTTGCAACAGTCTCTAAGCGGCAGCTGAGTTTTCGTATATCTGCAGTGTCCTGTGTCCTGTTTTGGCCTGCTGACTGTCGTCAACAGCGTTCCACAGCGGGCGCAATGTCCTTTCACGACTCATCAGCATCCTGCCGCGTACATCTCTTGCTGTGGATCCATTCCTATGCCTTTTCCTCTCCCTCACTTCAGGGCTGCCTCTGGTGCGCTGCTGGTGCAAATCGTTAGCATTTAACACAAACCTTCTTCTACTGCTGCTGCTGCTGCTGCTGTTGCTGCTGTTGTCCTGCCGGCAGCCAAAACAATAGAGCCACTTTCTGATTTTCAATTTCGAATATATATATATAGTTGCCAAAAACTAAACACCTGAGGCTAAACACACATGTCTGCACACACACACATACATACTCATACATATCCTAGCTACAACAAAATCCACTTCCATCTTAGTTTGAAGCAACACAAACATGCAACAAGTTTTCTTAGTTTTTACACACAAAAAATTAATTTGTTCTTCTTTGCTGTTGCTTCAATTTAATTAAAAAAATAATTTCATTAAACTCAAGTTTAGTTTTTCTGCTTTATATAAAGAAATTAGTTTAATAGAACAACATAGAACACTCTTTTTATTGAGGGTTAATTTCTTTGTAAATATTTTCTGTAAGTGCACTCATTTTGCCTTTGATCTAGGGTCGGCATTTGTAATTTGAGTGTGTCCCCTGCGTTCCAAACCAAGTCCCCCAACCACAAACTTTGGTCGCGTCTCAAGTGTTTTCCTCTTTTTGGTGTTTTGTAATTAACCGACATTCGAACACATCGCAACACAACTTCAGGTTGCGTTCCCAATTTCAATTCCAATTCCATATTTCGCGTTCCAGTCCACGCCTAAACACTTCACTTGTCGCATGTGTGTTTCGTCTTCGGCTCTTCGGGGCTGCGCTGGTGTCGGATTTCCGACATTAGCTACAAGCTGGCAGGCGGCGGCGCCGTTGTCTCTTTAACTTCGTTTTTTCTCCCTCTCTCTCTCTTTCTTTCTTTGTAGTCGTGAGGGAGCTCGTGTGTCGCCCCCTTACCACACAGCCTCCTTGGCGTTAATGAGAAAGTGTCACTGATTTGACGTTTGTCGTCAGCGCCTGCGCCGGCTAAAGACCAAAAGCAAATTATTTCAACTTGTCATTATGTCAGCGTGGACAGGGCAGGGGGCGAGGTGTGATTTTAGTGATCTCAACAAGCAAAAGGATTCAACTAGTTCTTTGATGATTAATTGAATGTTGGCATACAATATTTGAAGAGTTGACACAGTTTTGTTTGATAAGGGAAGAGTTGCTTTGAATATTTGTATGAAACATTCCATATTCATTACGTATTCCTTATACATATATCTTCGCTTTCTAACGACCATTTACAAGTCTTAACTAATGGTAAAATATCTTTGTTATAATATTTGTACGAACTAAGAGTACTTTTAACAGCTTAAGCATTATTAAACTCAATAAGTAAGAAATGTCGCCTAATTCCAACCCGATTGTCATTCTGTCTCAGCTGTACCCATGACAAAATCCGTTTGATTTTGTCAAAAATCTCCCAAAACTGACGGCTTAAGCTTTAAAATAATAATAAGTTACAATTATTATTGTTAAGGATGGGACATCGCGTGATACTCTTCTAATCTAATGATTTGTAGAGTTGAATTTGACAACATTATCAGGCATTAACGGGCGGCAAAGATGACAACCGCCGCACAGTGGGACAACGACAACATAAAGGACATCAAACTCGAGGTCCAAATGCATTGTTGCCAACGTGCCGAAAGATGAGACAATACGGTTAGCGTAATAAAGGCAAAAATGTCACCTGAAAAATGCAGCCGTTCCCAAAAACTAAAATAGTCAAAAGAAAAGGTGGGAAAGGATCTCAAAGAAAAGAAGCCACATTTGGCCAAATCGGTTGACTTTGATGGCATTGTTTTTGAGAAAAAAAAAAACACGTTATCACATATTGTCGGCAGACAAGAAAGCAGCCGCAAGTCAGAACAACTCAATTAAATATTGTACATGGAGCAGGAAGAAACCAACTGAAAAACGCCTTGAAGTCTCTCACTCGGGCATCAAGTTGAGGATCTGAGGCGATGACTAACGCAAATGAAAGGACGAACAACGAATTGTGCACGTTGCCACAGCGGGTGTCCTTGATTTATGCGTTGCTCTGATCCTTGATCCTAGCGCTCTTAGCACACGCAATCAAACACAAGAGAGAACGAAGCAAGAGTCAGAGAGAAAGAAGAGTCAATACAAAACATTAACAGCGCGTGCAAAATGTTTGTGCACAGGATCAAAGAACGAGGGGATATTTCGGATATCAAGAACGGCCCTGATCGACTGCCCTGATCCATAAGCCAACAACAAACGAGCTCCGCCAATGTAACAATAACAACAACAAATACAGAACACGCACATAAGCGGATTGTCAGCAACGTTTTTGGGTTTTGTTGAATTTTTTTAATAGTCTTAAATATTTTTTTTTGGGTTTTTTGGCCTTATTGAAATGAGCAACGTGGCTTGTTATTGTTGTTCTTTCTCTTTGTGCGTGTGTGTGTGTGGACGTGTTAACACAGCAATTAACTTTAACAGTCAATTTATGCATCAACAGGATATGTCAGCAAAAGGACAACAGCTGGCCTGATTGTTGCATTGCAGTCATCAGCGCAGGTTTTTATGAAGATTTACAGAGGCTGTAAATTAGATCAAGGCCAAACTGTGTTCGATAGTGTTTAGGGCGAAACAAAAGATCATTTGCATAGGTATTGTAAATAAAGATTGATTTATTGGGCGAACCTCAAAAACATAGAGAAATCGATATACTTTGTAATATAAGACTTATAAAAGACAAATATCGGAAAATTAGTAAAGGAAGAACTTTAAACGTAAAGTGGAAGGAAATCAGTTTAAAAATATATAGATTTGGATTTAGATTTGAAGAAACTTTTAAGGGTTTCAAAATAAATATCACATTTTTGAAGTAGGAAGCTACAGTCGAACTTCCATGTAACGAATTTTCTATACAACGAAGTCCGAAACCCTGCAATTTGATTCAGTCAAAAATCCATTCTATGTAACGAAATTTTTCTTCAACGAAGTTTTTTCTTGTCCCCTTGAGATTCATTATATGGAAGTTCGACTGTATCAAAAATTACCGCATTACTTATCCTTAATCAACTTCTTACTGCACTCAAAGTGTGTACAACTGTACTTTTTATATTTAAAACGTTATACTCCCAATAGTTACTACTTTAAGAACAGCTGCATAGCATGCCTAACTGAACAGTTCACAATATATGCCACATAAACCGCTCACTAAACACTTTATGGCTGCTGGAACAATGGAAGCTAACAACCGCATTAGGGTGGCCCATAAAATGCAACATTGCCCATAGCGTATGTAAGCGTTCCAGCCATAAAACTGACAACACCCACTGTAGCTGATCGTAAAAAAAGTTGCAGTGCAACTTATTGATTAAGTTGTACTAGAACAAAACATATGCTCGACAGGATGCTGGACCATGGCTATAGCGAGTTGATCGAATTATATAGGCAACTGGTTGCTGATTTCCCTTTTGCATGCTCTCGGGACTATCTGAGTTAAATTGATTCGTCACACAGATTTCGATACATTAAATGCAATCATTTGACAACAGGACGAAAATATTTTCATCTTTTGTGTCCCAACAATGCAGCTACAAAACAAGGTACACAAAAATGTCTTTCGATCTATACGGATTGTTCAGCTTTCCATTCCAGTTTGTTTTCAGTTTTTGTTCAGTTTTTCAGACTCCCCCCCAAAGCGTAACAAATTCCACTGATGAGAATATATACACGCTGACTCCTTATCCTCGCTCATTCTTTCTCTTCCCTTTTGTGTGTGTGTGTTTGTCTATTGTCTGTGGGTGACTCTGTGTGTGCAGGGTATAACGCCTGGGAGACGGCGATAATTGCTCGTTAGTAGCAAACATTTTCATTACAATCAGCCCCTTGTGTCAAAAAGATGTCCGTCTGATGATCTGTGAACAAATCAATATGATATATCTATATGCTTGACTTAATTTTTCAAAACTGCATTGAAAGTGTATAGCTTAAAGGTTTGTAGCTAATAGTATGGATAAGGTAAAATATTTTAGTAATATTTTGTGGATTTTATTGAAAAAGTGGATTGTGGAAACTTCGTCAATACTGAACCGATTTTTAAAAGAAATGCAATTTAAGTCAAAGTTTAACATCTTAAATAAAACTACATTTAAAGTTGAGTTGGCTCCATTTTCATCCTGATACTAAAAATCTGAGAAAGGTTCGCATCCAAACATTACAATGTCATAATTTCGTCAAAACTTAACCGATTTACAAGAGCAATACCTTAAAAATCATGGCTTGATGTGTATTTATAGTGGCTAATGCCTGTCATTATCGGGTTATGTACATATGTGATTGCTTATCATATTGAAAACTGTAGAAATATCAACTGCAAAACACATGCAGCTCATGTGGAGCTAAAGTCCAAGTAGCATTCAACAAGATCAAACGAAGCGAGAAGCTACCAAAAACAAAACCCAAAAAAAATATAACAACAATAATAAGAATTTGAGAAAATATGTTTGTACAAGTGGCCTTTGTTTTGAGCACTTGCTCGACAAATCAAAATTGAGCATATATATTTGAGTATATGTTGTTTTTTAGAAGGCATTTGTTTTTGCAGGAACAATTGAGAAAATAAATCGACCGAAAGTCAAGTTGAGACAATAAAGACGTCAGCGCTGTGGGTTATTAGAGAGAGAGAGAGAGGGGAAGATTGAACATCTTCATCATCTTCTGCATGCCACAGTCGGCGAAACACTTTGATATCTAAGACAACTTGACAAAACAATCAAAGCAACGCTAACGGCAGCACGCACAAACCAACAACACACACACATGTTCAAATGACTGTCCATTAATTTGCGCCATAGTTTACTACTTACTACAACTACGACTACTACTGTTATTGTTGTACTTGTAGTTTGTACTTGTTGTCTGTTTTTTGCCCATAATATTGTGTTCTTGTACACCAACAATAGAGCGGGGAGTATGAAACCCGAAAGAATTCTTTAACTTATAGCATGCCGAAGATTGTATACCCTTGCGGAGTGCTAAACTGCCTAAGAGAGGGTTTAGGAAATAATGTTTCTTCTTCTTTTTCGGTATCTTTAAGCTCAACTTAAAGATTTATCCATCCTATTCTAGCGATTTCGACAGATATTCGTACTACATCATAGGACTGGATATACGCAAGGTTTCAACAAAATAGTTCCTCTAACAGCAGAGTTCACATGGTTAGAAAAATGCGTTACACGCTTGACAACAAAACTAAAATACCCTTTGCATAGTGTATACAAAGAAGATATAGTAAAATAAAAGTAGGCAGCGCACTTTGACGCAGTAGTCCAATTGCCGATGATAATGATGCACTCAGTCGGCAAACTTGAAAAGATCGTAGTGAAAGAAACCAAAAACCTAAAAGACTATGAGCCGCTCTGACGCTCAGGCGACTGAGGCTGAGACTAGGGCTGAGACTGAGGCAGAGGGATAAATGTAGATTTGAACGCCTCGAATTTTCATTTCTCTTTTGTGGCCAAAGCGGCTTCTCTCTCTCTTATTGCTTTTTTTTCCTTTCTTGTTCATCCACAATTTCTTTTCTTTGATTTTTTTTTGTTTTTTTGTAATGTTGGCGTGGGCAGAGTTCAACTAATTGAGTTGGGAATTTTTTGCAAAATGCCATGACCAGCGGTCGTCGGGGTCTTCAAAAGACGAAGCCGCCTGCTGCCAACTGCAACTGCAACTGGCAGCAAATAACTGCAGTTAAGCATGTTGCAACCATGACTTTTCGACTTTTGCCTCTAAGTCTGAGCTGTGGGCGATGGCTACTTCTACTTTTCTACTGTATGTGTGTGTGTTTGTATCCTGATCCTGGCGCATTTTGACAGCCGCGACAAAACTAATTGATTTCAAAACGGCAAAAAGCCGACAGGATCCTCAAAATGCTCGCCCACACAGGCGCAAAGAAGTGTAAATTTTGAAGAAAAAATAAAATATTAAAAGTAAATATTTGAAACAGGTTTATTAATGTCGAATAATGAAGAAGTTGGAGAAAATGTTCAATAGATTTTTTAGATTATTTTTAGTTGAAGTATAGATGGGAAACAAGTTCTGAAAAAGTTTAAAGAAAATAAAAATCCCTTTAGTATCAATAATCAGAAATTCTCAGTTAATTTAGTACCTGCTGCAAAATGTGCGAAATAGTTGAGATTTGCATGGATATTATGGATGCGTTAATTTTGGTTCTTTAGTTGATTTTCCGAGTCCGAATGCTTTGGCACAGTTACTGATTGGTGATCAGCATTGGCTCCACGCTGGCAGGACACGTTGTGGCCGCCTGTTGGTTCACATTATGGTTTCATTGCCAGACCACACTTTGGCTATAGCTTTTCACGCTTCTTCCGCCACGCCTGACGTATTACTGAAGACATTGGCACGTAGATCGAACACACACACACACACACACGGACACTGCCACAAACAATATGCATGTAATTTTAAATTAACGCCACAAGATTCACCCACAGGGGGGGAAAAAGCAAGAAAAACTTTTGGTTCCCCTTTCGTTACGCCGTTGGTGTTCATTGAGACTCATAATTGATCGTAATGTGCGAGAGCCTGTCAACAGATTTTTTTTCTCGATTCTCGATTCTGAATTCTTGACCGTTTGTTTGCCTGTCAACAGCAGGACACAGCAGTCTATGTGTCCTTTTGATAAAGCATTCAGGACACTCGGGACATTCGGGCATTCTATCGTTTTGCATTTGTCGCGCTTGCACTTCGTGCGCCTTTTGTCCCACTGTGCCACAATGCACATGATCGATCGCTAGTGTGTGGGCCAGGCCCTTTTCGAATTTGGTATCCTTAAACCTTAAACTGTAGTATATCCCAATGCATACGTATGTGTAGTATCGGCAAATCTATTTGCTTTATTGATAAATCGCTAGATTTGAATGAATCCTGGTCTTAACTTCAAGGTATATATCTCTAGGCTTTATGGCACTGGCTTTATGACCTGGCTTTTATAGCACAAGTTTATAGCATTTTCAGGTAGTTTTCGAAACTTGTGACCTGTTTCCTGTTTGCAGCTTGTCAGTTGGCGAGCAACAAGTTGCTGGATCAACAATACTAAATGTTAACATTAAACTTAATGGTTTATTTTTAAATAGTACACTGCGCCAAATCCACTTGAAATATGATTCAAGTTGAAATGGGTTTCTCTTTTCTATGCAAATCTATCTTTCAGTCTGTATTTTCTACAGTTAAACGTTTAGATTTCATCATTTATTAAAACCTTTGTCTTGAATTTCTATTTTCTGTTTTTTAATATATATAAATTATTATAGAAATCTGTTTCTTGTCGCGTTTTAATCATAATTCTCTTCCGAATTCCAAATATTTATCTGAAAATCTTTCGAAAAACCTCATTAAAGTCACTTAAAACTAAAACTTGATCTAAGCTCACTTTTAAGGAAGTTTTGTATGCCAAATGTTTACTTGGATCCATTTGGCATATCCATCATCAAACTCAATTCATGGCCATTGTCAGTTCTCGAGAAGCATGCGATTTAATAAATCTGCAACGAAAATAGAATAAATCCATGGCTGGGCATGCTTAACCCTTTACTTGTGAGGCAGGCAGGATTACCTGCCACTTGAGCTCCATTGAGCTGTTGCAAATCAGCGAAAATCAGCCAAAAATTGCTAAGCCATTGTGGATTGTCAAGTAATCCCAGAGAGGGAGATCGAAAATCCCAGCAACTGAAACTGAACTAATTTCTCGACTGGATTAAGACCAAAAATATTCTACGAATTTTTGTGCATTTTTGATTAAAGCGCGCGCGCTCTTTGCTTTCCTTGTTAAATTGCAGTTGTTTGTGTTGTTGTTATTTAGTATTTTTGTATCAATTAACTGTGCAATATGCCACATCAAAACAAGGAGCAAGAGTGAAAGAGCACGAGAGAGAGAGAGAGAAAGTGAGAGAGAGGGAGTGCGAGTGAGAGGGTGATATGAATCAACAGTAGAACGCCTACAATGCGAAGGCGAGTGGCGCACAACCCCTGTTTGGATTGGATGTAATGGATATTTTGACGCCGATGCATGCAAAGGGCTGCAAATAAACATCCACAAGTTCCCAAACACACGCAACGACAACAAAAACAAACAAATTCTATGTGGAAGGCAAGTGTGTGGAACAAAATGGTCTGCCAAACCAGTTTGAGCGAGAGGCGGAGTCTCAGCCGTTTGCCTACCTAACCTCGTGCTCGCTCTCACTCTCCATCTCTGTCAGCGCAATGGGGGTGGTTGCGCTTGTGTGTGTGTGTGTGATTAGGCGCTCTCAGTGAGCAGCTTGCGTATAAATAGCGTGCCCTGCTGCTGTGGAGAGTCAGTATTGAGTTACGCTTCGCAACGTGCACAACAACAGCAAAAGCAAAAGAAACATTTATTCAGTCGTGTCTCATTTTGAAGAGAAAAAAGAAATTGAAGACTTTGCAAATATGGTGAAAAGTGTCTGCGAAATGGAATTCAAAAGCAATTTCTCCATCGATGCCATTTTGGCTAAGAAACCAACAACAGCACCTGCCATTAAGCATGAACCACAAATCAATCATCCATACCATCCGTATGCCAACTCGGATGGTGAACTATCGGCATCCGAAGATTTTGATAGCCCATCGAGAACCAGCACTCCAATGAGCAGCGCTGCTGAATCGCTTTCCTCACAGCACAACGACAAATTGGATGTGGAGGAATTCGATGATGAGGACATCGAGCTCGACGAGGAGGACAGCGATGAGAGTGAACAGTGCAGCAATCCCAGCAAGAAACAGAAGACCAGCGCCGGCAGCAGTGATTCCAAAAAGCCACCCTACAGCTACAATGCGCTCATCATGATGGCCATCCAGGACAGTCCCGAACAAAGATTGACCCTCAATGGCATCTATCAATATCTGATCAATCGCTTCCCCTACTTCAAGGCCAACAAGCGTGGCTGGCAGAACTCCATACGCCACAATCTGAGCTTAAACAAATGCTTCACAAAGATTCCACGCAGCTATGACGATCCCGGCAAGGGCAACTACTGGATTCTGGACCCCTCTGCCGAAGAGGTGTTCATTGGCGAGACCACGGGCAAGTTGAGGCGTAAGAATCCCGGCGCCAGTCGCACTCGTCTCGCCGCCTATCGTCAGGCCATCTTCAATCCAATGCTCGGAGGTGGATACGGTGCTCCTCCAGCTGGTTATGGCTATCCTGGCATGCCTTTCGTTGCTGCCGCTGCTCTCTATCAACGCATGAATCCCGCTGCCTATCAGGCTGCAGCTGCTGCTGCTGCCGCCGCTGCTGCCGCTGGCTATGGACAGCCACAGATGCAATATCAATCTGGTCCACCCAATGGCGGTCATCCTCAGCTGCAGGGCTATCCTGGTGCTCACATGAACGGAGCGGAACTCTTCCAGCGCATGCAGTTCTTTGGCAAGTTTCCGGCCAGCTAAGTGCCACCACAGGCGTATGCCACGCCCAGCGTTTTGGTTTAATGGGACAAGGCTTTGGTTGAGCCGCCGCCGCAAATGGAGTCGCCGCAAAGAAAACCCCCCAAAAACTTTTGACCTCTAAATGTTGCATTTAGCTAAAAGAAAAAAATTATTCAAAAATATATACGATGCCGCCTCCGGCCTGGACAGCCGGCTAGCCACTGGCTCCTTCCTGGCTAGGATTTGTGCAGCTGCAGCAGCAATCCAGGCAAACAGAAGTACAACAATCAGCTGCCTCTAGCCCCGCCGCCTTGCAACTCACTATGGCGGCTTGTAGTTTGGCTACATTAGAAAAAAACTTATTAATATGTACATATGTTTAACGTAAACAAATATTTAAAAACAAATAATAAATGTTTTAAATTCAGAAAAAATAAGTTTTTTCTCAATAATTTTCATGCTTTTGCAACGAATTTGATCATTTCTGGTCTTTTTCTGCTTTCCTAAGCTATCTGAACTATTTTCAAGCTAAATGAAAACTTTTCTAGCTATTTTCAGCAATATTCTATGTACAACAAACAATAAAATAGCTTTTAAGATTATTTTTCTTCAACTTTTATCGCTTTCTATCTTTCTTTTTCTATATTTTTCTAGCTAAAGTTTGTTTTTTTTTTAGCGACTGGTTCAGCTTTGTTCGGCCGTTTTAGCTACATTTTCTTAAACTAATAGCTACCTTTTTAGCTGCTTTTAACTGCCTGATGACTTAATTAGGCGGCAAACATGAATATTTGTTTGAAGAATGAAAAAAAAGGGCGATCGTCACCATTGTCGTTGTTTGTTGTTTGCTGTGATGTTGTGTCTCAATTTCTCTTGGTCTTTACATGCCCAGTGACAACTCCAGCTGTGCCCCGCGCCGCAGGCAGGTAACCCAACTGTGTGATCCCTCTGCTCGGCCTCGGACTCCTTGCTGGGGTCCAGTTCCAGCCAGGCTATTGTCTAAGCAGCACACTTCTATTTGCCTACACACACACACACACACATGTGTGTGTGTAAGCGTAAATTTTCTTAACTTTTGTTATACAATTTATCAACTAATATGCTTGGGTAAAAGTGAAAGATGAGATGCCTAGAAAAAAAGGCACCGACAACAGTCAAAGATTACACTTGGAAAAATAATTAATGAAAAAAAGAAAAAAATATTCCTATTTCAATACTAAAACTAAGTAAAAAAAAAACGTATTTTAAATTGTTACAGGTTAGATTTTTTCCTTAAGAAAATTCTTATTTCTATAAATTGTTTCCAGTGCAGTGCATCTTTATTGTCTCCATCAGAGGCGTTGTTGAAAAATTCTCAAACTGTTCGGTGTTTTTGTGTATGTTTCGGAACCCAAATGTTGATATCTTCATTTTCGTATACGTATAGTATTTGAAGAAAACAAAAAGTTAGAGAGATGCCGGCAGTTGCTTTGATCTTAAGTGCGCATTTGAGTGAAACATGTGAGAAAAACGGAGCATCAACAACATCAACATCCTCATCATCATCATTATGATCAGCCTCATCGATGGCTACCGATGGCATCAACAAGTTCTTGTTCTTCCCCTCTCCGCATAACAAGACCTGCTCATATCATAAATGGTACAGCGCTTTTCTCTCTCTTTTTTCCTACATCTTTCTGATCTTCCGCACCGATTTGTAATCGAAAATGATAATTAATATCATTGTTAGTTCTGGATGGGGCTATTATACAACATAAGCAAACGATGGCATCGGTAGCAATTATCATACTCGTATTTTCATCTTTTCTCCATCTAATTCTTATTTTTTCCATTTTCAATAATTGTAAATTATTGTGCGTCTGTTTTGGGTGTTGTTTGTTGTGTTTGGTGTGTTTGGTAAATCATGTTATTGAAACGATTAGCTGCCAGTTTTATAAGGTGCCAAGCAGCAAAAGAATTGGTTGGGGGTAGAGCAAGCGTATCGTGAGGGATTAATTGGATCAGTTGTGTAATGTTAAAAGGTGCAACATTGACAGATTAATGCTTTAAGAACGGTGCGAGTTTGAGAGGTTTAAGATTAGGTAAGACATTTTATTATTTTTTTAGAATCATTCATTTTAATCAATATTTTTTATACAATTATTCGACTTTATACATAATATCTAAGTTTTAAATATTCCTTACCCAAACTGATTGAATGAAATTTTCTTTTAATTTTTCCCTAACACAATCCTTTGCTCATTTTAGCTTTGCTTTCGTTCTTTCACAGTTCAACAGTTGTGTGGTTTCATATGTATGGATATTTGGGGTTTATGTTCGGCTTAAGAAATTGCAAGAGTTAAATCGTCTTGCTGCTGGCCCACACATAAATCCCATACATGCTATCCAATATTTTGCATATACAAACTATGCTTAGCCGGCGACTTAAGATACAGTGATACTTTGTGTACGATTAAACAAAAGGCTTTTTGGATTGAAATAGCAGAAATGAGCTACAAATGTATAAAAGTAGAGTACGGTTAGCGCGACATTGTTTGATTGGTTTTCGGGTTGCCCGGGCTTAAGTAGCTGGCTTGTTATTGAAATAGTTTTGGATGAGCGCATTATATACTTAACACATTTTCACAATTTATCCGGGGACAGCGAAGATTTGTCTGAAGTTGGAATGCGGCTTGAATTTAGCAATCCACTTACCTAAGCCAGGGAGAGAGAGAGAGAGAGAGAGAGAGAGAGAGATCCCTTCGAGTCTAAGTCGCTAAAGCAGTTTGCTGTGTAAGACGGTTGTGGGTTGATTGTATTGATTGTTGTCGATTGTTTGAGGCTTGAGCGCATTGTCGAATTATTGGTTCAATAGGCTAGCAATACATGAGGATTTGTTTAACTGTATCACAGGACTCAAACTCAAAAACAAACTGAAACTCGGTAGCACGCGTACTACTCGTAGAGTTGTTTCTTAACCAGTTTGCGAATTGGCTTAAGTGCTCGACATGCAATTTACAAAGATAACAAGCAAGCAAGCAAGCGAGCAAGAAGCAGCCGAAATACGGATCTGGCTTACTTATCTTATTACCCGGGTTAAGTGCAGGGATTACGATGTCGAAAGAGCAGCAGCGGCAGCAGCAGCCAGGAGCAGAAGTAACACAAATGTCCTGTTCGGACCAGTCCAGATGCAGAAGCTGATTACCTTCTTACCTTACCTTTCACAGCGCAGCATGTAGCATGCAACGTGTGCCGTTTGTTACACTTTTTGCAACATTTAGTCTGCACCAGGATGAGAAAAAAGGGAACACACACACGTACACAGATCGAGAAGGAAACTTTATCTTTTGCTTGTTGTCTGTACTGTAATCTAAGCCCAGTTTCATTAATGATTCAAGCCCATTGCCAGGGGTTAAAACTAATTCCTATCTCTTTCTCTTTTTTTGCTTGTGGCATAAATATTTTATATACATATTGTATATAGATCGGTTAGTTGGTTGCTTTGTCTGTAGGCTTTAGACCGAGCGCGTTTTGGTTTTAGTCGCTTTGTTCCTGCAAGGATTGTGTTCTTGAGGTGCTGCTTGTTTCTAGAGATTTTAAGATATGAATAAGTTCTTAACAGTATGCTTTGATTATATAGACTAGACAACTTTGTAAGAGTTGATGTGTTGAAGAGGAACTCTAACGTGTTTGGTAGTTGTGGTATGGGAACCTGAAAATCAAAAGGGCAAGCAAAAATAAAAATATTTATTTTTCAACAAAAATTTGTAAGTATCCAAAGAACCTTCTTACAAAATTTTGAAGATTCTTTTTCTAGTAAAATCTTTAAGCATAAAAAACTCATAATTCATGTAAAAGTTCTATCCGTTTATCAAACTTAGAACTTTCATATCTAACAGTTGTAGTGTTTTAAAGCTTGGATACACTTTCATAAAGTACTCATTTTTAAATTAGCTTATCAATATTCACATCTCACCTTAAACTAGTTATTGATTAAGGTCTTCAAACAGTTTTCGCAAGGCGACCGACCTACTTGACAGACACTAAGTAGTTGACACCATCGATCGATCGATATATATGCTGCAACTAAGGTGATACAGATTGAAGCCTTGCAACGTCTTGTGTGTCGGGTGTGTCACCTAGTATATTGTATTAGACCCACTAACATTCGACCATCCCTTTCCCCTTCCCGCTACTCCATTTGTACAGCGACCACACAGTGACCACAAGATGTGTTTTTAATTGAATGCAATGTGTGGCGGCGGCTGCCCAGTTTGGTCATAGTTGTTGAAGCAATGGTTCAGTTCAGTTCAGTTCAGATGAGGGCAATACATTCAAATATTTATTAATCAAATAATTGTTAACCCATGGAACGCACAAATACTAATCAAATAATGGCAATACAAACAACAACAATGGAAACCTCATGAAATTGTAGCTGGCCAGCGATGAAAATATTTGAAAAATATTTTAACCGACACACAAACAAACCGCCAGCATGTGGGTTGTGCTGCTACTGTATTGAATACACTTAGGAAAACTATGGGTTTATTTTTGATAAATTATTTGAAAAAAGGCATTTATTAATAAATATTTAGTTATTCAATTTAATACGACATAAGCAATTTGTTATTTAATTTTAAAGTATTCCTATATTTTTGTCATACTCAAAGATCTATTGTTGGCTTAAGGAAAGTATACTTATTGGTAGCAAAGTAGTTTTTGTTCAGTGTATTACGTTGGTAGGTGGAATCTACTATATTCTATGCGACTGACGAGAGTTGCTCTTTAATTAGTTTCTTTCATTATCTTGGCCTCTCTGTTGACCCGAATTTCAATTAAGTTAATTTACGCGCCACACATTGATGACAACAGCATCAGGGGGCATTCAGTCTGAACTGGGACTCATATTCGGACTCGGACTCGTACTCGTACTCGTACTCGGAATCGGACTCTGACACCGGGTGCGACCTCTCAACGGAACCAATTCAGAATAATAAATAAATGTATGATGGACTAGTGCAATATGAATGAATCGTAGCTCTGCTGGCCAATTGTTAAGTACATATCTACTTAAGAAAAGAAATACAGCTGAAAATACGAGCACAATTAAAAGAAATTATGAATGAGTAAGAAGAATAATAAATGCACTTGAAGTAAAAAAAAAAAAAAAAAAAACAGATGACTGGACCCGCTCCAAGTCGAAACAGTTGATTGAGCAAGGGAACTTGGTACCCCATAAAACGGAAGTGAGTTCAGTCAGGGTCTTGGCAATGACAACTGGTGGGGAAATATACTACACAGTTAGCTTGACAAGTTGGCATATGAACTCTTGTTATGAGACAATTCTGTGAACATTAACAGATGTTACTTACACTTAACTACCAGTTATCCAGTATCAATTTTACCACACGCAAGTTTTTAATAAAATTTCCTATCGCAATCGGGTTAGTACGTATGCAAAGTTTTTCAACCGTTCAACAATAGTTAACACATAAATTAATTATTCTAATATCATCTCTTAATCGACCTTCCACATTTCTTCACCTTTTAATATGCATCTTATATCTTTCTTCCTTCCTGTCAATTGCTCTTTTGCTAACCCCATTTCCTTTGCAGATCTTCACGATGGATAAAAGCCATGTCTTTTGACAGATTTCACACTGATACAGAAGCACTCAGTTAAGCAACCATCGACTGCCAACACATTGGACAAATTAAGTTGGGTTAAAGGGCCAACACAGAGCTGGACCTCAATTAAATTGATTTGGATCAACTTGGTGGTTTGATGGAACCAAAAGTGACCAGCAACCAGCATAATCAAGCAAACAGACTCCTGCTCTCTCTCTGTCTCTTTCTCTCTCTCTCTCTCTCCGTCGGTCTTTCCTTTTCTCTCTCTCTCTCTTTGTGTTGTCCGATTATGTAGCAATAAATCCGCAAATGAACCCGCAGCAGTTCTAGTTCAAGTTGTGGAAACGCAATTGGAAGCGTGGCCAGTGACTTTTAAGCTGTGCCACATTAACAGGCACCCTTGTTATACCCTCTAAGCATTTAAAGTGGGTAAAAGGGTAGTTTGGGTATTATTTTTTGAGTGCTTCAATATGTATTTGTCGATTGAGGATCGAGGAAAAATAAAAATGAAACTAATTAAGAATATTGGCGAGCCTAAATTGTAGAGTTTAACTTTAGTATACGAAATATATGTCAAAAGTACGTTTCTTTTATTCAAGAAAAATCTCAATAAACAAACAAAGAAAAAATAACATCAACGCTTGGCTTACAGAGCTGAAGAAAAGAAAAATGGATACAGTGAACTTCCTTCTAAATGAATTTTTCAACTCTTTAATAAAAATATGCTTTACCCTTTTGCAGGGTATATTCTAGTCAGCCAGTGTACTCTTTCTTTTAGTAGTTGCAGCTTCTGTTGCGCTTTATTTGTGCTCGTTGTTGCTGTTAATTGTTATGCAGTTCATTAACACACCACACACACACCACACACACGCACACACTCATAAAAAAGTAAGAGCACCACAACGCAAATCATGCTTGCCTCTTTTAAGTTGCCACCCTCGCGTGGCACACGCGACCAGTTCCCAGTACCCAGTTGCCCCCTACCCCCTTACCCTCTTACAGTCCAATTCCCTTTCGCCTTTCACTTTCCCAGCAGCAACATCAGCTAACGATGACATCTAAGCGGTTGACGCTAACGATGTTGTTGCTATTTGTTGTTGTTGTTTGTTGTAGTGGTTGCTGGTGTTGGCGCTGCGTGAGTTTTGGCAGTGTTTCTTTTTGTTAAATGCGTGTAAATCAGTTTATAACACATTGTCAACAATTATCAAGTTTTAAGCTGAAAAGATGGGGTGTCTTATACGTTGCGAGTTGTTGTTTTCGTGTTTGTGGGTGGCAAAATGTTGGCTTTCTCTAAAGGTGCTGCGAATGGGGTTGATGCGCTATGGAATCGAATAAGTGTTGTGATTTGTTATTCAAATGGTATGAAATAAGGCTGAGAAGCAGCTAAAATTGCTTGCTACGAACCGATTTTTTAAATGAAGGTCGCTTTACTCGTGATTTTACCGTTCGAATAAAACTACATTTAAGGGTAATACTATAATTTTAACTCAAAGTACTTGAAAAACAAGTAATACTAGCACATCTTTGTCAAAACTGAACCTATAATTATATATTAATTATAAATAAAATTAAAGATATTTTAGTCAGGATTTGACCTCAAGAATATAACTTTATTAATACCTTTAGCCCAAAAATGCAGAGTTAGCGACTTATCAAAATCAACAGAATACTCCATAAGTATAAACTTCTTTCGTGCATCAGTCAATTCATTAAGTTTCAGTTAGGGTATTAAAGCTGTCACCCAAGTTTGACAATTGTTTGCATCCAAGCTTAATTTGTTCTGCCGTTAACCACCCGTCGTTAACCATACGTTTTTTCACACCCGAAAAACCTCTTTCTACACCCACCCCACACTCTCTTTCCTCCCTCTCTCTCTCTCTCTCCGTCTCTCTCTGCCTGTCTCTCTCTCTTTCTGTGTGTGTTTGCACAACTCGTGCACCCTTAGCTTAATCAAACCAAACCATACCATACCCCAGATTGTACTTGTAGCACACTCGTTTGGCTGTTTATTTGCAAAACGAAACACACGATAATAACAACAATAACAAGTGGACAGGGGGAGAAAACGGAGAGAGGGAGCGAGAGAGATGCCATTGTCCAGAAGCTGTCCTGCATTGTCCTGCGACGACCGGAAAAGCTGTTGCGCGTGTTTTCAACATAATTTGGCTAATTTTTCGTTAGCCCATGGCGTGGGGAGGCAAGGAACCCCATGGCTGCCCCACAGAAACGAGGGCACAAAGCGATTGTAACACTAACAGTTCTTAACTGTTTCCATGCTAAATGAAATCAGATGTCAGAACGAAAAAGAGGTTTAACCGTTAACCCTTAACACTTAACCCTTTGGCTTTAATCGAGACAAATCCCGCGTGCTGATGTTGAAAAATATTTGCATGGCTAAGCGATGGCGATTAGGCTGAAATATACGACTCCAAAAATCGACACGGTCCACGGATGCTGAAGTCTACGAAATATCAGATTAATACGCGCTAAGCTAAGTCCACAAATCCATCGAGTGGCAAAGAAATATAGACAGAGAAAGACATAGAGTATGGATTTAATGCTTGCTTAACTCTTTCGGCACGGCCAAAGGACTAGGATAAGTACGAGGCGAGGTCCTGGGCGTAGGTAAGATCAATTTGCGACAAATCTCTGTGTGCTACTGTATGCATAGAGTTTTGAAAAGTACCCGGCATGTAAACAGACAATATAAACAAGCGGAAGCGCACAATACACAGTACTGTGTGTCCTGTGAACGAATCGGATCGGATCCTCTTAACCCGTTAGCCAAGCACAGCAGCGGTAGCTCCCTTTAGGTAGTTCAAAACACCCGCGCTTAGGTAGCCGCCTGTGTGTTTGCATGCATCGCGTTGATCCGTTGGACAAACAAGCTAATCCTGCGGTTAAACTGCCATTGAGTTGATCAAAATAAGGAATGCAGTCGCTGCTACCCGGAAGGACATCGCGAGTACGATGGGCGTACCAACTTTACCGGGCAAAGAACCGGCGAACGGGTTGAGTTCCAGCCAGAGGACACTCGGTCTTTGCGATCAAAGGGTTAAGGATTTATTTTGGGTCCGCTTTCTAGCTCAAATATCGAAATCTAACAAAACTAAATGCCAGCTATAAATCTGGCTGATTAGTAAAGTGCTCTCGCCCCCTTTGTCAAACTACGCTACCCGTTTCCCGAATACACTTTATGACATTTTGTATTGCAGACGTATTTGTTTATCATATTTTATTGGCCGTCCTTGAGCCTCTTCAGCTTTAATCAATGAGATACTGTCTAGTTTTTTTTTTGTGTTTGTTTATTGTTTGTTGTAAAATTTTATGGCTTACAGTTTCGGGATTGTTCTACTTATTCTGAATGAATACATAAAATACACTACTCTATCATAACTATAAATCTTGGCATCTGAATATTGATGAGTAACTAATTATTTTTACTATCACGCGGACGGTAATAATTATATCTGTAGCCGATTTGATGCAACGGATACTTGGGAGTTAAGTACTCCAATCTCTGATGCCGCCTTACACTGCACTCCATAAATTCTCGCCATTTTTTGAATTCCGTTTTATGACATTCGTCGGCTTTGCCCTGATTGTGAATCTGCCGCCTAAGACTTGTCCAAATGGGTCTGTGTGGACGATAATCCGTAGCGACTCCTTTTTTTAGCCAAGTTACAACTCTTGGTACATTATATATGGTACTACGTCCAACGCAAACGGTGCTTAATTGGCCACTAAATAAAATAATTTTCTTATATTATAAAGGCTCTGATCATTTTGTATATAGACAATATTTGTATTGCATGGACGTACCGTGGATAGTAAAGCCATTTGGCTTTAGAATCGACTCGCATGGGATGAATGGTCAATTTGCCACCAATATTGAAGCGCGTGTCGCGCCATACATTGCCCATGGTAGCGCCCCAATAGGCGATCACCCATTCGCCTTTCTCATTTTTTACGAATCTTGGCAAGGATAAGGCCATTTCCGTTTCAGCAGCACCGTCTTCACCTCCTCCTTTTTCTCCTCCTTTTTCTTCTCCCTTTTCTCCTCCTTGTTCTCCTCCTTGTTCTGCATTTTCGTTGTTTCCGCCTTCTTGTTGCTGGGCCAAAAAGCTTAGTTTAGAAACTGATCCTGAACCATACGGTTTTTTGGGCGTTGGAATTTGAGTCTTGCTCAGTCTTAGCTTCATCCACGGATTGACAGTTGTTGGTTTTGGCACTGCACTTGTCTTACTTAACGTTAAAGGCGCTGCATTGGATATTTCCGATGTTGTGAACTGAAAATTATGTCAATATGGTAGTAGCTATAGCTAGAAGAAAGTAATGTTAGAGCTTACCTCAGCCAGAAAGCTGATGATCAAAATACTCAAATAATTTTGAATTCGCATATTGAAATCTTTTACTAGGATTTTGTATGACTTTAAACACAACATTGAATGCCAGATTCAAACTGATTGAATTGTGAGGAAGGCTCTAATCGAAGTGTGATTGAGTTAAAAAACCTTGTTAAGTAAGTTTTAGATAATCACATAATTATCATACCCTACATGCCTAAAATGTGCGCACGGGGTATTTAACTAACAGCTTACAAAACTGTTACGCAAGTAACCAAAACAATTACAAAACAATGGTAATAGTAATAAATATCGTATGTATGTACATATTCAATTGAAATATGAGTACACAAATGCACAACAGCAACAACAGTTTTTAAATTGTCAAGACCAGCAATTAAAATGCCGTTGCTAGCGCCATTTTGTTTTGACCTGCGGCCCCCATTAAGCAAAGAGAGTGAGACAGCGATATAGATTGAAAGAGCCCAAGCCTGTGAGAGAGAGTGTGGAGCTTTGGCGCGCATGTCTCCAACTCTACACGCGAGGCGCACATCCAATAATTTTTAGCCACACACGCACAAACACACTCACACATGCCCGCAGACCACATTCCGTTGTATGGAGCACAACAACAACTACAATCCACAACAACAACTGAGCCAACATGGCGTCGGGCACATTTTCATTTAGTTATGTTTGCTGTCCGATGCATTTTTATATTGTTTGCTTACATTTATCGTGTTTTAGTGCCCCAGGTAAAACGTGTTTTACCTTTTGCAACTGTCTCCAATCAGAGCGCGTCGTCCTTAAACCACACACACACTCGCACACGCACACAATAGAATAGGCTAACGTGTTTACGCCCCCAACGAAGCGAAAACAATTATTATGATTACAAAATGATATTTGTTATTGTTTTGTTTTTGTTGCATTTTTGATCCTGCGAATTGCAACAGCTGCTGCTTTTTTGATTCCATGAAAAATTTAAAATTATGATTGCATTAAATTGCACTAAATTGTTTTGTGAAATCACCTAAAGAGCAGTTTAAATCGATCCTTGTTTTTTTTTTTTGTCATTTCTTACTTAGGAACATGCCACATATTGGGACTATAAAGCAAACATCTGAATCTAATATCCTGGAGTATTTTTTTAAAAGTATTTTTATTGTAAGCAAAACTTTTAGTATTTATAAAAAGGATATAAAGCGTGTTACCTATCAGGAGCAATTAAAACATTCCAACTTCCATAAAAATATTTATGCATATTGGTTTTTCGTCACTGTTTTCACTTCATAAAAAGTCCATTAAAAACATTTGCACATGGTTTATTATAAACTGCTAACTGTGCCACAGCTTAAAGGGGGCAAATACATCAAATACAACACAACATAATTAACACAGACAGCTATGTCTGTGTGTGTGTGTGTGTGTGTGTGTACGCGAAAACCATTAAACAGAGACCTACAGCAACAAAAACAACAACAATAAGTATAACAAAAGCAGCAGCTGTTCCGCAAAAGAGCAAAATAATCAAAAACAAAAAAAAAACCTGGCGTATTAAAATGCAACCCACAAACCAAGCTGAAAGTGTGCAAGAGAGTTTACCCTCTCTCTCACTGACGATGTTTCTAACAACCCCCACCCCACACCCCAACCCAATTCAACACTCGACAATAAACGATAAAAGCAAAAACAATGCCTCGTTCTGACGTTCGTGTCATGTCAGCAGCAATTAGCAACGAATCGGTAAAAATCAGTACAAAGTGAGCAAACGAGCGAGCTATAGTCGCCGCTACTCCGAGAGAGAGAGAGAAAGAGACAGAGCGAGAGAGAGTGTGTGTGAAAACGCTGAATGCCATCCACAGCTGCCATTGGCTGTTTGCCGGCTGGCGGAGGCAATTGCCAAAGGCGAACAACACAAAACTGGATTGTGATTTCAACAGAATTCTTATTATTTAGTCTACACAAAACGCCACAACGCAGCGGACGTGTGAAGCGAAAGTAGCGTATGAATATAATTATTGGACGGCAGAAAGCGTTTGAAGCGAGCGTCCAATTTGAATACGTGTGTTTTAGTGTGCGTGTGGGAGGCATATGTTGCTTATTTGTGATATCAATTTAATTATAGCAACAACAATAATCATAATAATCAACATGCAATAACAATAAGCAAGCAACAATAAGATAATTTAAAAGTGCAAAAATGGTGAAAATCGTTGACGAACTCAATGCGCATCAACATCAACACCAACAGCATCAGCATCAACATCAACATCAACTACATCATCATCATCATCATCATCAGCATCAGCATCAGCATCCACACACACACAATCCACAGACTCAATTGCATCCAAATACCGTCGGCGCATTGAATCTGAATTTGAATTTAACGCCGGCAACGTTGCTCATGAAAATGGCGCGAACGCCACATTTGAAATCCAGTTTCTCAATAAATGCCATATTGCCCGAGACCCTGGAGCAGGATGACGAACAGCAGCGAGAGGCGGAGGAAGAGGAGGAGGAAGAGGAGCAGCAACAGCGGGAACATCAGCAAAAGTTCAACATAAATAATAACAACAATAACAACAACAACAACAACAATAATAGTTCACCACTGATCTCTGAGCCGGATAGCGATGTGGAATCCGATTTGGATGTTACATCCATGTCACCAGCGCCACCTGTCGACGAAGTCGAAGATGAGGATGCAGATGCAGATGCGGATGCCGATGCCGATGCCGATGCTGATCCCGATGAGGATGTGGAATGTGATAACGATGGAGATTCGGAAACAAAATCATCCGATGGCAAACCCATCAAGGATAAAAAAGGCAATGAGAAGCCACCATACAGCTACAATGCCCTTATCATGATGGCCATCCGGCAGAGTCAGGAGAAGCGCTTAACCCTAAATGGCATCTACGAGTACATAATGACCAATCATCCCTACTATCGGGATAATAAACAGGGCTGGCAAAACTCCATACGTCACAATCTGAGTCTAAACAAATGTTTTGTGAAGGTGCCGCGGCACTATGATGATCCCGGCAAGGGTAACTATTGGATGTTGGATCCCTCGGCCGAGGATGTTTTCATTGGTGGCTCGACGGGGAAACTGCGTCGACGCACCACAGCCGCCAGTCGCTCCCGTTTGGCGGCGTTCAAGCGTTCGCTGATTGGTCCAATGTTTCCTGGCCTGGCAGCATATCCACAATTCGGACAGTTCCTCACATATCCTCAAGCGGCGCCCAGCTTACTGGCCAGCATGTATCAGCGCTACAATCCCTTTGCTCCAAAAAGTCCCGGACTGGTTGGTCATCCGGCAGCCGCTGCGGCCGCAGTGCCTCCACCTCCATTTGTCAGTCCGGCCAGCAGTCAGGAACTGTATCAGCGTTTGCAGTATCAACAGTTGTTGCACCAACACGCGGCGGCAGCTGCCTTGGCGGCACATCAACGGCAACTAAGTGCGGCAGCAGCGATGCCAACAGCGCCGGCGCCACAGCCACATATGACGCATCTCGGACAACCGCCTTCATCGCCAACCAATCTTCATCATCATCAGCTCGAGCAACAGCAGCAGCAACAGCAGGCGCACAGTGAGGCAAACTCACGTTCACCCGTCTCAGTTGTTACACGCAATAGCTGAAGGAGCGCTTCTGAGTGCAGTGTATAGTGTACATAGAAACAGCCGCGACTGAGGCGCCTAGACGCTTGTAAATAGACAGAGACCGAAAGCGGGAGCGAAAGAGAGAGAGAGAGAAAGAGAGTTTTAGTTGTAACTTCGGCAAGCCGAACTTTAAATACCTTTGCAAAAGCTTAGACTAAAAGAAAAAAAATAAAACCGAATAATTGCTCAATGAAAAATAAGATTTTTTGTTGCGTATCAAAAGCGTTTGCTGAAAACTTGATCCCAATCGATATATAAAAAATAAAAAGAAAGAAGAAAATGAAAAGATTTTTTTCCTGCAAACTTTTCAAGGTTTTTTTTAAATCGAGATGCATAAAAAATTGTGTTTTAAGTTCTTTCGGTAGCTTTTAATGTCACCAATATTATGTCTTTAGTAATTTATTTTTGTTCCAACAAAAAAATGACCAAATCTTAAATATTACTAAGAAAACATAGGGTAAAAAAGGCTTTTGTGTCATTACATTTTGTTCCTTCTTTAAAATAATTCTTCATTATTCTTTAAGACTCTTGCAAGGGTATTTTGCATAACTCAAAAGTTCTTAGTGTTTCGATAACGATAACGATACTTAAGCGCAGCAGGCAATTGAAACTAAGCACTATTTAATTTATATTATTATTATTATGTACTTTAGAAGGCAGACACAATAAAAAGAAATGAAAATTCTATTGAAATAAAAGAAAAAACGCAAAACAAAAATTCAACTTATAAATTCCTATTTAATTTTTTGACATATTTTTGCCGGCTAAATTGAACTGCAGTGCGTTCAATTAATCTGTTGTCGCGACAAAAAGATGCTGACGGTTCAACAGGAAGTCCTTAATAATGTCGCACACACACACACATACATTGGCAATCTGTCGTTTGGCAGCATTGTAAAAATCGCGCGCTAAAAGCCAATGTTAAGTGTCAAATCAAATAAAATTTTAGCGCATGTCCCACACACGCCACAAAAAACAACAACAACACAAAATGAGAGGGGAAACTCGGAGGCTGCGGTTGATCAAATTGTTTTTACTGACTTTGCTAGTCATTATGTTGTTGTTGGTGTTGTTTGGTGTTGCTGTTATGGTTGCACGTCTTCAATATGTTGTCGGGAATGGGAATTAAATTTCCTACAAAGAGAGTCCCGCTGTGGAGAAATGCGGGCAGCGTTGGCGTTGATCTGTGAAGATGTGCAGCCACATGGAATGAAGTGAGATTTGAATTACATACTTATTTGCTACTGTTGCAAGTAATTGGAAAAAGTTTAAATACTAATACAGAAGATAAATTAAGAGTAAGACGTTGTATTTTGCTTATCTTGTCTTTGTCTTATCATCATCATACTTAAGTAAATGTTTAGGAGCAAGAATAGGCAGCTGTATGGAAAGAAAGCTAACAAGTTAGAGTGCTCTCAACACTCAATAACCCACATAAGTCAAACCAAGTTAATCAGTTGAGTTGCACACAGAAGCAGAAGCAGAAGCAGTAGCAGAGACCAGTTGTTGGAGACGATGAATCTTCATTACAACTGAAGGCAGCAGTTTGTAAATCACAACAAAGTTAAACCAGAAAAACTGGCGCCAGTTTCAATCTAAGTGTAAGTAAAAGTTTCTTGAACTTATTGCCCCAAAACGCAAAAGACAAACCTGAACCCGATCCGAATCCACACATCATGTAAACTAACTTCAGCCATGTGGACGCATTCAGCTTAACTGGCAATTGAGGCAACTAGAAGTGACATCATATATAGGATAATTCACTCGAAATGTTTATACAGAACATAATCCGTCGCATAAGGCGAATAAATTGAAGAAAAACAAAAAAAAAAACAAGAAGAAAGAAATGTTATCTTTGCTTTGGTGGAGCTGGTTCGTCAGACTTTACGTGGAAATGAGACAAACAAATAAATTTACTTTGATTGAATAATGGTCGCATAATTGGCAACTTGAATGGAATTGAGTAGCAGGCAAAACAGATGCTACAAAACTCAATTGAAAATGTAACAACAACCACGACGATCTTGCAACAAGATAAAACGAATCATCTATAAACTTATGTATCGCATACTATGCTTGTACACAATTCTTCTATATATATTCGCGGGCATTAACTAACTGAATTGGATAATCTCATTCTGATTCTCATTCTCAGCAGTTGCAACAACTCAAAAGCAAGTCTAAAAACCGCTTTAAAGATGCCCTGCAACTAATTTTCAAGTAATATTTGTTTAGTTTTCAATACAGATATTGATTTGGATATAAAATCGTCTTTGAAATTTAGAAGAAACTTTTTTCATAGCTTTTTTTTGGCACATATTTTTGTTGAATATAAAATACTCTCTTCTACACGCTACTCAATTTATAGGGTATCATGGACTGGCGTCGCATTGTCGCCAATTGTTGTTGACTAAGATTTGGTTTAAATTGAAATGTGCAACTGCGAAATGTCAGGCGACAATTGTCAGCGAGATGGATGCGATATATTACACATACGCCCCGTTATTGCCATGCCCAAAAGAAAGTGGATGAGCGAAGATTGCACAGTGTAAGAGCAGGCCACAAATCTACAGATCTACAGAATCGTGGGCTGCAGTTTATTAACCTGCAAGAGCAGACTGCAAAGTGATTCATGCAACCAGGCAAGTGAATAAGATTTCAAGAAAGATGGCATGGAATAGAAAAATGAAAAGAAAAAAATCAGTAGCCAGAGGAGAAGAGACAGGGCTAAGTAGGGAATATTTATGGTGGGTTATTCTACACTTGAGAATTGGAAAGCTGTTGAACTTGGCTAGCTGGCTGGCTGGCACCTTGTTCTTGCAACACCTTTCTAAAGTTTCTTAATCCCCATTAAAGCTGCAGACGTCTGAGATTAATAAAGGTACACCGAGTCTATTATAAATTATGGATATATGTATCAGGTGCCGCAATTGTTTGTTGAATAATAATTCTACTTTAAAAAGCACAAAATATAACACCCAATAGGCCTAATGCCATGAAAAATACAAAAATAAATAAATAACCATGCCTCAAGGCTTCTATGAGCTTGCAACTTGTACGCAAATAGATTGTTGGTCAGTGTTTTGCAGCTACTGCAATTAGATTAACAACAGCAACAACACAAAGAAAAATGCCAACTGAAACAATAAGTTGATGTGGGGAATGTTATTACTGCCAAAAGCTGCACGCTTAACAACCAAGTCACGCCTTCTGTGCGACGAGGGGGCAGCCACACCCACAGCATATTGTTCGTCATCGTCTCGCTTTAATTGTGTTGGTAGATTAAAGTCGGTGAAGTCGACATGGAACCGCCAACCAACCACATGAAAAGGCAGCGGCAAGGCGCGCATTCAACATTTTGAGTCTGTCATGAATAACAATGTTTAAAATCGCTCATTAGGAGCGAAATTTTGTAAACTGAACGCGATAAAGATCACTCGTAACGCAAAGAATGGCTTTAACCTGCCCGGCACCCGCATGTTTCGCGTACAAATGGCGCCCTCTGGCGGACAATAGAGCAGACCAATGGCTAAAGCGCATTCTCCGAACAATGAAGCGGCAAAAAGCGTGTGGAAATAATTTGGTTACAATTAAATAACAAAAGAATTTGTTTGGCAACTCTGGTGCGCATTTTGGCCAACAACTGTAGCCGCAACTCGCAAGTGGCAGTTGCTCTAACCGATGCAGGTGGCAAAGTGTGAGACGACAGGCGCTTTAAAACTTAGCGGCACATTACAAAGCGTACACTAAGAAAAAGCTATTAAAATCTAAATTTGTAAAAAATAATTGATAACTTTTTGAAGGATTTCTTATTTTTCAGAAATATGTTAAATGTTTCTCTTCTATTTTTTAAATTTTATTGCTTATGCATGATTTAGTAATGTCATTTATTAAACTGTTTTTCAACAATTTTCAAAGATTTTTCTTTTTATTTTAAATCAAGCTGCTTTCAAAGTTAAAGTTTTGTCCTCTTTCCATATAGCAAATTTTTTTGAGTGCACGGCAATTCCTCCCCCACCACTCCTTACTCTCGACGACCATTGTCCATTGTCCAGCTGCCTTCTCGCTCCAGATTAAGTCTCTGTCTCATATGCGGCGTTTATAATTAAGCAGCGGTCAGCTGCTGCTGCTGACTGTAAAACTGTCTGTTTACCATAACAATGGAGTTGGGGAAACAAAAAAAATATAAAAACACCTTTACAGCAAACCGTCACACTACTAACCCCACTCCACCTCACCTCTCCCAACCCACAAGACAGTCTTGCACAGCGTGCTCACTCTGCCCCCGCTGCTGCCTTAGAGATCAGGTGTTAATGTCTGTGTTTATGGCCTAAGTGAATAGCCAGACAGGTTAACCCAAAAAAATGGAGGAAAACAGAAGAAGAATGTGTTGCCGACTTATGTGAGGAGCGCAATTATCGTCATTAGTCGACATCTTTACATCGACCTATCCGTGTATACTGTACCCAATACCAACCCCGCTTTACCCCTCACTGTTGTCTCATGCCATTGTTCGCTTGCCGCTTTAGTTGCGGCTTGTTGTGTATCGATGTGCATGCTATAATTTGGAAGACAAAAAATGAAATGATTTCTTTACGCCAGTCACAGAGAAGCGTCACACTCATCATAATACATAATCATCATTATCGTGTGCAACTATCATCATTATCATCTTGGCCGCCACGACTCATCCAATTATTACAGTTTAGTCAGGCCGCAAGTCAAACAAAAGATATCTCCCGACTGCAATTCATCCGTTTAGGCAGTTGCGCTTCTCTTTGACCAGTTTTTTATTATATTATGTAGTTAAATTCTTGTGAAATGCATTTTAAGTAAGTTTGTTTAGTGACTTTGTTAAAAGTTAAAGACTTTTAAGGCAGGGCCATTTTAAAACTTATCCAAAAGGAACAATTGCGGCATAGTTAATTTTGGCTATGCCAAGACTATAATACCCTTCACACATGGATTAATATTTTTTTTAGTTATTTTTTTTTGATAGTACTGTATGGTCATTTTGTATGGTGGCTATGTCGTAGAATGCTCCGAGCGGGATGAAATTTTATAGTGAACAAACCCGACATGATCTAAGCAATCTGTGAAAGTTTCATCAAGATCGGTTCAGCAGTTTGGCCGGAAATCGTGTTGAAACAGACAGACAGACGGACGGACGGACACTCGGAAATCAATTCCTGAGCTCGTCCAGATCATTTTGGTATATATTTTATGGCGTCTTCCATCATTCCTTTAAGGCGTTACAGATTCATGACAAACTCAATATACCCTGTTTCACATGTGTGAAGGGTATAAAAAATAATTTTCACTACATTTTGACCTTAAATTGTTGTACAAATATTTCTATGATTTTTAAGAACATGATATGAATGTAATTTGAGTAAAATCGATTTTTATTTTGCTTTAAATATTTAAACAATGATCCAATTGCAAACAAATAGAATCAAAATATAAAAACAAATATTCGATAAGTTTTTAATTATGATTTGCTTTGTTGAGCACGTGTTAAATAACAGCTAAAATTATACGATTTTAATCACGTTATAATCGTTGATTTTGTGGTCTGATTTTCTTCATAAAGATCAAAAATCCTTTTGTATAACACAGAATTTTACTCTTTTGTCCGCGCATAAAATGCCGTATCATTTCCCGCCAAAATTTCAATGAACTACTTATGGACAGTATCCTTTACCGCACAAAAGGATAACCTATTAAAGGATAACTCACTCCTTAATTTGGGCCAAAACAAGCATACGAAAATTGCAAAAGTTTTTTGTTTTTTCTTCCTGCCTTTCTTCTCATTGCTCAATATCCTGCAACTTATCTAAACATGTTGCAAACAGCACAAAAGGTCAAAGGATCTATTGCTATTGGATACTATCTCTAAAGCGGCTTAAGATTGTCTTTCAGCCCAGGCAGCTGTGGCCATTTAATGTTTCTGGTAATACGAGCAATAATATTTTCTTAGACCAAATTGGCTTAAGATTGGCAAACAAAATACGTTCTCATCTTTTGCTTGTTGGGGGGTTGAGTGAATTATGAATTGTCTGGGAAATCTATATATATATATATATTCACTTGCAGCTGTTTTTGTGTGTAATTTCCTGGGAAAGCTTTTAAAACACTTGAGCACTTAAAAAGGCGCATGAATATGAGACCAGGACTCTCTCAATCTCTCACTCTCTCTCTTCTAACTGACTTCCTGCCTTCTGCTCCTTCTCCGCTTGCGGCTTGTGTGTGTGTGAATTTGATGTGTGTGTTCGGCAAACAAACTGATTGTTTCAATACGCTGCTTGCATCGTTTTGTATTGTTGGGAAACAGTCGAAATGGACTCATTGATTCCAATTGACTGATTTTCATTGCAGTTAAGTGTCTGACGCGGCCAAATGCCAAATGCCAGGCTGAGCGTCCTTCCACCCAGGATACAGACGAAGGTCCTGAGCATCGAACGTCGATGCCTTGTTGACTTTTTGGTCGGCGGCGTTGCCAGCAGCAGCTGAAAGTTGATCGGTGGGTCATTTTTTTTGTTTTTTTTTCGGTGGAATACTCTAGCAAAGGGTATTACAAATTGGTTAAGTATTGTGTAACGCATTGAAGAAACATAAAACTTTATTTTTGCATATATTGACAACGCTTTAGATCTTTCGCAGAGTGTTCTCGAAAGTTCCGTATGCTGAAATGATTATCGAGAAATATTTTTCATTCAATCTGATTTTTGAGAATAATTTTCAAAAAGGGTATTTAAAACTCGGGGGTGATTGCATTGCAATGGTTTATGAGTTCAAGTCGAGTACCTTGTTAGCTGCCGTCGAATGTGCCACACAAGTGGCTCACATCAGCGGGGGCAAACAAGAACGTCGAACGTCGTCGAATGGTGAACGGCGCTTTCCCAAGAAATCCCAGAAAGAGCTACTAGTCCAAGTGCGCAAGTCCAACTTCAACGTCAAGTTAAAGTCGACGTGGAAGTCGATGTCAGCAGGCAAAGTTCAAAGTTGCTGACGTCGTCGTCGTCGTCGTCGTGGTTGTCGCTTCCGTTCAATTGACAATTGAACTCCTGGATCTGCCACAGCAGCAACTGCTCAAGCTGCCACAAGTCTTTCGTTCTGTACTTGCAAGTCTCGTGTACTTAATTTCCCGTTTAAAACGCCATTCATTCAATTAAGCCAATGAATTTGAGGCTGCCCCCAGAACTGTAAGAAGGGAACTGTTTGGAGCAAAGAGGGGGCAGTCACAGATCTTCAAGTTGTCGCTCTCCACTTTTACTAATCAGACGCGGGTCAAAATATTTACCACTTGACCCGATTGATTTAATTAAATAGTTGCAAGACATTCAACCATTTGTTGTCGCACAAACCCGAAAGCTACAAATCGACAACGAGAGAGTCTCTCTCTCTCTCTCTCTCTCTCTCGCGCTTTCGTTTCACGATCTTTTATATGATCTTCGTCATCGGCTGTCAACACAGATTTGGCGTTGTTGCTGCCCCCAAACTAAAGACGTGTTAATTAACGAGAGTTAACTAATTGTTGTTAGCAAAATATTTTCGTAATTTGATACTAAATTAATGTTACGCTCAACTGGCTTGTTCTGCGCTTTTGTGTATCGCACATCGTTTCAATCCAAAGCACAGTGGCTCAAGATCTGTTTTGATATATGCTAACGAAGTTCTTTTATTAAGAGATATGCAATAAAAGTTTTGTCAAACTAAAGACTTTTTGTTTATTATAACATTATTTTATCAACTTTCTTCTTCAACTTTTGTCAGCTAATGCTCTTGCCCCACTGTGACCCCAAAAAGCTGCCTCCAAAGAGCCGCCAACAAGCAGCGTTCGTTCTGTTTCTGTTGTTTGCTGTTGTCGCTGCTCATGTCGTGGTATTGGGAATCGGATACCTGAGCGTTGGCCAATGGCCACAGAAATCTTGTGTTCTGTGTTATTTGTTGTGTTTTGCAAATTCGCGCGCGCCTGCCTCATGGACTTAAAGTAAAAACCCAAACGACCGTCTGCCACAATGCTCCAAGAAAAATGGAGTAAGGGGGAAAAGTAGAGGAGTGGTGAGAGATAGAGAAGAGACAGCATCAAATTAATCGCTTGGGCAACGCCTTAAATGTTTTATTGTTTTTAGCAACGGCGACGGCGCTTGCAAAAAAGATATATAGAAAGATCTGTTTGGGACAGCAGCAGCAGTACCATAAATCAAAATCTATAACGTTTAAATATTCATGAGGAACGTGTGAACAAAACAAGATGCAAAAAACAAGCAAGGAATCTATCTGACTGTTAAGGAAACGGTGTAATGTATTAATTTCATTTATTGCCATATTTGAGCACATGGCAAGAGGACACAGGATGCCGTACCGGAGGTAAGCATGGCTGGCTGACAGGCAGCAAAACGGGAGCAGACATTGCGACATATAAATGACAAGGACACTCCCATATTTAGCACGTTTTAACAGCCATGCACAATGGCAACTGTGGCTAGGATATTCTGTATAGTATTTGGTGGTAGTCTCTCCTGCACGGTTGTCCTGCCTGCTCTTGGTGGTTGTTGGTTGTTCATCTCCTTTGGCACCCTAAAAATCACAATCACTGCGCGGGTTAAATGAAATGGAGAGAATGCCATTCCTAATTATGTGATGTGTTGTGTTTGCGTTCTTCTCTCCTTGTCCCTCACTCCTATCTCTATCTCTATCGCCCTTTCGCTGATGATTATCACTGTACTGTGAGCACCCTTTTTAATGTGTTTGCGCCGCATTTAGCTTGGCCTGTCGTCGCAGCCATTGTTGCTGCCCAGCCGCAGGATGAAAGATTTCGCATTATGCTCTGCGAATCGAAAATTGTATGTTTCACTTTTTTGCTGCACATTCGCTTATATCCTGGGCAGGATGCCAGCCGCTTTTATTTATTTGTGTTTATAATACAACAAAATCAGCTACGCTTGCACCCGGCACCCTGCAACAACGTTCAACGTTCCCTCCTCTCCTTCCCTTTAACGCCCCGTGCAAAGCGTTTTGACATGGCCGCTCTGCCTCAACATAAAACTGGTTGCCTTGCCTTGCCCTGCCCTGCCTTGCCTGATGCTACCTCAACCTTCTATCCATGCAGCCACCCAACCACCCAAACCACCCAACTTTGAGTTCGTTTCGCTTGTTTCGCCTTGTTGTTGGTTTTGACTGGCAATGTCGACGTGATGTTTACATTTATGGATTATTGTTTCCGAATGTCCTGGGTCCTTGCATGCTTGCTGCTTGCTTGCCTCTCATAAGTTCCGCACAATCATGCTCATCAGCATTTTTTTTGTGTTTTTTCGTTTCTGTTTTTGGTTTTTTGTTATTTGCGTGCCATGCTTCAATAGAGTTGCAAGATGCACAGTGGCATGAAGTTTACCAAACTCTTGTGGTTGTCTTGAGTGCGGTCAGGTGAGAACCAACGTTTTTGGGTTGACAGCACTTTTCATATGCAAAAAGTTTTTTAACATTTTGGGTAAAGTTTTAAAGTTATTGTAAGTCTAATTATGATGAAGTTTGAAGCTATAAACATCTTTTATTATTATTATTATTATTTAAGATTAACAAAATTGTTTATTTTCTATTCCTCAAATGTCATTCTTCTGAAACTAGTTTTTCTAAACAAATTTTCTTTATTTTTCAACTTTAACATTTAAACATTTTCTATCTTCTCCTTAAAAGTTGCTTTTTATCTCTTGTGGATCGTATTTGAGTCATACTTGCACGCACACTTTTCCCCTACTTTTGCACCACTGTGCGAATTGGATTCCTTCCTTAAACTGCTTGCTCTACCTTTTGGCTTTGCGTTTTCCACTTGAGTTGCATTTGATTTGCTTGCGTTTTGTTTTCTGCTGTCCGACGGCTGCTTCAAAAGTTTTTCTTTGATTTTACACACACTTACACTCGCGCGCACACACACACTTATACACTCACACACTTGTACACTCACACACACTTACTATTGTTTCAGTTTTGCTGGAGTCGCATTGAGATTCAAATAAATAAATAAAATAATATTTGGAATTTCGCACCCTAAATACTGAGGCGAGGTTTCCGTTTCGCCCGATTTGTCGTTACCCCCTTACCCCTTTATCCATAACCCTCTGGCCCTCTCTCTCTATTCCGGCATTAGTTCGGCTTTATAACTGTTAAAGAGACGTTGACATTGAGGTAGTTGTTAATATTTTTCTCTATTTTCATATTTTTTTTTATGATTGTTGTTTGTGTTGTGATTCGCTACGACATTACACACATCTACACGAGTGTGTGTGAGGATATTTGTATTTGAAATTCTGGCCCGACTGCGCTGAGGTCGTAATCTGACCAAAAGTATAAACCAGCCAAGCAACCCCGAGGGGGTTTCTATTTTCGGGGCATATGCGTGCAGTGTAGTCGAAACAGCGCATATGCCATGGTACACTCAACACCCTCCACACCTCGCTCTCGCTCTCTTTTCGTATTACACGGATTTATATTACGCTCTATTGACTTTTGCCTGCTGCCTCGTCCAAGTGGCCCTTTTTTTTTTGGGTAACGAGTGGGCTTAGTCGAGAATTTGGGATTTGTAGAGGGTATCTCTCTCTCTCTCGTTTGTGTATTTAAGTTATGTTTTTTTTTTCCTTCGAATTTTGGGGTGTTTGCCATAAACGCAGATTAAGACATTAATTTAATTGCCTGACATTGCCTAGGTGCGAATTACAAAACCGATAGTTTCGCATAAATATATCTTCCTATCTCTCTCTCTCTCTCTGGTTATTTGCACATTTGATTAGCAGCAGCTTCTGTCACACTGTCAACGTTTTGTATTTGATTTATGTAATGTTAGTAAATGTTGATTTTTCCCATGGTCACACGAGCTGACAAACAAATGTTGGGAAGTTTATGATGTGTTGATTTAGCTTGAGGTAGGTTTTGCTACTTTTAACATCGAAGTTTGAATAGCTTCGTGAAGGATAAGGCAAGGAAATAAATAGTGAGAAAAGGAGGGGCAATAGAAATTCAAGTAAGTAATAATATTTATTAAATTAATGTTTATGTTCTCATTCCTGATTGAATGCCAGGTAATTACCATTTTTTCATCTAAAATTTCATAAGTTAAGCTAATAATGTTTAAGATCTTATAAACTAAATTATCTGAAGTTCCAACTTTATCGGTCTTTTAACTAGAAATCTTCAAATCTTATCCACCATTCAGAATGCTACTGCATTTTCAGCCCCATATGCAAAGAGTCAACAAATTGAGACACTTACTTGGCACTTGGCTTAAATGCCAATGCTACTCGCAGTCGTATTCCCCTCTTTCTTATGTGTCCCATATGTTAAGTGCCTGGCAACAAAAATATTATCAATAATAATTTTTACAATTTTCAAACTGCAAATTTCACACAGAGTCCAATGGCAATGGCCTAAGTCTGAGTATGGAGCTTGGCCAGCAAACTGTCCAACTGTTGGTCGGGTTTGGTCGGCAACTGCTTCTCGTAAATCGCGCTGTGAAGCCAACAACAACAACAACAACAACAGCAACAACAAAAACATTCAAGACACAAAACTGGTGAGCGCTTTTTTTTTTTTGCTGGCTGGGCAAAAAAATGTTAATTAACTTTTCAATCCTTAAATAATGAATGATCAACGCATCCGCGGCGACACGCTGAGTTCCTTTTTATCACTGAGCCTCAGCGAGTGCTGGGGAGCTTCAGACCGAACCGCTCCACAAACAAAATGAGAGAGAGAGAGAGAGAGAGAGAGAGAGAGAGTGAGCTACTTAAGGCGAGTTTGCTTACATCTTAATACCCTTGTAGATTAGAAAACATTGTAATTCAAATAAATAATCTTGTTTTTCTAGCAAACAATATATTTCCAGTTAAGATGTCAGTTATTTTACTATTATATCACTTAAATTTGTTAAATCGGTGAATAAAGCAATTAAAAACAATTTTTTGTTTTTTAAATTTCATAATTGGAGAGCTATTTTACCTACTCTCGGTTCTTTTATAACTAACATTCAAACTGAACAATATTTTCTTTAGTTCTTAAGCGAGTTTTCACAGTAAGTTTTAAAGAAATAATAATTTGTGGGAAACGTAATATTATAATATTAAAATTATATATTGCTCAAGTTTCTACACCAGTATATTTTTTTAGAACACATATTTCAACTTTTAATAAATAATATTAAATATTCTCTTGAGGATCTGTTATAAAACCAAGAGTATTGTTCGTGAGACATGCTTAAAGTCACTAGCTCTCGCTTTCTCTCTGTCTCTATCTCTTTCTCTGTCGCTCTAACAGTGTGTTTGTATGTTTGTTGCTCTGCTGATCTGGTGATATTGCCTTATATATAATTTATATGCAATACGATAAATTTATGCGCAGTGAGCGCGCATGCGCCTGCAAAAACACAGCGACTACCGTCGGATTTGGATTCGGAATCGGATTTGGATTCGCAGGGGGAGTCCAACTTGGAGTTGCAGTTGAAGTTAGAGTAGCTGCTGCTGTTGCAGTTGCCGTCTAGTTGCCGGCACGAATCGCATTCAAATGGAGAAAGAGGAGCAACAAAAAAAGAGACGAAAAAAAAAGAAGGGAACGTCTCAACTATGGGCAAATGTCAGCGGGTGAGCCGAGTGTTTACACGCAAATTTACACTCTCATTTGTTGCAAGCGAAAATTGTGTTGTTGCAAATCCGCAAATCGGTGGCTGATGTTGCTGCTGTTGCTGTTGCAAGCTGTCTTGGCCACCGCTAGCCATAAATAAAGTTTTGTATTATGCGCACTCGCATTTGGCAGCGCATCCCACAACAGGCAACAAAACGCAGTGCAACACAATCTCACAACACAATCCGCTCATAAGTAGTTTGGGGCACAGCAATTATCGCTCACTGTGCTGAGAAATTGGTTTTTGCCACTTCGCACTTTCATGATTTTCAATCTCGATCAAATTTAATTGAAAATATATATTTTCAAATGCTACGCGCGCCAAAGGAAAAGTAGAATAAAAATATAATAATACACATAAATAAGTGCAACATTGTATGATTGCAACATGCAAGCAAGTGTTTTGCTAGGTGTGGTTGCCCCACTGTGACACACACACACACAAACCAATGCAATATAGTTGATTTTCAAGATTTCATTACCAGCTGTGGCTTATACTATTCTAACAGGTTAGAAAAGCTAGGAACGAATATAGATATTTTAATAATAAAGACATTTTTCAAGGTCTAAGAAAGTTAATTGTCATGGATCATTCATAAAAGTCAGCTATAATAAAGCGTTTTTCAAGCAAAAGTATTGAAATTATCTATTTTATATACATCAAATTCTAGTATGGATAATCAGACATACTTTATTATTCCTGCTTAATGCATGGAAAACTCTTCAACAACTCAAGATTTTAATCACTCTCTCTGTCCCTCTCTCTCTCTCTTATCGGTTCTATACCATCAACTAATTTGCATAGTTTTGCCTACAACAATTAAATAGCTGACCACATTTTGTCGAGGCACTCCTTATCACAAAAGACGATATCATGGCTGCTCCAGTATTTCTCTCTCTCTCTGTCTCTTTCTCTGCAACCCTCTCTGTCACTCAAATAATTGCATAGGCGATTATAAAACATAATACTTTCTGTCTCTCTTTGATATCACTCAGGTATTTAAGACTCAGTTCGCTCGTGCGACCCTCTTTTGTTGTTAGTAGAGGGCTTCATATAAGTTGAATAACTGGAATGTATGACGCGTAGTGTGTAGTATAGTGTAGTGTATGTAAAAATGTATCGAGTTACGATCTTTGATAAGCTGCTGTGCAAATACATGTATAATATTTATACGCAAACTTGCTCAAACAACAAGCGACGACTGACAAACAGACAGCGAAAAAAAGAAATAAGAAAGAAACAATAAATACAATTTGGAATGGGGTAGAACTGCAAAATTTGTAACGATTTTCTAATATTCAACAAACACAACAAGAAGCCACCCCGAAACTGCAAAATTGTTAAATCGTATGTTGTTTCTCGGTCATATCTGTTGAAATCAGTACAACAAACACAGCAGCAGCAGCAGCAGCAGCAGCACCAAACAATAAAAGAGAGAGCGAGCGAGAGCGAAATATCTCAACAAATGTAACAAAATGCGGATTACTCGAATCGAGTCGAATGATTGTACTGAATGTTGTGTATTACGAGTCCTGTCGCCTGTGTACACATTAATGAGAATATTGTTAAATTAGTAGGCTTTGAAATGTGATACGCCCAACCACAGGGCCGGGCCAGTACCAGGACCAGGATCAGTACCAGGAGGGTCTGTCGGCTGCTTGACTTTGCCCAAAACGAGCAGCTGTGTATGTGTGTTTGTGTTTGAGTGTGTGTGCTTGTCACCAGGATAATTGGGGGAAGGGAATAACATTTCATTTCATTTGCACTTCTGATTGCAAATGTCATAAAAATGGGTTATTTCTATAGCTTCACAAAACGACAAAATACTTTATATTGTATATAAGTCCAATAATTTTTTTCTCCCTCTTCCGCTCTCTCTCTCTTGCTTTCTATGTGTAACAACTGATGGACTTTTTGGCCTAAAGCTTCCTTAATAGGCTTATAATAAACATGACACTTGACTTTCGTGTCAGTTGCTCCCAGTTGCAGCCCAAATTGCCAGTTGACACTCAATTTGACACATGAGACCCCGCCACAAAACAGCCTTATTCTTGTTCTGCTTCTTGGGCTAAAGGCCGCGTCCTCCTTTAAACCGAACTTCATGTGGCAACCTCAAGTGTGTGTGTGTGTTTGTGTGTGCTCCATGGTTACTCGCTTACTTGGCTAATGATGCGGCCCGTTAGCTTTTGGCTACGGCTAAGGCTACGGTTACGGTTTCAGGGCAGACATATGAATAGCTAAACATTCATCATTATGGCACCCAAACTCTCAACAGCAGTTACGATTACAATTACGAGTGTCTGCTATAGCATTGGCTTAACTTAAAGTTTAGTGAAGTGCTGAAGTGTTTAGATGAGAGCACACTTCATATAAGATGAAGAAGATGAATGACAATGGGAACTTTTAAAGTGTTATCAAAATATTGATCTATTCAATGCGTTTGGATTACTTTAAAATATTTATCGATTGATACTTTTATATAACTATTTATTAAAACTAAGTTATATGCATCAACAGCAGTTTATCACATAGTTTTCCCATACATCTTCACTCAACTTAGTGTCTTTTCTTCTATAGTATAAGCCCAAAGCATTCGATCCTATTTTCCTATTGTGTTCTATTTTACAAAAAGTTCGTATGTTTTATGAGAAACCTTAATGGCATCAAGCCTTCTGTTGTCATCGTGTTGTCACCCTGTTCAAATCGATACACATTGGGAATTCGGAACCAAAACTAAGCGGCACCTCATCAACACATCAGCATTATCATCAGCATCAGCAGTGGCATCAGCATTGGCATCGACATCGGCCTCGCTAACCCAATATATATAGCATAATCGAACAGCATAATGATAGCAATAATAATAATAAAAAAAAATTTCAAACCTTTGGGCATTTGTGGCATTAAAACTCGTCGCGGGACATTGGCAATACAAAAAAAAAATTAAAATATATTTATGATTATGAGAAATACGCTGGCAGGCTTATTATAAAATATACAACAACTTTTCCAGAAATCAAAGACAAAAATCAAGCCAAGCCGACGCAGCGAGTCCGGAGTTTTTATTTAAATTTGATTGTATGCATGTGTCCCAGGTCGCCCGCCTTAAGTAGCCTGCAAAGCGTTCTCCACTTTTTCGACCATATCGACAGGTAGCCCAAATATTTATAGTGTTCAATAATTGAGATACACATTAATGAGTCTGGAGCTGGTGCTCTTTACCCTGTTTGTCGAACGGAGTTGGGGTTCGCCTTTTTTCTTTAAGACTTTTTTTTTGTGTGTTTGAGTCAGAGTCCGAGTCTGATTCCAAATTGTAGTAGCGCCCATTATTTCATAGTGCTGGCGATACACTATCATAGTTTAGCGTTGGGTAAGGTGACATTCTCATTAGTTTCGAAACGCTTAAACGCTTTACTGTAAAAGGAAAATTATTCCAAGCAAAAATTAAAAACAAAAACGTAATTACTGAAAGGTAAGAGGATCCAATGATAATCAGCTGCTTAATAATAATTTTTATAGATCTTAAGCATATAGCTTCATGACTGAACGTTTGAACGAAGCTAAGAAAAGTCGATGTTGATCTTAAAAGTTTAGCACTACTTTTCTTTTTATTAATAATTATATTCATGACTAACGATTATTGTATTTTTATTAATTCAATGCATTTTAAATTCCTATTCTATTTGTCAGCTTCCTCAATTTTAAGGGTATCTTTAATTCGTTGTGTTACTTTCGATCATCTTTCAGGTTGTTTGCAGTTCGATTTCGATTTCGGTTGACTGTTGTTGTCATTGTCATTGTTAATTTAAATAATATTTTACAAGCAGCTCTTTGAGACTGGCCTTTTCTCACGTGGGCTTTTGGTAACTACAACACGATCCAATGTATCTGCATTTGTATCTTTCGGGGACTGACTGCGGTGCCTTTTGTCGGCTTGCGTTCGCTTTGATTGCGCTGAAACTTATTAGTTGTTGTTATTTGTTTGACTAGACACAGTCATATAGTATAGTAGTATCTCTGTATTATTATAATGTTATCGATTCGTTCGTTTATTCGTTTTTAGGGGGGTGAAGTAGTTGCCAGTTGCCAGTTGGAAGCTGCCGCTGTCTGTGGTGATAATGGGACAAAAGTCGAGAGAGAAATAACCGGGCTTAATCTTCAGGTGTCTCTTTATGTATTTGTATGTGTATGTATGTGTGTTTGTGTGTGTGATTGTGTGTAATCATTTATGCCCTTTTCTTTTGGCCGTTGTCAACATAGCTGGCTTATATGTGAGTCAGAATTATGTGACGATCGCTCGGCTTGCTTCTTAGTCGGCCTTTTTGAGGTCCACAGTCGGCCAACTGTTGCCACATGTTGTTGCAGCTTTAATAAAGACATCAGCCGAGTATAATTATGGATTTGTAGTAGCCAGCTCTCCAGTTGTCCAGTTACCAGTTGTTACACTCAGAAAAAACAGCATCAAAACGCAAAAAAACCATTGAAAAATTTCAACTTTTTAATGGATTGTTTTTGAAATTTGTCGATAACTATTGCATAAATAATTTCCTAGGTTTTGAATATAATCTATAAAATGTATTCTTTTCTTTGAGTGCACTTGCCAACATTCAGTTCCAGTTCTTTAGTTCTCTCACTCTTTGTGGACTCTCCACAAATGCAATTCGTTCAGCTTCGTTTTTCAGACTTCTTTTTCATAAGTCGTAGATTGGCATTATTGTCATGATTTTGGCTCGGCATGTTTGTCTGGATGCCTCCGCTTCTTCTTTTTCACATTCTAAGCTTCAGATATCACTTAATTCTATTGCATATCACAGCATTCCATTTTCATTTGCAGTCGCATTTGATTTCTTTAGCCATCCTCTTAACGATCTCCAATGCAAATGAGCTCTATTAAATTTATATCAAATATTTAGCTACTGCGTGACTTGTTTTTAATTCATTTAAATGCAGTTGGCTTCTTTTATAAGCTTTTAAAAACGCATAAAAAGATATGTTTGCAGTTAAAATGTTAGCCGTTCTTGAATACGGTTCGAATCATTTTGATAAGAAACGAATTTTGTGAGTTGTTTATGGTTTGACTAAAGGGATTTTGGAAAACATTTTAAAAGAAGTTGCTTAAGATTTTATAGGTGAGCAACTGAATTTAAGTTTCTGTTCGAATCACTTTTTCATAACATTCCCAAGCCACAAGAAAAGGAAAGTTCACCCTTGATCAGCTCCAAGCTGAGCGCTTTTATTTCTCAGCTAGCTTTGCAATTCTTCCCAAGAATTTCCAGCCATCCAGCTGTTTTTGGGGATAACTCGCACTCCTTTTCCTCTTATTTTATTGTGCAGCATACTATAATCTCACACAGTTGTTGACAAGCTGCGTTGATATAGCTGTCATAAATATCATACATAGATGGCTATAATCTCTCATCTAATAGCCGACACATAAGCAGCAAACACCTCTTATCTCTGTGACAATTCCCCCCACCAAAAAAAAAGGTAATAAGCGTCGGGGGAAGAAACACAGAACACAATTTGTGCAACGATGTTGAAACATATTAAAATTAACAAATGTGTTTTAATCTCCGACAACAAATTTGAATTGAATTTTGTGTGTGTGTGTGTATGTGTGTGTGTGTGCGTGTGTTTGGAATGTATATGTTTATGTTTGGTGTTTTGGGCGAAATTCATTTGGTTGTTTTGAACACCCGCTGATCATCAGGTAAACCTTTGAGTCCCTCTGACTTGGGACCGGGGTAGAGTTTTGCCTCCTGCGTTTTATTATATTTTGTATTTTGTTTTTTTTTTTGTATATAACTTGGTGCTACCCGGTTAAATGCTGACCCGCTATGCGAGTTGTTCTGGTTTGTGCGACTGGCATTGTTGAACAGGTCGATCGATCTATGACAGATGAGATCATGTTGACTTGGCACAAAAGCACCCAACAGCAACAACACCAGAGAGTCTCAGTTGAAGCTGCTGGCGTTTCAATTCTACGGCGAGTCCTGTTGCTTTTCAATGATGTATCGTTTTAGTTGGAAGTTCGTTTCTCTCTCATACATATACATATACACATATCGTATATTTGGGCTGGGTAGCTCGGCTTGACTTCACGCTATGCTGCGCTCGTCATCTCATGGGCGCAAATTCTCATTCGAAGTGACATTTATGCCATGCTCTACACATTCCAGACGATATCATTTGTCTGACTCAAACCCTGTGCATGTATGTATTTGTATATGTAAATATACATACATACATTCATCATGCTTGAATTCTTTTGGCAGTGGCACAATGAATGTTTATTGTTACTGATTTGTGTCTTATTTGTTGACAGTTTATTTGGCTTATCAATTGCCGTTTGAGCCGTTTTCGTTTTGTCAAGGGTGTGTGCATTAAGCCTACTGTCTTTCTTTCTAAAAACAAGCATCGAAATTGCACTAAGAAAAAATGTGCAGATAATCAAACCAGTTTTCAATTGAAAATTGTATAAAATGTGCAATTAAATATCTTACTGGCTTTACAAGTTTCAATAGCTTAGCACTTTTTATTGGTTTTTTATTTACAAAATGAATGGTTTTTCGATTATTTTTAAGAACAATGATGTGGAAATTTCAAACAAATCCGATGATTAGTATTTTTTTTTTTTAATATTTTTCTATAAAATTTATAATTACTTTTTTTTTTAATTTTGGCTATGCCAAAACGTCTATACCCTTCACACATGGATTAATTTTATTTATTTATTTATTTTTTTTTAAATTAAGATATGGTCAATTTGTATGATGGCTATGTCGTAGAATGCTCCGATCGGGATGAAATTTCATAGTGAACAAACCCAACATGATCTAAGCAATCTGTGAAAGTTTCATCAAGATCGGTTCAGCAGTTTGGCCGGAAATCGTGTTGAAACAGACGGACAGACGGACACTCGGAAATCAATTCATGAGCTCGTCCTGATCATTTTGATATATAGTTTATGGGGTCTTCCATCATTCCTTTAAGGCGTTAAAGATTCATGACAAACTCAATATACCCTGTTTCACACATGTGAAAAAATACTTTGTAGTTGATATCTCTATTTACTGGAGGTTCCAAAAAACGATAACAATAATCTAGGCATAAAAATTTTACATTTTTAATGATAAATATTTAGTTTTAAATGTGTTACAATCTTCAATTATAAGTTTTAAATACATTAACAGCTTTGGCTTCACTCGATATCATCATCAAAAACAGCAAGTGAGCAATGCAAACTCACTTTTCTCAGTGTATTCAGACACACACACACAATTTGCATGTGCTGATTGTTTCTTCTACAGATTAACAGTTGCCAAATTCACACACACACACACACCTACATCAAAAAGTACAGACAATTGAGTTGAAAGTGTGGACATTTGAGGTCGTGGTGCGCGTTTAGTGGACATTTGCCTTCTGGCTGTGCTGCCAACCATTGTTGCTTCCGAAGACACAGCAGCAACTGGATCTTCTTCTTCTTTTTCCACTTCTTCTTCTTCTTTTTGTTGGCCTGGTTCATGTGCATGTGTCCAGCTGACATTTAGTTGTTGTTGTGCTCGTTTATATCAGCAGCTCCGCCCGGTTTTTTGTTCTGGCTTGTGTCCTTTTTTGACTTGTTTCTTGCTTTTTGCAACTGTTGTGGAAATGCCTGCAATTGTGGGCCAGTTTTTGACGTATGCGCATTTCATGTTGTCGTCTGTTTGTTTTCCAAATCGTGTTGACAGCCTGTAGAAGCAGCAGCAGCAGCAGCAGTAACTGCAACAACTGCAGCAATCAATCAAATTTGGCCAAGACACTGTTCCACATAACTGGGATGACTCTGTTGGGTAAAGGCCCCATGGGGGAACGAAACAAGGGCGTGCAGTTTGCAGTTGTTTTTAGTGTAGCAACCGCATTCGGCGTAATCAATTGTTTGTTTGCTACCAGAATTCCATAGGGGGCAACGCGTGGCAAACAATAGATTCTAACGGTTAAACAGCTGCAACAGCATTAAAAAATGTTTGTTGTTGCTGTTTTGCCTTGTGACCGATCAAGCTTAGGCTCCAAAAATTCTTATGTGTCTTGTCTTCATGAGTAATTACAATTTAATACAAAAAACAACAACAACAACAACAAGTTTAACATACAACAAAAACTACAACTCATACTCTCCGATTTACACTTTGTAGTATGAAGTATATATGTATGTATATATGTACATATGTATATACTATGTACACTCTCAATACGAGTATCATTTGGCGCGCGAAGCCGCTTTGATCACAACAACAATGCTTGCCACAACAAAACAACTTCTTTGGCTTTGTGTGCTATGTGTCTGGGGCAAGGGCAGTGGCAGTGGCAGGGGTAAATGTTGTTGCTGTTGTTGTTGTCGAAGCAGAAGAAATGTGTGTGTGGAAAATAAGAAAAGAAATCCATCTTCGCGAACGTTTCACACTGATCACCACCACAAGCCCAGAATAAGTGTGTGTGTGTGTTGTGTGTGTGTGCAGCTTCATTTAGTCACACAATGGCCGCCGCTGCTATGGCCAGCCGTTAGGTATACCCTGCAAAATGTAGTAGAAATGGGTATAAGGCTACTTCAAATGCTTATTAAATAACTTAAAAATATATCTGCGAAGGTCAGAAAGTTAAAAATTTAAATGGATGATTTAATGTATAACAGTTATAAAGAGGAGATAAGGACTATTACAGTTGCTTACAATTTCAAGCACTCCAGAAAAGAGTTTAACTAAATAATATTATAATTGTATCAAGTTTAATTAAAAACACAAAGAAAAAGAAAGAGTTTTAGGTCTAGATAAGAACTTATCAAAGTTAAAATGTAATCAAATACAGGATAACATTTTTACTATGCAGCTTTTGATAATATTTTATAATTTCAATTCTATTCTTTTTTTTTTGATGGTAGCTCGCGCCGAATGGTAAAACATTTCTTACTACTTGAATGCATGCATTTGTAAACAAATACGTCCAAAGCAGCTCAGCAGTCCACTGTTGTCGCCTCCTCCTACTTTGCCCCTTGCGCAGCACCCAAACTATGCGGCATTTGGCTTAGTTTGTGTGTGTGTGTGTGTGTGGCGTTTCAGGCATCCTAATGATAATGGATGATGGCACAGTCATAGTCGCATATCAGTCATACTACTGCTTCTCTAAGGCACAGTGGAGCAAAAAGTGTTGAAAAATTTGTTAAAATTTATAAAGCGTATTATGCTAAAATTATGACTGATTTTATTAAAACAGTTTATAATTTAAGTTTCTTTAATTATTCTGTATAAACATTAAAATTTAAGTTTCGCGTCTCTTTTATATAATTATAATCACAAAGTGTGAAATGTTACTTTGAGAAAATTTTCTCTCTCAATTATTGTTTTTCTAGGATTTGATCCCTTCGAAAACCTGTTTTCCAAAAGAACTAAACATTTATTTATAGGTTTTTACTCAAAGTTACTCAACCTATACCAATACTTGGTCACACTGTGCCTCAAACATTGGTTTCCAAGTGCTTTGGCCCAAACAATTCAATAAGACAATAACAACAATCATAATAATAATAACACAAAACACACCAGCGAGTATTACACACAACAACAATAACAACTGCTTGAAAGTTAAAAAGCGCAACCACATCAATACACGCATACAACTAAACCTCCCCCACAATCTCACACACACACAGGCACACAGGCGCACAGTTACATATAAACATATACTACATCATAACGCACCGACAACGATTGCCTGACTGACTGACTGACTGAATGACGAACGTCTCGTCGGCAAAACGACCTTATTCCACTCACAATCAGTCAAAATTGAAAATTTATTGAATAACGAACTGAAAATACAAAAAAAAACAACTAAAACGTCTTGCCGTGATCTTGCTGTATGTATGTGTATATGTGTGTGTGTGTGTGTGTGTGTTGGTATTTGTTTTGTGTTAAGATCAACAAAGGATTTCTTACCAAAATAGCTCGTGTCAAAAGACTTTGATCCATTAATCAATATGCCGCAGCCGCCGTGCGCGAAGGTTTTGCCAGCTTTCTGGACCCCTTCTCCCCCTTGCCCAACAATCCCTGTAAATTGTTTGTTGTAAGTTTGTTTGATGATGAGTCCAAAGAAACACACACATAGAGAGAGCGAGACCCCCAACTTCAGTTTCAATACCAATACAACAACATACAAAAGCAAGTATTTACCTTCCTTTTATTTTTTTTTTTATTATATTTTTTATGATTTTTTTTATATTTATTTTTTGTTGCCCGGTCAAGATGATGATGATGATGATGAGGCTGTTATTTGTTGTACTCGGTTCGTGTATATTTTGGTTACCCGAGACACACACTCGGTAGGTAGGCATTCACAATAATGATGGGCCTCCACCCCACCCTAGCATCGCGGGCATCGCGGGCATCTCGCCTGACGCCCATTGTTACACGTAATGCTTCGAAAAGCATGTGACATGTGTAAGTGATAGCGTTAATGCCTGGCTCTTAAGTAGTAATTACTACAACAATTGGGGCCTTTAGCTGGTCGCGGGGGGAGGACTGCGTAGAAAACGTCACTCTTTCGAGAGTGTACAAAAAAAGAAAACCAAATTGCATGGAAGTTTTCTAGGTTAATTACAAATTGAGAAACCTTTTTTTTTTTTGAAGAGCTGCGCAATGGTTGACCAATTAAAAATATGTAAAATGTATTAAAAAATTGGGCTAAAGGCATTTTCCAAAATGTTTGTATATGATATTTTGAAGGTGGAACTATAAAATCAGCCATGGTTAGTTCTTTGAATTAGAATAAGCTCTGTTTTGACAAAGTTTAGCTGTCGAAAGTTGAGCTTCCTTTTCATTACTTGTTTTTTATCAGTGGTTAAAATATTATTTTAATAAAATTATAAATATATTTGTATGAAACTCAATCAAGACATTGATTTCTCAGCTACACACCTGCAAAAGCTCTATACTCTACTTTTGTGTTTGAAATCTTTTAAATTTAGAATTCTTAGTAAGGACATTCTATACCGGCGCTTAGTTGGGGTAAACTTCAGGCAAATGTCATTAGTCTCTTCTCTGATTATTATTGTCGCTGTTCAGTCAAAACTGGAAACCAAAACAATACACCGAAAACTCCAATTCCGTGTGAAGCAATAATTGCCCCCTAATCTCTTGGAGGAGTCTCTACCCGCAGTCCATTGAAAGCTCCGATTTTGCGGCTTTTGTTTTTGTTTTTATGCTTTATATTTAAACAAGAACCAAATTAAGATCTTTGTTGTTGTTGCTATTGTTGTTGCTTTTATTGTTGTCATAATTATTGTTTAGTGGCGCAGGATGCGCTGCCAGCCAACTTGTGTCCTGGCCGGATGGCCTTCCCTCCCCCCTCCCATTCCTAACCCTGTCCCCGTTTGTGGCCCTTTTCGATTCCGCCTGCCTGCTAAAATACAAATGTAGTACATAAATCGCGCACACAAACGAATGGCTGGCGATTGGGATGCGGGATTAAAGAGCAAAGATATCGAATTACACACCTGACGACAGAGGACAATACACTTAGCGAAACTGCACATATTTCATCCATTTGTTATTTACTCTAACTCAAAAGACAAGTTTCTTTTATGAAAAATATATATGTATTTATTTTTTCGAGTGCATAAGCAGCCAGAAAACGCAATGTAAGAAGGGGGACCAGAAGCTAGGGGGGTTATGCACAAAAGCTAAGCCATCGTATTTTATTGTGAACTTTCATTTGGGGATTTTGCCAAGTTTCGAAGTCTTTGTTGCTGCTGTTGCTCCAAACTGTTGGCCAGAAAACAGAAAACGCAGCTTCCAACATTTGCCAAGTGTCAAAGTCAGCTGGCCAGGCCTGGCTTCGAGGAGCTAATAACCACGGCATCGCTTGGGCACTGCTGCAGTGCATCCTCCTTTTGGCCTCAGCATATTTTATGGGCATTAAAAATTCAAGTGGCAGCAATTTTTCGTTGGCAACTTCAAATGGAAAAAAGCCGCCGCCAAAGTCGTTGCGCCTTCCGTCCTGCAGGAAGCTCTCGCTCTCTCTCTACTTTTCTCTCTTTTTCTTTCGCAAGGGGCACCCAATTTAATGTGTCGGCGTGTTTATCGGCTAATGAAGTTGACAACACGCGGATTAGCGCATTTAGTTGCCAACTGTTGTTGGCTGTGACTTCAAGACAGTCGCCAATCGCCAGTCGGCAGTCTACAGACTCCAGACTCTATCAACACTCAACACTCGAGTCTCGAGCCTTGGGCTTTAGCACAAAACAACATAAGTTAATAACGATAACGATGAATATTATTTTTATGCACAAATTGCGGTACCTGGCAATAGTCCAGTGTTTTCTTGGCAATCATCCTGACCATTCTCTCTCTCTCTCTCTCGCTCTTGCTATCTATCTCTATATTGCAGCCTAGCGGTATTTAAATAAATAACTGCTGTGGAAGTTTAGGCCAACTTCAAGCTGCATTTGGCTTCGGCTTTCGCTCTTCATACCCTGTAGACAAAATAGCTAACAACTACGATATTAATTCATAGTTGTCAACATATGATTCTGTATAGCATTCTAATAATTTATATAAACTTAAATATTAAGTAATATTATTATTATTATAATTTACAGAGCATTCCCAAGTCAAACAATCTCAATTCTAGCCTACCCACTTGTTTTATATATTTGTTAAGCACAGCAAATGTAAATTCTTGTCTTTCATGTTTTTGGTTTTTCTTCTTTTAGCCATCTCTATTTGGAACCCATCTGGTTTTTAGCCCACTGTGCGGCTGTGGTGACAACCCAAGTTATACGATGTGATAAGACAATAAATATTTTTACCATTTACAGTTCAATTATGAATTCGTTTGCCAATATAAGCCACATAAATTTGTCAAAGCAACGACTCTTGAGCTGCCGCCTCTGTGGAATGGACTGGACTGAAAGCCCCTACCAAATACTCGTTTACTTTGTGTGGACTTGTTGCCTAATCTTTATAGTTTTGTATTGTTATTTGTTATTTAACTTAAATACAATGAGTTTGATTTTTTTCTGTGATGGTTTAGTGAGGAACAAGTTTATTCAATAACAAACAAAATATTTGCTGATAAACATGATCGCGGTTTATTTGAGAAACAGTAGCTAAAATCCATCGCAATATTTTGAAGTTTGTTTTTCTTTCAACCTGCATTGAATAAATTCGAAATAAATTCTATTGAGACTTTCTACTGACTTCTTTTGTTTGCGATTAAATAAATAAAATATTTAAAATGATTTAATAATAAGATAAATAATATTGACTATTTGCATACTAATGTAGTTTTGACTGGTGTTTGATGAGTGCTTTTTGTACGGAAGCTTTTGAAAATGTTAATACGGAAATGGTATATTAAAGATATTTACGTATGCATTCGTATAGAGGCATATAAATGAAAGTTTCTTAAATGTTTTACTAACATTCCAATGTAATTTTCGAACAGCTGCAAAAGACAATCAATTTTCCGAATGCAACACGGCAAGTCCATAGCAAATATTGAGAATAATTATATACAACAAAAAGTATTGAACTGGCGCATCCGCACCACACAAATACTAAATGAAATCATTTCCAACAAACCATCAAATGTTCAAGTTGGGAAAGAAATACTCGCAATTTGTGTACAAACATGCGACAGTGAAAACTAACTTTGTGGAAAACAAATCGTACTCTTCGAACCGCAAGCAATACATACTAAACCCATAATTATACGCAATCTTTCCCCTTGTAAAATATGTTCAATATCTGTTGTAAGGATGAGTGTTCGGCGTTAAAGACGCTACCCAAAAAGAAGGCGGAAGAAGAGGGAGCGCCGTGTGGGTGCATGGAGTACTTCATAATTCATGGTTTCGAAACCTAAAATTAACGTAAATTGCTAGGGAAAACGGACAAGCAGGGACAGTTGTGGGTGGTGCGAGGTGGTGGGTGTTGTTTGAACGGCAATGGTAATTTTAAACCAAGTTTTACTATTTAAATGGTTAACTACCTTGGCTAACTGTGCGTGTGAACGTGTGTGTAATAGAGCGTCACTCAGCGCCCAGCTGCTGCGTTCACAATGCGCCCAATTATATAATTTGTTGACGAAACGAAACTCAAAAGCAGAACACTTTACAAACATATATATAAAGCCCCTAACATCAAATCACAACCCACACACACACACACACTACGTTAACAGGGACGACACTCTGTGTCACGTGGCAAGTTTTTTTTTACTTTTTATAAGTTAGTTGCCTTGACGTCAATTGCAATGCGCATCATCTGTTAGCAAATTAATGCCCAGTTCAAAAACTCAGCACACAATGCTGTCAAAATATTGAGTTTGAATTCTTTTTTTTTTTTCATTGAAATGTATGCATATTTTTGGCAAATTATCAACGTCAAACAAGCTACCAGATGAGAAGCAAAAGAAGAGGTAGAACGAGTAGAAGGAGCAAAAAAAAAAACTTACTTGGAAGGTGAATATTAGATGCCCTTTTCCTTTAAGCATATACAATTGTGCATTTTCAAGTTCGATTCTCGGGAAAGAAGTTATGCAGAAGTTATGATTTTAACTGTTTTCAGCAAAACTTTACTTACTTTCAAGTTAGTAAAAGTTAGTGAAAAAGATTTTGATTGCATTCGTACACGCTTTTGATGATGCTCTTCTTGAGTACATACACGTTATGGGTACACAGTTTTCTTGTTCATTTAATAACATAACTTAAATACCCTTTCACAAGTGTACATCAAGAAGTTCGCAACGTTTGTTGTCATTGTCAACATTGCCTCATCAACAGCATGTTAAGATTTCGCAGAAGCTAAAGCTAGTCCCAATCTGACAGACCCTTTTCGTATCAGACCCAAAGACAGAGAGAGAGAGAGTTTTACCTTGTTTTTAATTCACCTTTTTTTATGCCTCACCCATAACGACCATAAATTTCCAATTTTATTTAACTGCCGTCACATTGAAATACCAGAGCGAGAGAGATAGAAAAAGAGAGAAAGAGAGAGTGAGAAGGTAATGCTTATGGGCTTTTTATATGGATAGCATGAAAACAAAATAAGCTATAAAATTAATCGTCGACTTAGCTGCCGATTAAATTTATACGACTGCCTCGTAGACAGCATCCATTTTGTGTGTTTGCGTTTTTTTCTTTCAAACACGAAATGGTAACTAAAAATCTAAACACGAATATTGGTATGGATATGGGACAGTCTCTTGCGCTCCATATATGGTTAGCTCTTAAGTTAAATTGTTTGTTTTATAGGCGTTGCTGAAAATGAATTTGAATATGTAGCCAATTTGTTTTATATAATTAAAATGAACTTAAGCTTTGGAATCATATATTTTTAAAGCTGAGAAATCGAAGTGCTATGTTGCTTTTGGATAATCTTTGTAAAGGATTCATTAGCCTAAGATTAGAGCAACTCCTTTAGCTCTTTTGAGTTCATCATCTGCTTTTGTAGTTATACATCCGATTAAGTAAAAGATATGCCCAATCTTACACCTTTGAGTGCATGGAAAATACGCAAAAAAAAGCATTGTATAGAAACGATATGATCTTTGGCATGGATGAGTTGTTCACCTGGCAAAATGCCTTCTCCATTACGCAACACGCAAGCGATTAGATCAAAACCATATGTGGAGTGTTTGTATGGTAGGGGAGTCGGGGGTGCAAATCAGCCATATAGATTTATGAGTAACCTTTTGTAATTGAATAATGGCAAAGTGAGACAGCTCAGTTTCGTCTTAGGCACACACACACACACACACACGCACACACACTGTGTAAATTGAGCTCTAATCAATGTGCGATGTGTTCAAAAGGAGCGTTTGAATCCTTTTCAAGCATCTCGGGTTTACCAAAAGGTGCCGAAAATAGCAAAAGGCTTAAGGAAAGAATGAAAGAAACATAGAATGAAAACCGGTACCCCAAAGCACACACATCTTTATTCGATTGGTATCCAATGAATAGAGCCGAATTAGTTATATAAATATAGCCAAATGGCAAATCGAATACAAAGTGCATTGTGCAAATTAATTGCATTTTCTCGTACGAAATTTGATATTTTTTTTCTTTTTTTTTTCGAATGCCGCCTACACAAAAACCGAGAAAAGCAAGAAGCGAAAGGGAACATTAAATTCTGAAACTCGAGCAGAAAGCCGGCAAAACTCCGCTTTTATATTGATACGCCAAGAGTTAGGAGCACATAATGTGTTAATTAATAATATTTATTAAACAAGCGACGCGTCTTTGAAAGGAATGTCTTCAAAGCTGGTGCCGCAAAGTAAAAAAAATGCTAAGGCCAATATTTATTACAAACAATATCATATAATTATTTCAACAAGCTCTAATCTCATGCACTTGAAAGAAACTTCAGATATGCCATTAATTATGAGCACATAATGCGTTAATTAATAATATTTAATAAACAAGCAACGCGCTTATCGCACACAAGAACCAAATCTTCAAAGTTGAGAGTGGCTAACTATGCAGGATTGGTTGCTTGCCAGAGGCCACACACACACACACACGCACGCAGGGATAGAGGAGCAGGAGCAGCGACAGCTACTGGATTAGGCACATGGTCATATCTACATCTGCCATCCATGTCCAGCCACTGCACCGCAAAATGTCTGACGGACAGACGGTGGAATAGCACAAACAAGAACACGTTAAACAATTTTCGAGATGAAGATAAGTTCATCATCGAAGCCAGTTGTTGGACAGGGTTTTCGGGCTCTGTGACCGAGTGTTGACGTTTTCGTAGGCGGTGCCTTGAGTGCCGTTTAAGCGCTCATAAAGCCGCCGTCACAGCCACAACTTATCGACAGATTCATATCGTCTCTCTCTCTGTATTCTGATTACCGCACCGTTTGGATCTTCTGCAGTGCTTTTGAATTTTGTGTGGTTTTGCCGCAGGATCTGCGATAAATCACTTTGTACAACAGAATCAATAAAAAAGAAACAAGCAGTGGAAGGTGTATAAATTGAAAGGTTGATGGCTTCATCAACATCATAAGCGGCATTTGATCTGAGCATTCGTTACACTCATGTAGGTCCGACCGCCATGTGTGTGTGTGCGTGTGAGTGTGAGTGTGTGTATGGGTCAACAGGTAGTGGACTAAGTCCTGGGTTAATTCTAGTTTGATTTATGTGTTTGGAACTTAAAAACAATGCTTCGGGCTCATCAATTTGACATATAAGCGACAATTTGATTGCATTTTATTGATAAATTGACATTTGATTAAAATGTGCGCTTTGTGTATGCCCAAACATGAATTTTGTCAGTATTTACATTCAAAATCGCGATGAATGGGTAAGAATTTGTTTGGTAGAACCAATATTAAACAATGTTTGCTAAGCGAACCTAAAACATCCTCAAACGCATAAATTTACATTTTGGAAGTTAAATTGCAAACAATTTCATCAAATATTCTTAAATAAAATAAAATACTCTTATATTCCGTATCTCAATAAGTTCAGATGCGTAGTCATACAAAATTTCAATTCAAATGCGCGCCTAGTGGCCATATATGAGATTGGCAGCACTTGCAAGCTGGCAGCACGTCTTGTCTGGTCACACTGCCCATTTTAGTTATTTAGTAATTTTTCATTGGCATGTTTGGCATTTTGATGTCGTTTGACGTTCGGTCACTTAGTTTTGGCTTGTTGTTGTGTGTAGAATGTAAGGCTTTTTGTTTGAAAATAATATAAATAAAATTGAATTAAATCTAGTACTCCATTAAATTAAAAACAGACTCTTTTTCGATTTGTTTTCCTTGCTACACTAACTAAATTATTTGTGCTCGTGTAAATGTTTAAGGTAAGTCTGTGTCTGTATGTTTTTATCGAACTGCCAAAAAACAGCGCCACGCCGGGTTCGCAAGAGCAACAACAACAAAAACAAACAGCAGCAACAGCAACAACAACCATTTTACGCGGGCATTTAATTTTGAAATGTTGCAAGTGTATTTATTTTGTTGTTTGTGGGTTTTTTGTGTTTCTTTTTTGGCCAACGCCCAGCGATCTTGATTCCATTCAGACGAATGCTAAATTAATTGTCGATTATCGAGACCAACAGACGACATGCGACGAATAGAGCGACGCATTGTTTGAGAGTGTGACAAGGTGATAGCGGAGTGTTAAGGGTGTGAGGAGTGAGGGACACGAGGCGTTGATCTTGGTGCTGTGCCATGTCGAAAATAGCAGCCATTGACAATTTGCTGCTGCAGCATTAGCATCGATCAGAAGTAATAAGGCGCGCATTATCACATAATCCAAACAACATTTGGTAGTCATTTGTTAATTTCATACATATATTTTTTGCAGTAATCCAAAATTAACTGTGGAAAACCCCCGCCCCCTATATGGCACAGATCACAACAGAGAAAAGGATAACGGCAACAATGATGCGCCACTCGACAGCTGGCGCTGCTTCAGTTGTGGGCAATACTTCAGCCTCGGCTACAAAGGAGAATTCGCGGCATCATTCCCCGCGTGGCAAAGGCATTGAGATCTTGGACTTTCACGAATCCTGGCTGGAGGAGGTCGAACTGTACAAGGACAAGCTGGTCATGGGCAAACAGTTGGCCCAACACAATCATCAATCCTCCCATACAAACTCAACTTCCCATGGCCAAACTCGTCTCCCATCACAGATGCGCAGCGCTGGCGGCCATCTCACCACGAGTACAACAACAGCGAAATCGAAACCCCAACAACAGCAGCAAAAATCTCCAACATCGACCCGACGCCAGAAACATACGGATGCCGTTGCAACTGCAGCTCCAGTTGCCAGATCTTCGCCACCGCGTCTGACATCTAAGTTGACCTCTGTGCCAGCCAACGTTGTTGGTGTCCTACAATCGGAACCATATAAAAAAGTTCAGGTGCGTTCTCGTTGGAAGAGACACATTATGTTTAATTAACCTTAAGTTGGAATGATTTAAATGATGTTGTCTTAAGATTCCATCAGATTCCCAGTTTGTGTGCTTGCACTAAAACTGCTTTAGCTTCTGTATTCCCATTCATATTGTTGCTTGTTACCTACTAATCAATTGTTAATCGTTCACCCTTTTAACCCGTTTCATGTTACATTTGTTAAATTTGTTGGTTGTTGTTGTGGCCGTCAACCTTTGTTTGTGCTTTGGCTGAAATACTAACAAGCAGATGCTTTTAAAGCGTGCACGTGAGGATGTGCTTGCCAAAAATGCAACGAATAGCAACGGCAACAGCAGCAGCTATAAGCGTTCCAACAACACCGTAGCCTCGAGTGCGACTACGATTAAGGCGGCCAGCAAGATTGTTGTTAATACTTTCCATGGCAGCAGTATGCTGAGTGGACAGCAGCATGAAGAGAAGAGCAAGATACTAACCCAAAATGGTCTAACCAAATCAGCAGCGTCAGCCTTGGAGACATCGCTGTATGCATCACTCTATGCCCAACCCTCCCAATTGCCATTCCAAAGTGTGAGCTCGCGTGCCGTAGCCGGTGAACATGGTGGTCACTACGTTGGCGTCAACTTGAACAAGCCCATAAGCGTCAACCATGATGGAAATCATAGCGATGATGATCCTTGCGGTGGTAATATATATTCTTGTATCAAAAAATACATTTTGCTCTATAAACTACCATTTGACAGCTATTGACGAAATCACAAGCTATGATGATTCGGATTCAGATGAGGACTATGTGGGCACACCATTCTATTTGGATGAGGACTCCGAAGAGACTAACCAGAATCGTCAAGTTCGTTTGAAACTGGACAAGGTGGCCTCAAAGACATCTGTGGCAACCGCAACTACAACGGAATCTGAAGCAACTAGCGTGTACTTTAAGCCCGACTCAATATTGTCGCCAAGCTTGTTTCCAAATGTGCCACCCTATTTGAACTTCACCTCGCATGCAGACAAGGGACCACCCATGCCTGCGGCACTGCATCGTGTTCTCAAATGGAAACTCAGTCCAGTTATGCCAAAGATTGTTAAACGTGTGGTGCTCAATTCAGGATTTCGCATCATCAGAAGTGGGCAGAGGATAAACAAAATATGAACATTGGTAATAACACATTCTTTTCAACAGATACCACCGACTGGATGGCTGTGTGGGAGAAGCATATGAAGAGTCCTGGTTTCCGTACGATACGTTCGCATCAAAAGTATAATCATATGCCCGGCTCATTTCGTATTGGGCGCAAGGACACAATGTGGCGCAGCATTGCTAACAATATGAAGAAATTCGGCAAAAAGGAGTTTGGCATCATGCAACGGTTAGTTGCAATCAGATAAAAATTATAAGCGGTACTCTTATTGTTCTTATACTTTTGCAGATCTTACATAATGCCCGATGATTTGGAGGATTTGCGTCAGGTGTGGCCCAAAAATGCTGCCAAGCTGACCAAATGGATTGTTAAACCGCCGGCAAGTGCACGTGGAACTGGAATACGCATTGTAAACAAATGGAGTCAGTTTCCCAAAGACCGTCCGTTGGTGGTGCAAAAGTATATCGAACGTCCGCTGCTTATCAATGATAATAAGTTTGATATGCGAATATATGTTCTGGTAACCTCCATTAATCCATTACGCATCTACATGCTGAAGGACGGCCTTGCGCGTTTCGCTTCGGTGAAATATAGCTCGGAGTTGGGTAATCTGGATGAGCGCTGCATGCATCTGACCAACTATAGTATCAACAAGTTCTCGCAAAACTATACCAAGAACGAGGACTTTAATGCATGCCAGGGACACAAGTGGACACTGCAATCGTTGTGGTCCTGCCTAGAGAATCGTGGCGTCAACACCAAACGTCTATGGGCAACGTTGCGCAATCTGGTCATCAGGGGCATTGTGAGCGGTGAATCGGGCCTCAATCGAATGTATCGACAGAATGTGAATTTTCGCTACAATTGCTATGAGCTGTTTGGCTTCGATGTGCTGCTCGATGAGAATCTGGTACCGTGGCTACTGGAGATTAATATATCGCCATCGCTTCACTCCGAGCTACCCCTCGATTTGCATGTTAAGGGTCCACTGATCCAGGCCGTGCTCAATACAGCTCTCTATCAGGTGCCGCCCAAGTTGAACGAGAGACAGCAGCAGGATATTCTTGATGAGCTGGAAATGCAGGGACCACTGGTTCATGACAAGCGCATCTTCACCACATGCCTCACTGTTGAAGAGGTGCGCAAGCACAACCATTTCACCAGTCGTGCCATTGAGTATCGTGAGGAGTATGTGGATACTATACTGGACCATCTGCTGCCCGATGATGTTCGTTGCCTAATTGTTGCCGAGGATGAGCTGGCACGCTGTAAGCCGCTGGAGCGCATCTTTCCCACTCCGAACAGTTATATGTTTCTGCCATTCTTTGAGAATTCACGCTACTACAACCGCCTGTTGGATGCTTGGGAGACGAAGTACGCCAAGAATCGTGAGCTGGGTATCGCATTGTTGACGCGCTTTTGCCAGGATAAATATCATTTGCAGGTCTCCGAAGCAGCCATGGAAAAGGTAAGCTTAATCATATATGTATCCATCCGTTCCGATCTAATAATCATTCCATTTTATGCTTCACAGGAGCCAAATGTGGCCCTCACGGAAATTGACATGCTGCATGTGAAAAAGGATGACCTTCTGGATAATCCTACAAACCTGCCGCTTTTAAATGCTGTAGATAGCAGTGACACATTGCAAGCAGCCAGTGGGTTCAAATCAAGGAGTCCAGAGCCGGTCATTGTTCAATGAAGAATACAAGAAAACATAAGACTGACTGTTATATAAAAACGAGCAACTTCAAGCGAGCATATCCACTTTCTGTTCCACTTGTTGTTTCATGTCATGTGAGTGCGACATGATATCAGTTAAAGCAAAAAAAAATAATAATAATTATCTCAAATCTTTTGAATTCGCGTTGAATTTAGTTATAAATAAAGCTTAAAAACTTCTGGTTATTATTTTCCTAACAACACAATTTAAATTTATAATCTTATTTATGGGTAATAATATATAAATAAATGAAAGTATAGCAATCGCCTAAATAATTTGTATAAGTAATTGAGCAATGCAAACATTTAAATGCAACGATTTTATATACTTAGCTAACGATAGTTTTTTTGCAAAATATAAATATCGATTCATCGCCATACATCGTGTAATTGCTTATCAAACGACCATCGAAGCATAGCGAACGAAGGTGGGACAACCCTAAATTATCGGCAAGGCAAACAATGAATGCACGACGTACGACGACGTCTCGTTCTAGAACGAAAACGCGAAATTGTTATTAAAAAAAGTGCAGGCATTAAATTGCGAGCAAGAACCCGTTCACTACTACCAATGTAAAAGGTGAGTGAACAAGGGCCAAGCACCAGCAACGAATTGCGCGTGAGAATTAGATAGCTTCCTGAGTAGCGTCACGTAGACGGCAAGCGACTTGCAAATCGATATTAACACTCACTCATACACACACACACACACCCCCATACCTACGCAAATACGAACACCCACAAGTACAAACATTATGGAAAACACATTAGAAGGTGGCGGCGCCGACGACGGTGCTGCCGATTGTGAAAATACAATTTTGCCGACACCGGTCACCATGTGCCACGATACCGGCCGCACTACCACCACACCCCCCGCTATTGTTGTTGCAACGACCGAACAAGCGGTAAGCATCGTAATCTGCCGCCCAATATTTTGCGCCTAATAATTTTTCTTATCCACACCCTCACATACACGTAAAGACAACGATAAGCACCGAAGTTGCTACGGCGTCATCGGCAATGGCAAACAACAGCAACAATGGCAATTCGCAATTGGAGAACGAAGAAGAGGTCAGCACGTTGGGCACGGAGCACCAGCTTAATAACACCAACAACAATAACGAAGGCGGCACGAAATCTATTCAGCACCAACAACAACCACATAAAGAGCAGCCGTCAGGCGATGGCAATGCAAATACCACATTAACAACAACACCAACAACAACTAAAGCAATAACAGCAACAACGAATTGTGTCAAAGTGACGGAAGCAGCGACGACGACGACAACGGCGACGTCTACTGCAGCAATCGAAACAGACAGCAACAGAACGGGTAGGCTAAAATGCCAAAAGCTTTTTCATTTCACCTCTTGTTTGTGTTTGTTTTGATGCACCAACTAATTCTTCTCGGTCTCTTGATTTATTTTATTTTAGCAGAGCGCAATCACAAGAAGAAGAAAAAAGATAAGGAACGCGAACGAGATGAAGATAAGCGACACAACAACAATAGCAGCAGCAACAACAGCAGCAGCAAGGATCGTCAAAACAACGGCAACAGCAAAAGCAATAGTAGCAGCAGTGGCAGCAACAGCAAATCCTATGCAAATCGACACAGCGGCGACTACAAGTCAGGTTCTAGTTCCTCCTCATCCAACACCTCACGCAGCAAAGACAAAAAGCAACATCGCAGCGATCGCGATAGAGAGCAAGAGCGAGGAGAACGGGAGAAGGTAAGTGAAATTTAATTAATCTGTGTATGAGCATTTTCTATTATTGTTAAAAACTTATAAACAATGTATTAAGTTACACTAAATTGTTTATGGCTTAACTTTTTAAAAACAAATATCAGCTGATCGATGTGGTTCTTCAATTGAATTATTATGTTATTATGATGTAATATGAATCCAGTTTCTTTGTTTGTTATTTTTGTATGTGTTGCTGACAAGGAAATGCTCATATACAATTAATCTGTGTATGCAACTCCTATAAATATTTCTCTTGCTTAATCAATAGATACCATCGTCATCGGCCAGTTGCTCATCGAATCCGCATTCGAATTCCAATTCACATCGACGCCGCAGCTCAGAAAGCAGTCGCAGCAGCGGTAACACTAGTTCCAGTAAACTGCATGTGATCAAAGAGGAGAAGAGTATGGAGAAAGATATGGGCGTTGTCGAGCAGCAAATCAATATCAAAATGGAAATGAATGAGTCGAAAGAGTCTGGTAGCAGTGCATTAACGGTACTTTATCACAGCAGCAAAGAGATCAAATCTGAAACTGAAATCAAAAAGGAACCAAGTGAAACAAAGCCGCTGCTACTAAATGGCGATGCAACCAAATCATTGATGAAAACACGTGAGGAAGTCACGCGACAGCTGAGCTTTAGTTCAGCAGATGCGGCAAAAATGAAGGAGAACAGCAACGGCAGTGGCAGTAACTCTTCTTCCGTTTTAATGCCATCGCCGGCGCCGAAAACAATCAATAGTTGTAATAGTAGCGGCAGCAACAGTAGCGGTAATCATCATTCTTCTTCCAGTTGCAGCGCTCGTAAATCCTCATCATCCTCCTCTAGTTCCTCCTCCAACAGTCATTACAAGACGTCCTCCTCGTCATCCTCCTCCTCCTCAACCTCTACGTCACGGCATTCGTCATCCTCCTCCTCATCCTCATCGCGAGACTGCTCCAAATGTTATAAACGCTCGAAAATACGACGCAGCAGCGTTGGCGTTCAATGCATTCAAAATGCACCTGTAGCCGGTGCCTGGACAACAGGTCAAAGCATGTCAACGGCCGCGTCAAATCGTAAAACGTCTGCCGGCCTTGAAAATCTCAAATATGGACATTACTTTAAAGTGGAACAGTATCCTAATGGCGGCGCAACTGTTGTGCATTTGTATCAGCACGATATCGATGCTCTGCCACCAGATGAAATGGAACAACTAGTGGATGAGTTCTTTAGCGTATGCTTTGCCGAGGACGAGCAGGGCTATGCGCATCATGTGATGGGCATTGTGCATGACGCCGCTCGCTATATGCCCGATCTTTTGGAGCATATGGCCGAAAACTATTCCACGTTGACGGTCAAGGCTGGAGTGCTTGGACGCAATTCCGACATTGAGACGTGCACAATGGCACAGTACAATGAACAGGTGACTAATAAATAAGAAAAACCCTCTTAAAACTTATTTAATATATATATTTTTTTTTTTTTTGCAGGTGGTGCGTAATTATTGTCAGGGCACATTTCGCTATGGACCGCTGCATCAAATCAGTTTGGTGGGCAAAGTGCACGAGGAAGTGGGCGGCTATTTCCCGGATCTACTTGGACGCATTGAACAGAATCCATTTCTGCGAAAGGTAAACGCTATCATAAAATATATAATAGCTCTAACTAACCATAATATCATATTTTATAGACAATGCCCTGGGCTGTTAGTTCTATATTGCAAACGGATCCACGGCAATCAAACGATGGACCAATCCTATGGATACGTGCTGGCGAGCAACTCGTACCTACGGCCGAGTTAAACAGCAAGACGCCACTTAAGCGTCAGCGGTAATATTGCAATTTGTTATTTTAAAAATTTAACTTATTAATACTTTTAATCATGCTTTGCAGTACTCGCATTAATGAGCTGCGTAACTTGCAGTATTTGCCGCGTTTGTCTGAAGCGCGTGAAACAATGATCGAGGATCGGACTAAGGCTCATGCAGATCATGTGGGACATGGACACGAACGCATCACCACCGCCGCAGTTGGTGAGCCATATGCATTCAATAATAATTTCTTTTAAGTGCTTTTTATTTTATACCTTGAACGTTTCTAACAACATTGGTATTAGTTATCCATTATAATCTTATTTGATTTTTATAGAGATGCAAATCAAGAAAAAATTTCTTATATATTTCCCCCTGAATTTTGCATCACTCAATGTTGATTGTACGACATTCTATCCTTTTCAGGCATTTTAAAGGCAGTGCACTGTGGACAATCCTATGATCAGAATCGCATAACCAAGGATGTGGTTGCCTTTGCCGCTCAGGACTTTAATACGTTAGTGGAGATGCTGCAATTGGATCTACATGAGCCACCAATCTCACAATGCGTACAGTGGATCGAGGATGCCAAGCTGAATCAGTTGAGACGCGATGGCATTCGTTACGCACGCATTCAGCTATGCGATAATGATATCTACTTTTTGCCGCGCAACATAATACACCAGTTCCGCACCGTGACCGCTGTGACGAGCATAGGTGAGTGGAAACTTTTTGGAAATTTGCATTACAATTATATTTGTATTCTTTACATTTAGCTTGGCATTTGCGTTTGCGTCAGTATTATCCCGGCCAGGAGGTAATCAATGAGAAAAACAATCCAGTGCTGGCCGAAACGCCGCATTACAAGGAGAAGCAAACAATATTGCCCCATCCTATTGGTCACGACGAAACGGGCAAGAAGACGCCCTCAAAGCGCACTTACGATGGCAAGGCCAAGCGGAAAATCGTTGATTTGGATGGCAAGGAGCGTTGTTCCAGCGAGAGCAGTCAGGACGATCACTCGTCATCAGGCGCATCGCCAAAAAGTAGTAACGGCAGCACCACCACAACCAGCAGCACGACCAAAAAGAAACCAAACAAAGATGATGCCAAAATCGATATGCGCAAAATGGTTCTTGAGCACAACAAATACAAGATGACGAAGGCGGCGTCAACGCCGCTCAACAAGGACCACAAGCCAGCCCCAGCCAGCAAAGAGCCCGAAAAGTCATCGTCCAGTCGTGATAAAGATAAAGACAAAGATAAGGATAAGGAACGCAGCATCAAAAAGGAAACTAAACCGGAAAGCACATCAACGCCAGCTAAAATGCCACGTTTGGCGAATGAAACTAGCATACCGTCAGTGTCTACTAATCCAGTTCCAATTGCTGTGACAACATTGCCGGCACCATTGTTGCCGTTGCTGCCCTTAGTGCATCCAAAGCCCTTCTTACATCGTGAAGCATATGTGAATAGCCTGAATCAAAAGGAGCCAGAAATCAAAATACAAGTTAAAATGGTATCCGATGAACCCAGCAAAACGGAAGTTATCAACAATTGTGTGGCAACAATCATAGAACCATCATCACCAGCAGAACCAACAACAAAGTCACCAGCATTAATTGTACCCGATCCTGTTGATGATGTGGGCAATGAGCTAATTGTGGAGAGCACACCACAACTGGTGGTGGATCACGAAGAGGAGGTCATTGAGCTTTGCGAAGAGGTGATTCCATTAGATATACCAGTGCCAGCGCCAGCGCCAGCTCCAACACCACTTCTACCATTACCACCATCGCCTTCACCGATACCCACAACCATACCTTTGTCTGCTACAATGCCAGTGGTGCGCATAGCACAGCCACCGTTACCTGCAACGCCTGGTGCAGCTGCCCCATCACCACAAGTTGTGAAAGTTGTTTTGCCCGGCATGGTGGGTCGCTTGTCTGCTGTGGTGTTAACGCCACCATTGCCGCCTATGCCATTGCCACCACCACCACCGCCGCCACCACCACCAAGCGGAGGGGCAAACGTAGCAACGAACGTACTTAGAACCACAAGCAGTCCGAAAACAATGACAACCACAACCACCTACAAAACGTTCAATTTGCCAACGCACAAGATCATACTGGCAGGCAGCAGAGCTGTTGGTAAAACAACATCTGTTACACCCGTCGATCTGCTTGGCTCGATTATGGCCAGCATGGACAATAAACCCAGTATCACCAGCTCTAACAGCGCTCACTCAGGCAACGCTTCTACAGCAGTCACAGCTGCAACAACAGTGCCTTCCAGCAGCAGTAGCAGCATCAGCCCAACAACCAGCACAAACGCTTCTCTGTCTTCCTATGCCAACTCCAATAACAGCTACTGAGTGAGCGCCGGCGGCCGAAGTAAAGAGGCTCCACTACCCATCATAGTTATTGCAGCTACATAACAAACTGTTGCAACGTTGTTTTTTCTCGTGAATTGTTTTAATACGGCGGCTACTCCGTAAGTTGCAAACGTTAAAGCGTCTTACGCTATAAAGCGAGACCTTTAAAAGTTTTCACCCCAAAAACAAATCGTTTAATGTAAATAGAAAATGAAAGGGCATAAGTTAACATGCATCCTTAACATATATATTTTTTATTTGATAACTTTAGTGAATTAAGCTCAAAAATGCTAAAAACTTTTTAGACATGTAGTTTTTTTTAATTTATTATCGCAGGCACTTAAAGATACACATATACATTGACAACAGCTATGGAATCTTTTGAGATTCATTATAAGCGCATACAATATATCATATTGACGGGAAATTGTGTTGTAACGTGTCAACTTAAGTGCAGAAGGCGCCCAGTTATTAATGGTTAAGTTTTTGTGTCTTTTTTATCCTTACTACATTTTTGAAAAGTGTTTTGCACACCACACACACACACATATACATATATCGATAATTATTATGATATATTTATATATATATACAACACATATGTAATTGTAGTTTTTAAAACCAATGCACGTTGATGAAACAATAAAGATTCGGATCGTACAAAAATAGAAGGTAAATCTTTTATTACAAGTATAAAAACTCAAATTCATTAATAGCTACAAATAATACAATATCAATACATATCATATTTAATAATCTATGTACAAAATGTTCATGCATGCAATGTTTTAAAAACATCCTTAACCAAGTGTAAGAAAAAGAATGTTGAAGCAATTTAGAGCTTGGATCGCAGCTCCTCAATGCGACCCTGGGCGGAGCGCTGCAGATCCATCAGCTTCATAGCGAGGCCCATGTTGCCTTGAATCTTTATCTTGCCCTGAAAGAAGGCCTTCTGCGGTGGCAGTTTGCCCGTCAGCAGCTCAAAGACATCGTCATCACCGATTATAAAGGTAACATCACATTTTTCTGGATACGAAAATTAAAAAGGTAATTATAGCTTCATATTGTATTTTAGGTATTACTACTTACGTGTGCCGTTGAAGATAACCTTGCCTTTGCCCTCTTTGGCATCGATCACCCAGAAGCCAGTCTTGCCTTGGGGACCATTGTTCACCCTGAATCCATACACAGCGCGCACCTTTTCAATCAATCCATCCTTGTCCTCAAGCATGGCCTGCTCGAGCAGTTTCAACAGCGGTGAAACCTTGAAGCCCTCCTCGCTGGTAGCTTGGTTTGCGGCCGCAGTCAAGTTGTGCTTAATGCCACTGGATCTTGGGAAACCCAAGCGATACAGACCAACCACGACGGCACCACCCAAACCCAAATTGTGCTGAAGAGCCAACTTGACACCATCCACCTGACGCTTCTCAGCCTGGCCACGCAGCTGCCAGCAGAGCTCGGCGCATTGAGCCAAGCCAGTGGCACCCAGTGGATGACCCTTCGAGATAAGACCGCCACTGGGATTGACAACGTATTTGCCGCCATATGTATTATCGCCGCGATCGATGAACTCGCCAGCCTTGCCCTCTCCACAAAGACCCAAGGCCTCATAGGTAATCAGTTCGTTGGCCGAGAAGCAATCATGCAGCTCCACAACCTGTACATCCTGTGGCGTGTATCCGCTCTTGCCAAACAAGCGTTGAGCCGCTAAACGAGTCATATCGTAACCAGCAATTTTCATCAGGCTCTTGCCGGTGAATGTGGATGCCGGGTCACTAGCCATTTCCATTCCAACAATTTCTACAGCTTGCTTCTCAAGGCCATGACGACGAACAAACTGTTCAGAGGCCAGAATAGCAGCACCAGAGCCATCTGAAGTGGGACAGCATTGCAGCTTGGTCAACACACCCTCGACCACCTGCGGCGATTTCATAATCTGTTCCAACGTATATTCATCACGGAACTGAGAGTAGCTAAACATCATAATGAAATAGATTAGATAAGTTATTGCAAGCTATTTGTGATGCAAGATTATTTTTTAGCGTACGGATTATTGACGGAATGCTTGTGGTTCTTCCATGCAATCTTGCCAAAGTGTTCGGGCTTTGTGCCATACTTCTGCATATGCTCCTTGCCAGCGTTGCCAAAGATCTGCGCTGCCATTGGGCCAGCACCAATTTCTGTCAGCTCACCCATTTCAGTGATGTGACGCTCCATGGGATTAGCGCGATCAAAGTACTATGAATTATATATAATCTTACTTTGAAGCAAATAATTTGTAAATTATTTCAACATACTTTTGAAGACAATGAGCCACGTTCCATTTTCTCAAAACCCAAAGCAAGGACACAATCAGCGCCACCAGATTCGATAATCTGCTTGCCCAGATACAATGCACTCGATCCCGTGGAGCAATTGTTGTTCACATTGTAGACTGGAATGCCTGTCATGCCCACCTCGTAGACCGCCCGCTGGCCACAGGTGGAGTCACCATAGACATAACCACAAACCGCCTGTTGCACATCCGTATATTGCAGCTTGGCATCGGCAAGAGCCTTTGTAACCGCCTCCTTGGCAAAGTCTGGATAACAAACATCAGCACGGCGACCAGGCTTTTCGAACTTTAAAATAAAAGGTCAAATGGGTTAATCTGAAATGCTAATGTTATTTATTTATAGCTGCAATAGCATTTAATCGGTTCACTTCAGATAATGGTTTTAGATTAAACACAAACAAGAATTTGATTTCTCAATAGACCGAAGTGCGCTGTAGTTCAAAGTCCGAGTGCGATAATTGATGTTTTTAGTGAAAAGTGAAAAACTTGTTGCTGCAGATACTTAAAGACCGCCTTTTGTTTGTGGCAACTGCCGAATTGTTTGTTTTTTTTTTATGTTAATTGATTTATATGTATTTACCTTGGTCATGCCAACACCAACAACGTAGACTCGAGTGTTGGTCATTGTGTGTTTGAAGATAAAAACTTTTTAAAAAATTTGCTAATAACAAGTGCTACCGCTTCCACTCGGCTTAAATCAATTACTAAATCTAAGTTATTAAAAGAGGCTAAACGAGTAATACGGGGAGCTAAAGTAATCGATGATAGTATCGATAGATAGCTTTCGATGAGACTTGTGTATTTTTATTTGGTATTTGTAACAGTCATAAATACCAAATATCAGTTTTTATTATTTATGTATATAATAAGCCTAAGTTTATTTACGGAAGAGAATTCTTTATTAACATGTTTGTGCAGTTTGTTAACTTGTTGTTGTCAAATAGTTGTGTGACCAGCTTTGTAAATGTAAAATACCAAAACTACCAAACACAATAACATCAAACAACAGTTATTAATCAGAAAAGTGGCCTCCCGCGCAGTCCAGCAACACTTGTTTTTTGGACACCGACCGCAACAGAAGTTCTTCAAAATGACCCAAACAAGAGTTTACGTTATCGGAGTTGGCATGACCAAGGTACGAATCGTGAAAGCGACCTTTGAAATCACTTGCAATTATATTTTCTTAGTTCGAGAAACCTGGTCGCCGTGCTGATGTTTGTTACCCAGACTTTGCCAAGGAGGCGGTTACAAAGGCTCTTGCCGATGCCAAGCTGCAATATACGGATGTGCAACAGGCGGTTTGTGGTTATGTCTATGGTGACTCCACCTGTGGTCAGCGAGCGCTCTACGGCGTGGGCATGACAGGCATTCCGGTCTACAATGTGAACAACAATTGCTCCACGGGATCGAGTGCATTGTATCTGGGCAAGCAGATTATCGAATCTGGTGGCGCTGATTGTGTCCTTGCTTTGGGTTTTGAGAAAATGGAACGTGGCTCATTGTCTTCAAAAGTATGTTGAAATAATTTACAAATGATTTGCTTCTAAGTAAGATTATATATAATTCATAGTACTTTGATCGCGCTAATCCCATGGAGCGTCACATCTCTGAAATGGGTGAGCTGACGGAAATTGGTGCTGGCCCAATGGCAGCGCAGATCTTTGGCAACGCTGGCAAGGAGCATATGAAGAAGTATGGCACAAAGCCCGAACACTTTGGCAAGATTGCATGGAAGAACCACAAGCATTCCGTCAATAACCCGTAAGTTTAGTTTGATAGCAACGCCCGGTCGAAAGTTCGTTAGCATGATAGAAGCGCTTATCTTATCGCTTATCGTTGCTGTTGGGGGCCATTCTATCTCTTAACATTGGCCGTTCAAATAATCGCTTTACCTTATTCGCTTTTATTTAATTTGACACTCCTTTTCTAATAGATACTCTCAGTTCCGTGATGAATATACGTTGGAACAGATTATGAAATCGCCGCAGGTGGTCGAGGGTGTGTTGACCAAGCTGCAATGCTGTCCCACTTCAGATGGCTCTGGTGCTGCTATTCTGGCCTCTGAACAGTTTGTTCGTCGTCATGGCCTTGAGAAGCAAGCTGTAGAAATTGTTGGAATGGAAATGGCAAGTGACCCGGCATCCACATTCACCGACAAGAGCCTGAAGAAGATTGCTGGTTACGATATGACTCGTTTAGCGGCTCAACGCTTGTTTGGCAAGAGCGGATACACGCCACAGGATGTACAGGTTGTGGAGCTGCATGATTGCTTCTCGGCCAACGAACTGATTACCTATGAGGCCTTGGGTCTTTGTGGAGAGGGCAAGGCTGGCGAGTTCATCGACCGCGGCGATAATACATATGGCGGCAAATACGTTGTCAATCCCAGTGGCGGTCTTATCTCGAAGGGTCATCCACTGGGTGCCACTGGCTTGGCTCAATGCGCCGAGCTCTGCTGGCAGCTGCGTGGCCAGGCTGAGAAGCGTCAGGTGGATGGTGTCAAGTTGGCTCTACAGCACAATTTGGGTTTGGGAGGCGCCGTCGTGATTGGCCTCTATCGCTTGGGTTTCCCCGGTGCTACCAAGGCCAAGTTGTAATGTTTGTTATTCATGTTTTAAATATATCGATTTGTGTTTGAAGTGCTTAAAAGTTGTTTTGAACCTGGTGTTACCATTTTTCAAAGTACATACTAAAAAAACGCATGAATTTGTTTTCGTATGCGCTCAAAAGTATGCCACTTTTTTTTTGCGTGACTGCAATTTAGCCAATGCAGCAACCCTTATTTTTCACAGTAGCGTGCACAATATACTCTTATATTCAATTTTAGATAGTAACCAGCAAGGAATGTTGTTCTTATAACACTTCACACTCTATATTCAGGAGGAGGAGTTATGTACTTTACTAAAAGCAAAACCACAGAAGTACACATACAAAATATCACATACACTTAACAATAACCTAATTAATTAGTTATTCCTGTTTTTTCTTACGTTGAGCACGCTTGCCGCAACAGGCGCGGATTAAGGCATACCAACTGGCAAAAACAATGGTCAGAATTATGACAAAGAAGAGGTAGACATCCAGCGAATAGTAAACGAAACGTGACATCTCCACAGAACTGGGTTTCAGCAGCGGATTTCCATTTGTATAAGCTACATGCTCCACCCACCAGAGAGCCTTTAACAATGACTGCTGTGGCCGATGATTGAAGGAGTGTGAAACCAACTTGGCAGCTTCCACATGTCTGCAGGGAGGGAATCAAATTGTTGATAAGCAAATAAGCAAGTAGCTAATTAACTCACCTTGGATCCAATGCTTTCTTAATTGCCCTCATAACGCTATTCTCGTTTATGTCCTCAAAGTTCAGAATCACACCCATGTTTCGCTGCACCAGAGCAGCCGCGTTTAGGAACTGATCACCAAACATTGGCGTTGCTACAACGGGCACACCACAATAGGCCGCCTCGGAGGAGCCCATAAGACCACTATGACTCATAAAGACCTTCACATTGGGATGACAGAGTATATCGCGTTGTGGCAACCATTGCATAACGTGCAAATTTGGTGGCTTATTCGGGATTGTTTCATTCTCCCATTTCCATATGACTTGTTGCTTCAATCGTGTCACGGCACGCACGATGCCATCGCGCTTCGTTGCCGAAAGGGAATTGGCACGTATCATTGAGCCCCAACTGATCAAGATAACACCATGTTCGGCATTGTCCAGCAAGCGTTGAAGTTCAGCTGATAACGGTTTGGCTTTCTGGATGTGCAGGCCTCCCAGTTCAATGACATTCGGGGGCAGAGGCTTTGGGCCACTCAACGCATAATGTTGATTGACAAAGAAGACGGATGTGTTCTTTACTAGATCACCCACAGAGGGAACATCGTGTCCAAATTTATACCGTATCATGGCATCTGTAGCAGGTATGGAAATGAATCTGAGAAGCAATTTAAAGAGTTAGGTTGAGAATCAGATAAAAGTTTAAAGTTAAAAACTTACTTGTACAACAAGTTAAACGAATGTTGTGTGATCCAATTAGCCAAACGACCGCCAAAGTTCATGTCCTGTGACTGTCCCAAAAATATGCTAGGCATAAACGAGGGTATTACGGGAACACCCATACGCTCATAGTGCCAAGGCAACATGGCACAACTACTTAAAGCAATGACTGGCGCTTGAAGTTGATGTGCAACGCCCATCATGCAATCTGTGTTGAACTGTTCCATGAGGATTATGTCGTAGTAGCCAGCTTTGCGTTTCAGCACCGTCTGCAAAGCATCTGAGCGAAGGGTCGCGTTGCAAGACATCATGCCCCACTCGTACAACAAAAAGAACTCAAAAAAGTGACCGTAGAAAGTGCGTTTCTCAAACATCTATACAGGTAAGCAAAGATAGAAAGGAAATAAGAGCTTTTACTTTCGCTTGGGTTAATTGCTAATGGCAAAATTTTGTAACCATACATAGTCGTAGGTGGATATACCGACCTAAGAATACCCTGCATGGTATTCCGTTTGGATATGTTAGAGTTGATGCGATGCTGTATAGACTGCTTTGATTTACACTACCTCAAGTCCACGCTGTGCGTCAGCATATCCATGCCCGTTAGCGGAAAGTCCTTGTAACGAATGGGAGGATTTTTGTGCGGAAAATGACTGATGACGCTGACATCATGTCCAGCTTCGGCCAGAGCTTGCATAATTGGTTGGAAAAAGTGAAAGTGACTGACGCCGGGATGCGGAAACAAACCGAGAACTTTTAGCGGACGACCGGCTTCCACTTGAACTTGAATGCACTGCAACAAAAGCAGCAACAAAGCTGGCAGCAGCAGCAGCAGCAGCGAACGTAGCAATAACATTTTACCTTGCGTATGTAAAAAATAGTGAACATAATATTAGAAAAACGCGAGAGAGAAAACGCGAAAATCAATCGGAAAATAGAAACAAAAAATATGTAACACTTGTTGCACACTTTATTTGCAATTTTTTGACCTTGGCTGCATTTCGCACACTTTGCGCATGTCACAAGGCACACATAAAACTTATGTAAATTTTATTTTAAAAAAAGTGCAGAAAGTGCTTGAAAAATGTACTCACAGAAATTGTAGCTTAAGAAAGTTTTGACGAAACGACTCTAATTGCGCTGCTGAAACTGAGCAACGCTCATAAAGTTCACCAAAAGACGAAGCTCAATTAAATGCCTGTCTCCCCTCAGCATACACACAGACGCAACGCACAAACGAACAACAGCGGCACTCACTTGTTACTTGCTGGGCTATTGAAGAGCGACTGCCGTAAGCAGTTGAGACGTCGCACAGGAGAAGCCAAAAAAAAGCCGAATGCCCAAAAAGAAAGAGCGCGTTTCGATCAAAACAGTGAGAATGCATGATGCAAAGCCTAATGTTTTTGTATCATGGTGAGAATGCTACTTTCTTCTATCTCCGAGCTCACACACCTCGTGCGCACTCAAGCTCTCGCCAAATTTGCACAGTCAGCGATCGCACTCGCAATCACACACACACACACTTTTACGTATTAATATGCACGTTTTTGCACTCACCTCAGAAGTTTGTGGCTCTTGATATTGTTTTGTTATACTCGTTACCGAAGGTAGAGAGTATACTGGGTTTGGTCAATGTCCGTGCGTCTGCCCGTCTGTATGTGCGCAAGTTTTTTCCACACCCTTCAAGCTAGAGACTTGAATCTTTCCAATTCTCTTTATCTATGGAAAAGTAAATTAAAGTGCCAAGATTGGGGTTCTACGACAACTGGGGAGCTGGTAAATCGATAGATTCGACAACTCAAAACTGATAAATAGACATATTTCGCACATCCTTACAGCTAGAACTATCAAATTTGGAAAGAAGATAGCTATTACCAACCGCCAAAAGACTGCATCAAAAATTATTGAGCCACGCCCACCCATTCCACCCCCAGCCCCAGTGCATTTCGAAGTCAAAAAAGCTTGTATCTCCCACAGTTTTTGAGCTATAGCCACAAAATTTGGTGCCAAGGTAGGTGATGATGACCCCCCATGAAAAGTATGGATGCAACACCCATCAATACTGCCTTAGCTGCCAAAACGCTTCGTCAAAAAAAGGGAATGCGTGTATCTTCCAGAGTTGTGGAGCTAGAGCCACCCAATTTGGTATGAAGGTAGCTGGCAACATCCCCCAACAATCTGCATAAAAGTTTTGGAGCCACGCTCACGCATTCCTCCCCCCTTTCCACACCTTTTACAAACTTTGAGTTAGAATCACAAAATTTGGAAGGAATATAGCTGGTGGCAGTCTTTAAGGTATCGTGCTCCTCTGCCTCATCCGAACCTCTTTGCAATCAGCCCTCTTTTTAATAGTTCTAATATTGGTAACGAGTATACCGCAGTCGGTTGCGTCCGACTGCAACGTTTCCACTATTTTTTCTTTGTTTTGCTCTTAAGCAGCAACCGGTTGCGTTGCACGAGACGCATAAAGGAATAAAAGAAAGAGTTTATCGTTCGACTGTTTAAATTATCGGTTTATTCAACTGATACAAATGTAAAGCAACTGTCTGGTTATAGTTTATAGCTGTAGATTAATTTGGTATTATGTAATTGTATTGTTGATAAGGTACATTTAGGTACACAGTGGACCCTCGGTTAACGTACACAATTGGTTCCAGCATCTTGTTCGTTATGCAAAACGTTCGTTAGGCGAAACCATTACTCCCATATAAGTCAATGTTAAATAAAATATTGAGTTCCAGGTTGAAGAAAATGTTTCAATTTGAACTTTTATTGAAAGAAAGTAAATGCATAAAAACTTTTAAAGAATTGAAAAAATACACCAATTTCATTTAAGTTCAGCTTTTTTTGAAAGAAAGTTAAAGTTTTTTTTTGCGAGCTCTGTTCGTTGATCGTTATGCGAAACTTCGTTCTTTAAGAGAACCTTTTTTTCCCCAAAAAATGTGTTCGTTATGCGGGGCGTTCGTTAGACGAGGGTCCACTGTATATACAAAATCAACTTGATAAGGCGACTGAAGAAGAGCAATAATTAAATGATAAGACAATTTTTATTGTTGTTTAGTTTTCGGTTGCGTTGAGGAAATACTACACTTGCCCCAGACCCGTTTGCAAAGTTTAAACAACTGCCACACGCTGCTCAGCGTTATCAATGCGATAAGCAGACAGCAAATGTAAACATCGATCGAATTGTAGACAAACCAATTGATATGTCTGGCCACACTTTGCGACAATGGTGCGCCATTTGTGGCAATCACATGCTCAATCCACCAGATGGCCAAATCTAACGGTTTCTGTGGACGTTCCCGGAAGGCAATCGTCGAACGTTTCATTGCAGTTGCAAAGCTGTCAAGAGTTTGGATAATAAGTATATGAAATAGTACATACCAAAAGCTTATTGATAGCTACCCTTCATTTAGTATAATCTTCAATGCCTCACTCAGATGAGGTTCATCGAAATCACCAAATTTAACAACGACTCCAAAGCGACGTTGAACAATGGCGCCGGCATTAAGAAACTGATCTCCGTAGAAGGGTGTCACCAGCATTGGTGTTCCACAGTAAACAGACTCCGTAGTGCCGAGTAGACCACCATGTGATATAAAGGCTTTTATCTTCGGATGGCACAACAGATCCCTTTGTGGCAACCAATCAGCGGTATACAGGTTTCTGGGTTTACTTTGTTCGGACACTGTTTGATTGGTACACCTCATAACGAAGGTATAACCCGGTAATTGGGAGATGGTATTTAAGAGTGCCTTTAGTTTAACTGCCGGAAAGGTTGTTGAATCCACCATGGAACCCCAACTGATATAGATAACACCCAAGTTGGAGGCATCTAAGATTTGTTGCAAGTTCTGAAAGATGAAATGTTGAAATGTGTTATACAATTATTTCTCGTTATTCAGCTGAGTATCTAAAATGCGCCTGCTATAAATATCTACAATAATCCCTTATGATGTATCTTCTAAAAATAAATAACTCAAACATAAGACAAATAGCTTCACTTACAAAAGTTCTAGGGAAAGAATATTGTGTTCAGATTGCGGCTAAATTATGTTGTTAGATAACCCACCTCAGGCAATGCTTTAGTTGGTCCCACTTGTAGTCCACCCACCTCAACCACATTGGCAGCATATGGACGCGAGCCCGTTAGTGAATGATGTTGATTGATAAGCATTAAACTTGTGTTCTTAACAATTTCATCAATTGATGGCAGACCAAAGCCAAAACGTTGCGCAATCAACTCGTCTGTGGCAGGTTGTGTAATAAAACTAAAAAAGCAGATATTAAACTAAAAATATTTACAACAATATTTTAACGCATTTTTACTTACGCGTAAAGCAAGTTGACAATGTGAAAATGCAGAAAATTATTAACCCTTGCCACAAAGTTCATCTCATCGGTGTAGGGCAAAAAGTTCATGGGCATGACGGGGTTAATAAAAGGCGTGCCCATTCGTTTATAATGCCAAGGCATGATAGCACAACTACTCAAAGCTATTACTGGCGCATCCAGCAGATGTCCAAGGATAGCCAGACAATCATTGGAGAAGTGTTCCAGTATGACAACGTCATAACGCTGCGGGGAGCTTAAGAGTTGTGAGATCAGTGGCGAGTTCAAGGCCACCTTGCATGAACGCAGACCCCAATCGTTAAGCATAAAGAACGTTGGCACCTTAAACGGTTGTCCAACAAGTAGATTTTCCTGTTCAAAATTCTGCAACAAAAGAAAAAATCAGAAAGAAAACAAGTTGAAACGTTCCAGTCGGACGCAGCCGACTGCTGTATACTCGATACCTTTTTAAAAAGGGGTAACAAGACGCCTGGTTGCAAAATTGTATGGTTCCGTTCATAGATTGCCTGATGCAGATCCTTCGGGGATATCACCAGTTAGTTACATTGCCAACTTATTTGGTGACTCTAGCTCAAACGAAGATACACGCTTTCCCGCTCTTAAAAAGGCGGTGCCTAAAAACCTGTTGAAATTTCAGCTTAAGTACCAGGCGAACAGAAGTCATTATCAGAACAGTCAAAATCAAAAAAGGGCGCAAACCTGATTGCGCTCAAGGGCAAGCTGAGCTTTGAATAATATTTTAGCACGCTCTTATAAGCTTCTCCTGTATGTAAGTTTGTATGTTTGCATGTTTATATGTTTGCATGTTTGTGTGTTTGATCGTGGGAAAATGGGTTAAAGCCAGTATACATTTTAGCTCTGCTTGCTTTCCGCTCTTCTCATGCGGCCTTCTTTGATTTTGGTTGTTCTGCTACTAATTTTTGTTCACCTGGTACTTTAGCCAGATTTACTAAATAAATGTTGGGCTCGCAGCTAAATCAAGTTCAATGTAATATAAGTGCATCGGCTTTGAGCGCCAATTTGAAAACAAAAAGTGTTGCAGCATTCAGCTGCTGATTCTAGGGCGTAATAGGTGGGCGTGGTATCCAATGGTTCGAAGCAGTTTTTATTCCCTTAACCCATAAAATGGGTAAATAAGGGTATACTGGTTTTGTGCAAAAGTATGTAACAGGCAGAAGGAAGCATCTCCGACCCCATAAAGTATATATATTCTTGATCAGCATCAACAGCCGAGACGATATAGCCATGTCCGTCTGTCCGTCCGTCTTACGATCTGTTTGAACGCGTGGATCTCAGAGACTACAAGAGCTAGATATAAGTTCTCCTATGCCATAAGCAGAACAAGTTTGCTTCATATTATTGATAACTATTCTGGTTTCTGATATACACATGGAATCGATAACAAAAAAATATCGAATTTGGAAAATCTAAAAATGAGGGTTGAAGTAATGGGTAATGATAGAACTTTTCTGAAAATTTCTTCCGAATCGGTTAAGAAACACCAGAGATATCAAGTGTAGACGATTGAAGCTTAGTCCTTATACCGAAGTCAATTATAAATTTAATTTATTTATTGCAACTGGGTTCAGGGTATCTTCTAGTCGGGCTCTCCCGACTAGGGCCTTCTTACTTGTTTTTTTCATGGGATGCCAGTAGCTATCCTCTCATTAATGTTGGTAACACTAGCTTTAAGGATGAGGGAAATATGTGGATTCGTCGACTTTCTGTTTTTCAATTTATGGAATTGTCAGTCCCAAACTTTTTCTGTCCCGGCCATGGAAAAAGTTATTTGCATGTTTTCAAGTCTCAAGCTTTAAGGGAGTCAAAAAAAGTTGCATTCATACAGACGGACAAACACCGTGAGTGTCTCTACCTTCGTTATCGAGTATAATGATATAAATATGATATAGTTTTTAAGTTTTTGAATAAATTTTTAAATAATTTTAATTTGAATGACTTTAGTTGAACTTCAAGTGTTATCAAAAAATAAAGTATTATTCAAATTCCAAAACTTTTACTTTTTAATAAATTTTGTTATTAACCACAACTTGTAGGTCATTCAACCAACCCGTAAATCCACAATATCCGTTAGTAGGGGCATTCCCTCAAATACGTAATCAGTGTAATTGGCAATTGGATGCTTAAGCGGAAAATAACTGTACATGCTTATATTGTGACCGCGTTCAGCTAGCGCCACAAACATCGGACGAAAGAAATCAAAATGACTCTTGCCGGGATGCCCGAACAGGCCAAGTATCTCAGCTGCATCAGTGCCACAGCCAGCAGGCGGCAGGGCTGGACCCAACAGCAGTGGCAGCAGCACCAAAACAAACCAATGCCTAAGCATATTGCAAGCACCAGATACTTTTGTTACTTCAACTTCAAGGTTCAGATACTTTGTCGTGATCGGCATTCAAGCCAGCAACTTTTGGCCAAGAAATAGCAGCTATTGTTATATCCACTTGGTTGCCGTTGTTGCAACTTTTTAGTTGCATTTGTTGTTGCTGTTGTTTATTTCGGTCGAATTTCAGGTGTCCGCGTTGAGCGTTTAATTACAGCTTTGAGCTTAACGTGTTTTTTACATAAATGTCATTAAAGCCATGCAAAGTGCAAACGATTAAGAACAAATACTTTGATCTCCTATTGATAAAATATATTGCAAACGATATTTAAATGTCAATTTGGGTGGGGTTAAATCTATTTTGATTTATTTATTTTACTGATTGGATTAGTCGTATTCGTATATAGGTTTAATTGAATTTTGATTAAGTTATGTGTTAATTAAGTTGTTAACTAAAACTTTGAAATTGGTTTCAAAACTTAATTGTATATTCGGTTAGACGGTATTTGATTGCGTTTGGTGTACCTAAAAGATTATTTAACTAAATATTTTTTAAACAGCACACACGTAAAAAAAGTTATAAAAACCGTTATTTAGTTTATGTAATAAATTTTGTTAAATTCATCGTTTTGTGGGTGTTTCGCCTGTTGCTATTTAATCACTCGTGAATGATTTTTTTTAACCATTTCAAGGAAAATATTTATTTATTTATTAATTTTCAAATTTCTCCAGTTACAATAAATACATATTTTGTATATCCGTTTTAAGCCAAATCTTTACGAAAGCACACAACGAATGCAACTAGTCAAAGCCACGTTTCTAGGCAAACTAAAAATTTAGCAGTGGCTAAATGCAAAAGCAAACTCAACTGAGATACTGACACACAGAGACGCCAAGACCCGACTGTCTTTAAGAACGGCTAGTCAGTTGTCAGACCCTGTGGCAGTAGGGGCAGCTGCTGCACTTACCACAAGCGCTCGTTCAAGTGAGTGGTGGATACATCAGTTTCGATTAAGTTCAACGTCACATACATATATGGTTCTCCGATTTCATATGACTGATGTGTATGAAATTACAAATTGCATTTATAATGCGATATCGTTTTCTATAGGTTCTCTTGTTAAACTTGTAATTGAATTCGATGCTGCAAACACAAACAATAATGAAAATGTATACAAGTATATTAATTTTAAAACGAAGTAATTTCCATTGTAAATATGTATTAAAACAAATATTAAATTAATTTATTTTCTTTTGTTTGCGTTAGATCAGGTTTTGCACGAACGTAACCAAAATTACTGTTTTCAATACAGTGAGCATACGCTACAAACAATTTCCCCGTTCAACAAATTACTTTAATTTGATGGGAATTTTAGTTATAGTTGAAAGCTGAATAAACTGTTTTCATAAATATAGAAATATACTTGCTTAACAATATAAAGGATATCAAACTTTGTAAATTTAAAATGACATTAAAAATCGCTTTCTTGCCAGACATGCCCTTCAAATCCCTCTTTAAGTTGCGCCCAAATGAAATGCTATAAATAAATGTTTTAATTTCCATTCCTGTCAAACACACATTTTTTGTTGCATACTTTCAGGCTGTTATTTAAAGCATCACAACTTCTGATTAGAAACGCTTCTCATCGCTGCTCTTACTGCCAACTCGCATTTCTTAAACTTCACAGATTTCTGGTTGACTGATAAAACTTTTTTTCCTTGCTGCTGGCTTATTAAAATTCACTGCTGGCTGATAATGTGCCAAAAATGGTAATAATAACCATAACTTTTGAGATACTAATTTCAAAATGTTGCACATAGCGCAGACATAAAATATCATACGGAATTGCAAGCATTTTCATTTTCAGGGAAAGTCGTTAAAATTAAGGAAATCATTTAATTAGGAAAAATTTTCACGTTCCACTCAATTAGCGTGAGGCTGAGATTTTTCGGAAAAACTTTTTGACTGGGTAAACTGGACGCTGGAACGGACGATGTCAACAGCTGCGGGGCGGTTGACTGACTGACTGACTGAAGGGTGGAGGGTTGGGGTGGAGTTAACAGACGGTGCCTGGCAGCAGGAAGTTTTGTTGTTGTTATTTTTGTAATGTGTGTTAATATTTGCGACACGTCATTAAAGGCGCCTTAATTGTGAAAATTTTCACAAGCTAAAAGTGAAATGCCAAATGCAGCAACATCAAATCAAGTGTGGAAAAAGTTATTGTTATTGTTGTTTGGAAAATTACCCACACCAAACATATCAACAGCTGTGTGTAGGTTGAAGGGCTTTTAGTTAAGTGAAAAATCAGAGATTTTCATGAAAATCAATAAGCAGTTGATTTTGAAGAGTTAAAATTCCATAGATTTGATTCATAAGCTAGAAGCTTTCATTACCTTGAGATCTAAAAATCTATATCACAACGCAGTTGGAGTCTCTTCATTAAAGACTACCCCTGCCCCTCTTGACAATATCATACCCTGTTCCAACCCAAACAGGGTGTAAAATCTAACTGAAATAAAATGCGAATGTATCAATTTATTTTAATGTCTTTGGCATTTGGCTTCTTATTATATACCCTCATATTTTTTCTTACTTTTTTTTTAAATTTTCAATTCACTTTTGCTGTTTACCTAACATTGAGCTTTTCTATTTGCTGATAAACGGCAATAAAATGGAATTTTAAATGATAGAAATCGCATTGCAAAGTTGGAGATAAGCTGAAAGGGTTACACTTAGCGCGTGTCCTGTTAGGAAAGTGGGCGGAAATACATTTTAAAGGAATTTTCCAACCATTTACATTTAATGGAAGCGCATGAAATGATAAGCAAGTGTTTGTGTGTGTGTGTGTATGTGTGTGTGCGTGCGTGTGAATGTGTGAAATTTATAACAAATCAATAAAATGACAATAGGTGCAAACTTTATCGGCGGCTTGCGAAGGGCGTGGAGGAAGAGGTATTGAACGTCGTTCCATTGTGGAGTAAGCATTGGCGATTGATACAACCGGGAGTTGTATATGGTGGGGGGTGACTGAAAGTTTTCGATAAACAATTTTTCGCACGGAAGTGCAATTTGAAGTGAATGCTTTCGGTTCCATGTCCTGAAAATGCGGAAATTATACAGAGAAAGTTTCTAATACATTTGTTAACGCCAATCAATCGCTTTGTCGTAGGTGTTTGATTCCCTATATTTCGCTTAAGGGTTGCACTTTACCTATGGATATGTATTGTGTATGTGTAGGAATGAAAGCCAATAAACTTTTGCGTCAGATAGATAAATTGCTATCTTAAGGAAGTGAAATTTAATAATAAAGGAAGTTTGGCAACGTTATAGCTTAAGGTACTACGAAGAGTGGCAGGCTCTTAACTTTAAAATTATATATGAATTTTTAGCATTAAATTTTTGGAATAATGATAAATTTCAAGAATGTTTGCTTGAGAAACTGATTTTAAAACATTTTATTAAAAGTTCAACCCTATCTTGTGTAGTTGCAGCAATTAATGTAGAAGCAACCGTACGAAAAGACCCTCTTGTGGCAAGTTTCTCTTCTTGGCCAAGAAGTAACCGCTGCCTTAAGCACTTTACCTGCTGCAGGTGTCTTTAATTGACAGGCGCCAACTATTTATTGCCACGTCACGTGATCTATAAACGTGACAACGAACCCTGAAACCGAACCCCCCTCCACCCGTTTGGCCATATGTTGCCTTGATTTACACCTAAGCTGCTTTTGACTTTGAGACATTTGGAGCAATTCTTTGAGGCAAGGTGTCCTGTGCGTCCTGCTATATCGATTAACAAAACAAACTAAAGTTAAGTCAGTGCATGGATGTGTATTCCTAGAGCTGTTCTAGCTATTTCCGTGACAGTAATCAATTTATTTTTGGCAGTGCGCCGATTGCGTTTCCGTTCCTTGGAGTACTCACTACTGCCACGAAGAAAAAGAAGAAGAAAATGATGTGTGTGCTCTCTCCTTCTTGTATCAAAAAGTTTTTGGGCCAAGTTGCGATTTTCGTTTGTGCTTCTTTTGGCGCAGCGATTTCCGCCAAAATGTCGATAAATCATGTAGTGAAAATGCCAGACAGCAACCAGAATTAAGATTGCAAATGGCAAGGGGGTAGAAGGTAGAGGCTTGGTTGTGAGTATGGGTATTGTTATGGGAAGCGACAGATCCTTTCAGGATTGTTGGCGTGATAGATAAGTTGACAGAAGGGTTATCGCCGAGCTCACTCGCTGTCTGTGCGAACTTAATCAATCTTTTACTAGCCTTTATTTTCAATTTCGGCAATTAATTAATTTGGAAACCCAAAAGCTGACGACACGTGACCAAAGACGTTGCACGCACAGAAGACAGAGGGGGTTGTAGAGAGGGAGAGACAGAGAGAGAGAGAGAGACGCCTATTTAAAATCTCTCTTTACCATCTTTTTGATTTGGCTTGGGTCAAGTGCTGGATTTGATGTTTCGTTTATGATTTATCGTCCAAAATTCAATTGGCTAGTCATCGTATCAGTTACCCCCCAACCTCCCTTTGTCACCTCTCACCATTAGGCTAACATCTAATGGCCAGCATATTGCACAACAGCAGCCATGCAAAAAACCAAAAAACTAAATTGAACCTTGGGCTTGCGTTCGGTTGTTTGCCATCATAGGGATGGTAGCGTGTCACGAGATAAGCACGCAACACAATATGTCAGTTAGTTAAATTTTAATTTGCTTTGAGTTTTGAAAAATATGTAACTTATTTTTAGTAGTAATAAAGTGATGACAGATTGATCAGAACAAAAGTTTCAGCTTAAAATTATAGCTCGGATTTGCTCCAAAACAAGATTCGAAAAAACCTAAAAACAAAAAACTCACAAAATCACGACTTCTACCATCTATAAATGGCATAATGTATGTTGTCGTTCGTACTGTCGTTCTCTTTGCCGTCGTCATGCTGTCATAATCATCAGAAGACAGCATTCATCCATCCTTGGTTTCCCAACAACGTTTTGCAACGCCCACATGCGCAAAACCAAGTCCACCACCACCAACACCAACACCATCATCCATTCGGGTCTGCAGACATCTCCATCGGCTTGGAACTCCAACCTCGGCAATCCTGATGTAATAACCATGTTTTCAGCTTGTAATGCGGCAGGGAAACAACAACAACAACAACAACAACACATTTGCCAGACCTTAGCTATTACATTGCGGGGGTTAAAGTCAAGTCCCGGCGCGATACACGGCAGGGTCGGAAAGGGGAGGGCAGGGCAGGGCAATAGCAAGGCCAAGAGGGTCGGCTGGGGTTTTAATAGAGGGTGCAGAGCTGGAGCGCTACTTGTGAGTTTGTGAATTGTTTTTGATGTTAAATGTGTGATAATTTAATGACTGTCGACGCCTGACGACGCATCGCAGGACGCCAGCTCGCAGGACTCAACTCTGCTCTACTCTCTTTCTGTCTCAAATTGAGCAATATTAGAACGCAATCTTCACTTGAGCTGAGCGTTTAATTTACTGGAATAATAAAAACGTTTTTCGGGCATAAAATTCTGTGGCTGAATATGATTTGTGCACTTTCCGATGTAACAGATTGTCTTTTAATGGTTGTTCTCCCTGTTCTGTAATTTTTTCTTTGTTCCACAACATATTTGTGGGAGGGTTGTTTTCCATGCAAACTAAAAGTGATATGATTATTAGCCACTTGGCTGGCCAGCGGGAAAAAACTAAAGCAAATCATGTGACTATTCATTATAAAAATATATATTTCTACATTTATAAATGCTGTTTACAGTTATGTAAATAAATAAACGATTGAATCTGATATTTTTGAACACTCGATTCGAGTTAGAATTGCAACAATCTTGTCGCTAAGCCACTTTTATTTGTATTTTACATTTTAATATCGTAATATGTGGAACCAGTTCGATATTTATGATTTGCATACTTGACTTGCTTGCTTGTAATGCCAGATTTTCTAGTTTAGAACAGTTTTCCTTAGTTCAAATGATGAGCAAGTGGATACATTTATATAAAGTATTTTTATTTATGCATAAATTCAACATTAGATTAATGCTTTGCCGTATTGCTGTTGATAAAATGGTCTTATTTAAATATATAAATATTAAGAAGTTATTTTGTAATAAGTATTTCCTGGAAAAAAAAAACTTCCCAATGCTTAATCATTAACAAACAAATTAAACGAAGAGACATCTGCATGTTAAAAAATCAAAATCTTTCCTCTTGACCTTTTGAGTTAGCCAAAACAAAGTTTGTCTAAAAATAAACATATATTGTTTGTTTACAAATAAGGTATTTAGTATATCTGCTACTTCACATTGAAATTTTGGCAAAAATGCAAATCAAAGCCAAAGACAAGTTTATTTTTAAAGTCGAGATCTTTCCACTTGACCTTTAAGTTTGTCAAAACAAACTAAGTCTAAAAATAAAAATTTATGTTTGGGTATTCAAATGGATTTCACATTATAGGTTTGGCAAAAAAAATGTTTATACTCCTAGCCGTTTTTGGTATTTTCATATGTGGCCAAAGTGAAATTTAGCTTCAAAGCTAATCAAAAGTTATGCAAATCCAAAATCCGAGCGAAGCTTTTATTTGATTTTGTACTAATGTAAAATTATGGTATATGGAAAAAAACCGAATTTCAAATGTGCGAAATGTGGCAAACACCACGCGCAATATGTATGCATGTGAGTGTGTGCGTGTGCGTGTGTGTGTGTGTGTGTGTGTATGATTTGCATATGATGACAAAGTGGGTGCAGACAGCCGCAAACAATGAAAAATGTTTTTCAGCCGTCGGCGTTGCCTGGAACGGATGCCAATAATTTAATTTGGCCAAACGAAAAAAATCCAGAAAAAAAAAACCAAATGGCAAACACAGCAACAAATATTAAATCTGCGACACGTGACTGCGATTTATGAGTTAAAACAGGCGGCACAATTAATTTTAAATATATAAAATTATATATTTATTCCAAACAACATTTAATATTCATTCAATAATCATAATCAACATTATTATTTTCAACACATTATCGTCCTAAGGCTTTTTTTTTTTTTTGTTTATTTTTAGCAAAAGTGCAGTGCATTGAACTGTTCCCGATTGTTATTGACCATGTTGTTGTACTTGTAGGATGCGTTGTTGGAGCTGCTGTTATTTCCTGCCGTAGTCACTGTCAGCCTAGTGTTCCGAAGGAAGCTGTCAACGGGACTGACGGAAACGGCAAATTTGCCAACCTGCGATTCCGTATTGCGCATAGGACTCAAGTGCTTGGCGGCGATAGCCTTGCTGGGTGTACGATTCTGGTGGACCATTTTGATGAGGATTTATAGATTTTTCGTTGCAGTTACAGTAAGTACAAAGTTGAAGCGTATTCGATCAGGGCACGTTGGTTAGATGGTTTAGCACGGAGAATTCCAAACGGTTGCCGCAGTTGCTGGTGCGTGAGCCCTTTTTAGATGATAGATGCTTCGAAAGACTGCAAAAAGGATAACAAATGGTTAGCTTCATCATAAGTTTGTTTGTTTTTTTTTTCTTCGAGAACTTACCTTATATTATTCAAAAGCTTTGCTTTGGTGTCCGGTGTCCTCATTGACACATATGCTTTGACACGTTTACAGAAATTTTGTTTAAATCTTTGTTTTAAAAGTTTGGTTTTAGCAACGATCGTTGCTGATTCGGTTGTGTTGTTGAAAGCAACGATCGCCTCCGGCTTTTATACCCCGGCGATTCGATCAGAATCGTATCTCTCTGATCTACTTGGTGTATGTTGTTGTCGCATCATGCGGCCAGAGCGTGTTAGCCAAGTTGTTTTGGCCACGAAACAAGTTGTGGCCCAGACAGATATGCAAATGCTTTGATCACCAAAGCATAATAATGAAAACAGCCAAAATAGTAGTTATTGTTGTCTTTTTTACAATGCTATGCGTAAATCGGGTTCCAATGGTGGGGGAAAAACTGGCGTAAACAACGTCATACTTTGAGATATGGCAAACGTGTAAAGATTCGTGCAAAACCACAACATGCTTGGAGTTCCCCTTCGAGAATGTTTTCGGGAAACTAAACAATAGGCAACTGTACCAAGGATATTTTATAATTTAGCTTAAATTTTTATTTCAAAGCTTGTTTTCCATAGCAAAAATTTAATAATGCTTAACCCTTTAAGTTCTTTTCAAGATTTAACTGAAATGTTTGTTATCTCTTTGTTCCCAAGTTTGGGATTGTTTGTTTGAAAGAAACCAGTCGCATACTGTAATGTTTTTGTGGGGCCAATGCCTGGGAATCTATTGATATTAAGAATTTAAAATTAGCACAAGAGTCTGGCTAACATTTAAATATAACAACAATTTAACATATAACTGTTTCTCATACGTCAGTAGACTTATAAGTAGACTAAAATCTTCTAAAAAACGAGAGTCAAGTGCGAACATTGGCATTTAAGCTAAATGTCCCTAGACGTTCAAAGTACAATTTTAAAGAATTAGATTTTTATTGCTGTCAATGACCGAAATTTGTTAGCAAACAAAAATAGGTAGATTGTTTCTATGGAGCTCTATAGTAAAATTAATTTTGAAGTTAAATATTTAAAGGTTATTGAACATTGATACGAATATGAATCTACCACAAGTTTGTTATCTAAGCTTAATACAATGATTAGGTGTGTATAATTTATTACTAGGTTGATTCCTGCATAACAAGTCATGAATAAAGTTACAATGTAGTTGCGTTTGATTAAACTGAGAGAAACGTACAGCCACAGGGAAAATGTAAATACTGAAATTATTATTCTAAAATAGTTTGTGGAAAATATAGTTGTTGCATAAAATCCTTCAATGAATTTAAATATTCGCTAAGCTTTTCAACTATTAAAAACCGTTTTTTATAATACATATTTAAATTTCTTGCTTTCCCAAAGACTAAACTATGCACTTCAAAATGTTTATGATCATTTTTAGACTTGTTTATCCATAACTATAACCAAGATCGGATCAAGCAACTATATAACCAAGAACAATAACAACAACAACAGATTTAAATATATACTGACAACAGGCTTTCGAGCTGATTTCTTAACCAAATTGGCTGATGCAATGCAACGGGCACTTTTCGTCAGTCAGGCTCCATGCATAATCCGACCATATATATACATATATATATTTTATTGTACAGACAAGGACAGACAGAAAAAGAGAGCATTCGATACACATTTTCTCGTATGATGGCCAAACGGCATAATTTGAATTGGAACGCAACGCTTTTTTGAAGTAAACAAACAAATAGTAAAGAAGAAACAAAATAATAGATACTTTATCTAGGCAGAGTTATTCATGAAAACACGCGAAACTTAATAAGCAAAACCCTTGTGCCGGCCGGTGGCTAACTACGTGCGTCTTCGCAGGTTCAGACAGCTGACAAGCACCGTCAACAGTTAGCGAGCCAAAAAACCTGACGGCTTTTTTGCTAAATATATAACTTTCCATCCCTGCCTCTCTTTCTATCTTCTGATATACCCTGTAGTAAAAACTTAAAAGTTTCTTCGCTTAACATCCTATCAAATTCATTGTCAAACAACTATATTAGGAATGATAAGAATCTGCTTAACAAGGTTCCGAAAAAATAATCCAAAATTAATAGGAAAATATTAATATTTGAATTTTTACACAGTATCTTGCCGTTGGATCATGCTCAATAATATATACTATCTATCTTGTTGTTGTGTTTTGCAAATGTGACAAACCAGTTAGTTGGCAACTCTAATTTGCATTGCCGACGTCGTTCGACAAGTTTTTTGTTTTTGTTTTTTGTCTGCTTCTCAGTCTGAGAGTCTGAGTATGAGGTCTGGGCTTTTGAGGTCTGGGTCTGGTTGGCGAGGTCTGTTTGTGGGGGAACGGGGTACGAGGTGCTTTCTTCATTGTTGCTCATGCGACACGTTGAATTGCAGGTGCTGTTCGGGGCTGTGCTTAGAACTGTGACGCAGTATGCAGTCGACTCTGGCTGTAAAGTTGTAGCTGGGCATTACTTAAGCCAGTTGCAGTCATCGTTAGAGGCTCAGTAGAAAGTTTAAAACAGAGGCGAACGCTGCAGTTGAAACGCTGTGCATTTGTCGAGTTTCCTTACAAATTCAAAATATTCATTTTTTTTCCAATGTGCAAATAGCAAAAGTTTTGTGTCAATGCCAAAAATTAACAAAACGAGTTCTAAAGAAAAATTACTCAGACAACTAGGGTAAGTTTACGAGTGTACAGAAACTATGCCAACAAAAACAATAGAAAACTAATATGTGATTTATGTATTTGGACAGATTGGACAACAGTTTAGCATCGACAAAAGGATCTCGCACAGGCAACTCGGCCAATAATAAAGAACTCAAAGTGTTGACGCTTCTGCAAACGGTGCCGTGAACTCAACATTGAACTCAGCTACAAACTGAAAATCACGCAGCTCATTGTAAATTGTAATTGGAGTAGAAATCGAGAAATCGCTAAAACATTAAGCCCAGTAAACAAACAACAGCAAGTAAACCTAACAACAGCAACATGGTCCACACAGAACGCAGTGATAAATGCCTGACGAGCAGCAAGGACAACGCCTACTCGAGTGCCGAAAAGAAGCCTCAATCCAGTAGTTCCAGCTCTTCGGGTGCCTGGAGCAGTCAGGCATCGAGTGCCGAGAAATGGAAGTACAATAATATGGTCAAGGATAATCGCGATAAGTTTAATGGCATGCATTTCTCCTAAATGTCCTTTGCGTTGAGTTGAGAACGTGTGCGGGGGTCTTTGGGTAATTTTGGAATTACCAATAACGTGATTGAGAGACTTAATTATTGTTATTTGTTATTTCTCTGGGTTCTATGGGTTAATTATTATTGCTTAGTTGTAAGCCTGTTATTAATTGGATATTAAATTTTGTATTATATAAGTCTAAATTCTAAATTAACTTATAAAAAAAAGCTGCGCTAAAAACTATTAATGTGTTTTATAAAGCAGTTGGACAAAGTGAAGGGAACTCGAGATGGTAAAGTTTCCCTCTGCAACGATTTTACTTTACTACATCCATTTCTTTAACAAATTGTGTAACCATTGACCTTGCTACTTGACTTTTAGCAAATCGCATTTGGTATTATTTTCTGTATAACATTTGCATGAACTCTGGCTATTATCGTGATTAGCTTAACTTTATTCACGGCCAGTAGCAGTTGTTATCACCCCTCCTGATAGAACTTGCTATAGAAACCTTCAGTGGAACCTTGGGCAAAGTGCACTTAATACACATTAGCTACGCTTATTTGACAGACTCTCCAACCCGAATACTGTAATATTGATGATGCCCGAACGTCTTTACAAACAGCAATTGCCCCGTTTACGTTCACCCTGCTTCTATGCTCATCACCCTCGACAGCTGGCAAGCAGAAGCGTGTCCTGTGTTCTGGGGAAAACAAGTGTATCTCTGGCTACCACAAGGACGACGTTCGGTGTTCAGTCGTTACGGCGGAATAGTCAGTTGACAGCATTTTACGCATCGGCTGGATTAGAAGTGCGAAATTTTTGATAATTTTTCAATTGTATTGTTTGGCACTGGCCAGATACGATACGAAACGATGAGGAGAGTCGGTTGGGTGTGAGATGCGGTCGTCCTTTTTTTTTGACACACGACTGCACAGGATGAGGACACAAGGACACGTGGCGTTGGCTATTAGAAGCGATTTCTTTCACGCCACGCTAATACAACTTTTACTCTAATAAACATTTATAGAAATTTTTACTTTGGGCTTGAAATGTTTTGGCGTTCTCTGGGATTTTTTTCTGGGGAACCCTGACATGCTCAGAGTCTATTTGTAACGCTTTATATTGTATTTATTTTATTTTTATTTAATATTTGTTTTTTTTTTTCAAGCACTCTTGTGCCATAATTACTTTGTTTTCAAAGCACCCGGGCGGTCGCTTCTTAATCCTGGCTGGGATATGTCACAAAATGGATATTTCCTTGTTTTGGCATCTTCGTCACATTGCAATTAAAAGCGCACAGCAGGTGTGCCCCGCAAAGGACCTTTGAACTTTGCTATGCTATAAAATGTGAATGTGTCACTTGCAAGGATTCCACAACCGGATGATGATGATGCTGATGTTGCTGGTGATAGGCCGAGCGTCTGGCGTTTGACTCCTCTGATTTCTGATGCTATCCCAAGGCGAAAAGCAATTATCACGTTATTATCGTGGAGAAACCCGCAAAATATCTATTTATTTTTAGTCGATTGACTGCGTTCTTCTCTCTTGACTAACTCGCCGGTCAAGCAAGTTTCTCTCGCACTTTGTTTGCTACTCTTTCTATCTCGTACGCTACGCTGTATTATTATCTACCACTGGCTTCTGTTTGACAGACAACCCTTATTGAGCAAGGGCGAAGGACGATAACATCTTCCGACAACATGTCACATGCCACATGCGACGTGGTGGAAAATTATGAATAATTTCCGTAACTTCTGTCGCAACGTCGCGTCGCAGAAATCGCAGCTTGCAATGAATAAGTGACACTACCACCGTGCCCACCTACCCCTCCCTAGACGTGTGTCTGAAGTGTGGGTCGTGCCGTCAGATACAACTTCCGACATCCGACAGATGTTTTCTGTGCGGGAATGCCATAAAGGTGAACTTCCCCTTCACCCCAACTCTCTCTCTCTCCATTCGTAATGTACCTTTGATTTTGGCTTGTTTCCTCATATTTTTGGGAGTTGCGCCCGGTTGCAAAACAATTGCCACGGCAATTTCTCGACGCGGATGTCTCTCCGCCAGCAGACTCTGTAAAATTATATACGAATTGTGATTGTGAAGCGAGTACACGAACATAATGTACGGGCGTTCACATTTATCCCAAAAAAAGGTGTTTGGCGGGTTCGAGTTGTTTTTGTTGTTGTTGGGCCTGTCACATGGTAAGGTATTTGATTTCTTGTCGTTAGTGGCAAGGTGTGACGCAGTTGCCAAACACACATCAAACAGACATAATCCAAAATTGATTCGCCTTCTTTTCCCCAGATTCAACGCAATGTGCAAATTGTGCGTTATTTGATGAAAATAACAATTGGAATCGTTAAAGTGATCAATGTGCAATGTCATACGATCAATGCGAAAGGTGCAAACGAAGCAGTCAACCACAATTAAAGGGTAATGCTCAAACCCTGCCGATATGTGAGGGAAATGAGCCAAACAAATGAAAGAAGAACGTTTGGAGTTGGCTTGAAATTATACAAGTACAAAAATCCACTTTAAAATAGATTTTAAAACTTAAAAATATCGTTTGATATACTTAAAAATATTTATAACAACAGTCTTTTGTAACAAATATGAAATTTTATTTACATATAGTATGTATTTGAACCTAAATCAGACTTTTATTTACTTTGGCGGGTTAATTTTATGACATGACATTAGCATGACAATTGTAGCTACAGATAATCTCAACTGTTGATAAAAAAATACATATCCCATCATATTGTATTATAAGGCATTGCACTCTGACATTTACCAAATTATATGCAAATGCTATATAATTTACAAAATATGCCAAACATCAGGTCGTACACACAAAGGGCGGCAATTACATAAAAATCTCAATTCAATTGAGAAGTTGTGAATCGAGCATTGAGACGCAGGGCTGTCAATAGAATGGTGAGCACCAACCACCGTTCAAAAATACTATAATACAACATTTATAAATACAATATTCGGCCGCCATTTCTTATTTCTCATGCTGATCGACAGCTGTCACGAATGACAATTGGATTGTCGAGCAATGAAGTTTCTCTGCTTGAATAAATTCATATAAAATATGCAATAAAAATATGAGACCACAGCATTTGTATTTATAGTATTCCTAAAATGCGCGAGGTCATCAAAATCAAAACAAAAATAATAACAACAACAACCGAAACCGATATGAAAAATTGAAACAATGGCAATGGTTTCTACTCTAAACTCTGAGTCGAGGAGTGGTTCATTGCGAGACTGGAGGACACTTGAGTAAAACGCAGAAACGTGGTTGCGTTTTTGTGGGTTGTCATTTGGGGGAGTGAGGAGTTTCAGCAGCTCTACAAGACAAAGCTTACACAAGCATTGTCAAGCAAGTGAGCTACCCTTCAAATAGAAAGGCTTCTTTACATTTTTTAATTAAAAATGAAACATTTTAATTTTAAATATAAATATTTAATCTGAAAATGGCATAAGTTGATGATTTCTTATCAGCGTGTGTATTTTATTAAAAAATAATTTATTGAAAAATATATTTTCAAAAATAATTTCATCTTTCCTTTGGTATTTCTAAATATCTTCTTCGATATGTATATATTTTAATAAGGTTATTAATATTTTAATATTAAAACCTTGCGCAGGGTATTCTCCTAGTCAGTGCAAGCCACCACTTAACAGCTTCCCTGCATTATTGTCTATGTTTTCATACAAATAAAATGAAAAACCGTATGTAAAATTCTTTAAATGCAATTATGATTCATGTGCAGCTCTCGTAGAAATAAAAAAACAACCGCCAATGATATGCTCGTAAGTGTCTTTTGTTGTGGCTTAAATACACACACACACACATTAGTACACACATGTCTTAAAATTCAGGGCGGATATTTTTCTGGTGCGCGCCAAAAAAAAAAAAAGCTGCCACGAAGCTACCATTTGTTGCACAACCTCCGGGTGGTTCCTAAGTAGTAGATGAACAAGCGAATATCTACCATGTATATATTTAGGTGTGTTTGTATATATATGTATATGTATATGTACATATGTATGATTTTGAGCAATTAAGAGTGTGTATTATCCGCATAACACCGCCACTGTCAGAGGGCCTTGGAAACACACACACTCTCGTACATCAAAACAGATGCAGAACGGGGACTCTCTGCCTGCTCTCTCTCCCTCTGACTATAGGTCCTGCCACCGGAAGTACATTGAATATAAGTGTATGTCTGCATGTGTGTGTGTGTGTTTGTAATGCTTTTATGTGCAAATTGTGCATTTATGTCGACAATGCCCGCGACAATGATGACGAACTCAACTTGACGCATTGCGAGGTTAGCCTACAATTCAGATTTAGACTCGTCATCAGCCACAGCCGCAGCAACAGCATCAGCTGCAGTCTCTGCTTTCAGTGCCAGAAGCCGCAGCAGGACAACAACAGCCACAAACCGTCTAACTTCATGTGAATTCACAAAGCAGAAGCAAAATAAAAAGAGAGAGTGAATGTAATGATGATCAGAAGTAGTAGCTTTGGTTTTGATTGTCATACTCTAGCCAAGTGTATTTGCATTTGAGGGATCCTCAGTCTCGATTCTTGATAAACGCTATCAAACAAAATAGTATAAGTCGAGATGAGTTCTTTGAGAAAACATAAACTTTTCATTATGATGCTGCCTGAACTTGTCTTAGAAAAAGTCACTTTAAAATCAAGTTTTGCAATAAAAACCATTTTCTAAATGTCTTTTAACAAAATAAACAGATTTAAAATTCATTTGTCAGTAGATAGGGTATCTAATCTTTAGCACAACAAACTAATCTCTACTATCTTGTTCCACTTCATTCTCTTCTTTAGCTTCTGAGTCGCAATCGAAATCGCAGTTGCAGTTGCAGTTGTAGTCTCAGTCGACATTGTTGTTGTAGTTCAGTCATTGTGATAGGCAGAGTTGTGCCCACTTTTACTTATTTGTTTTGTTCTGCGTAGGGAGGAGGTGAACGGCTGTCAAATGTGTTGATAAACGAATGCTTAGTGAACCATCAAGCGGTCACTCCTACAAGCGGTTACGACAAGGGTTTCTCGGGAATTATTGCTGATCTGCACAACAGACAGGCTTTAAATGTTTGTGCGAACATATGAACCTAGATATGGAAGCTGAGTTTTTCAGCTGAAAATTGTTTCGATAGCAGCTATGTTTGAAATGCCGCAAAAATGTGGAATGTCAAAAGGAAGTTGCAAAGAATTCAACTGCCATTGCTTGACATACATTTTCACATTTATCTAGAGAAGATTGTCATAACATTTTTATATTTTGTAAACACTTACAAATAGTACAGGACGTGTCAAATACCATAAACGCTGTCCGCAGCCACGCCCTTTGAATGCCACCCACCTTTCCACTTATCAAAAGCCATGTGTGTCAGTGGCCAATTTAAAAATTCAATTTAAATTCAATTGACTTGAGATGCCAAAATGATTTCACAGCAACCAAAGAGGAGGAAAAGAAAAACACACATATTTATTCACACTCACAGCAGGGAAGCCCCATTTAGAGCTTTGGCAGTTTTTACTCGGACTTTTACTTTGTGGTTGACGCTTTTTTTTTTCTTCTTGAAAAGCAACAGCAGAAAGCAAGTCTAATTACAAAGGAATCGTTTCTGAAAACGTTTTGTCGCTGAAAAGTAACAAACAAGTGAAAATGTGATAATTGAAACGGGGCTTCCGTTTGCCAGACAGCAGCAAGAAGGAAAACAATAAATTATACACACAGCACATAAAAGACACAACCTGCCGGAGCAACCTGTGAAAACCCCGAAACACAACCAACCTAGCCCACACCTCCCCCAAACGACTGGCCACAAATCCAGGAAAAACGGTTGGGAGAAGGCATGGCAAGTAACACTAATTGCCTGGCGGCTCCTTCAACAAAAGCATCCTGTAGCAGCTTGTTTTTGTTTTCTCAGCGACGACGTTCAGCGGCCAAAAGCCCGAAGCCTTACGACTTACGAGCGCAACGCACATCTCAACCCCCCTTTGAACGAGTAAGAAAGAAACATTTCCAACACGTTCCGGCAATCTCATAAATAATAGCAAAATTTCATTAAGACAAATTATTGTCTATCAATATGTTGCCATTGAAACGTAACCTAAGCTGAGGTCATGCGGGACAAGCCACTCGTTGTTTATATACTCGTTACCTAGCAATCGTTATAGGATTGGTAACTAATTGCTAAGCCGTATCTCTTTAATTCAGTTTCCCAAACTTATTTAGTGGATTATAACAACTTTTAAACTATAAAATCTTTTTAAGGTTTTAAGAAATTATTTTTATATAAAATATCAAGAAAATTTTAATGAAATCTATAGCCCCTGTATCAATCAAACTTCCCGTCAGAAAAAAATGCATCAGAATGTAGAGCATTCTGCAACTTTTCTATGCAAACTGAATATTTTGATATTTTTTTTCTATATCACTTGTATTGTTTCAAAGAGACGTCAAAATACCACCAAGAATTCAAAACTAACGATCAATTTATAGCCTCTGAGGCGCAAAACAAATCTTTATGGGCATAATCATAAAACTGTACAGAAACTGTCGCATAATTTATAATTCAAATTGATTTTGTATTGCTTTCGAGAACACAGACTGACTGCAGTTCCTGTTCTCGTCCAGCTGTGCGGTAATCTTAAGACAACTCGATGCCACTTATCAAATTTCACACTCGATTTCTAGTGGAACGCGTCGAAAACTGTTTCTTGATTTTCTTGTTGATTGGATGCACCGCAAAGTCCCGCAACGAATCTGTGTGACTGTCGCGTTTGTTGAGAAAATATCAATGTATAAATTAATTTATGTGCTTATAACAATTAAAGAGAAGTCAAGTGGTAGCTGCGGTTTTTTGTTTGTTTGGGGGAATGGGAAAGTATTTAAAATGAAGGAATTATTCTGACTAGATAGTTTTTTGATTGTGGAGGCACTTTGAAATAGATTCGAGCTACCCTCAAGCGAACATGCAACAGAAACTTAGCTTCAGCCCGAACCCTTGCCACGATGATGATTATCTTGAAACATAGAAATTCACATGCCTCTCGAGAGTTTTGTTGCAAAGCACGTGACTTGTGTACACACACACACACAAACACACACAGAATGGTCTAAAGAGACGACGTAATTCAATTTACTGTTGTGTACCGCGGGCATGTTTAATTTCATTTCCAACGTATTTAAGCTAAAACCAAACCAAACCAAACCAAAACAAACCTAACAAAACCAAAACCAAAGGCAAAGGAAAACCGACACACAATGAACAGACTCTCGTTTGAGTTTGAGTTATGGGTTTGAGCTCGAGGTTTTTGTGGGGGGTTGTGGTCACAAAAGGGTGGGTAGAGTGGGTGGGGTGAGGTGAGGCGTACGCGCAAAATGTTCAATTTAAAAATTTATGCAATTATGAGCCGCAAATATTATTATATAAACACAAGCACAAATACGGACAGGTAAATGGGCATTGCTTGCATATACACGCACACACTCACACAAACACTGAGGCAGCAAAATGAGCAGCATGTAAGAGTAACGAGTGGAGAAAATAAAGAGGAAAGAGTAACGAATGGTAAGTAGCGAGTAAGGATTGAGTTTGATTTAGTCAAGTAACTCAGTTATTAAGTTTGTTTTATAAACCAACTTCTTTTTTATTAAAATCTAGTAATAATATTTAAGAAAAGTGAAAGAATATCTGTCCCACAAGTATAGTATACTTTTTCATAATTTTTTATTTTCTCAGTAATGTCTGGGAGATTTTGCGTTAAGTAAAAAGTTATAGCCTTTAGGATAGTTTCTAAATCAAATCAGTGCAGAGCTCCTTGTTGAATATAATCTTTTCCAATCTATCAAATGCATAGTCTCCGCCCATATACCAACTACTTCTTATATCATAACCATTATTATTACAGTTGTTCTTCACATTTCTCGTGTCCTGCTTTGAGGACCTGTCTCTCACTCCCGGGGGCAAAAGAAAATCGCTTAAGCAGCTCTTGGCCGGTAACTTAGTATTTTATGTGTATGTATAAAGATTATATGGTCACACACACACACACACACGCACACACACACACACACATACATACATAGACGCACAACACTAAAGACACTAAGCACGACAAAAAGACATTAAACACGACAACGAAATAAAAGAAGAAAAAAATAAAATAAACGAAAAGAAAAAACATTGAAATTCCTTATCAGCATTTCCGCTTTTCGTGACCAATGTCTCGAGCTCTATGCGCACGTGCCTCTGTATGTGTGTGCGTGTGTGTGTGTGTGTGTGTGTGTAAAGAAGTATCAATTTCACACACACATACAAATACGACTTAGGTCCGTGTGGTCATGCAAAGGTTATAGAAATGGAAAAGCCCAAGCTAGAAACTAAGTTTAGGGCACCTGTCATTGGCTTTTTGGTGGTTTACAGTTGTGGCTGCCACTAAAGACACGCCAACAAAGTCAAGTGGGGCAAGCTAGCTCGTTGGACATGCCTATCCTGGTTATCCTTCATTATTCATAAATATGCAAATCGACCTGCACACAGTGTGTGTAATAAATTCTGAAGGCTTTTGGCTTGAAGTTTTCTTACTTTTGGCCATTGCAGCCTTGCTCTGTAGTTATACAATTTGTTTGACTCCTCTGGACATGTTTAACACTCAATCTGTGTGGCAAACTGCGGCGCTGGCATAGCATATGCCACATTACCTCCGAAACAAATTAAATCGTTTCGCATTCGACTCGAACTGAGCAGGCAGCTCAAGCATAACCAGCAGCAGCAGTAGCAGCAGCAGAAGGCGAAGGAGCTGCAGAATAAGCAGGACTTCTAATGCAAGGACTTTCTACACATGCTCGTTGATGCCTCGTTAAAAGGGGCGGTCGATGGTTGGCTCTAGATGTGCGTGGCATGCGGTGGGCGTTGCCAACAGCTTTGACAGACTGGCACACACACAATCACACAAATTCAATTGTGTGTGCGTAATCTAGGAAAATCTCACATTCACACAGATATATGTGAATATGCGATTGCAGACTCCGTTCTGCTGTATCTGTAGATATACATACATATACACACATATGTCTTGGGAAAAATATTTATTTACACTGTGTTCTCAAATTTAATGAAAACGGGTAGCATAAACTTATTGCATTAAATTGCCACGAAAAGTCCTTAAAACCAAATTAATTAATTTTACCCAATGAAATATTCTAAAGCAATAGCCTTAAAGTTTTGGTTTGACAGCATATTTTATTCCATATCACATTTATGCAACTTTGACACGGTATCAAAATTCGTCCATATTAAATCGAATTTTTGAAAAGCCAGGACGCTTAACTCTTTGTTTGAGTCCAATAATAATAGGTAGCTGTATTTTGATCATATCACATTTTCACTGGAAATTTATTAAACAAAATCAAACATAAACTAAAAGCACAAAATTTAACAGGGTATATGTTCAACCAAACTCTCTGGCTAGACCATTAATAATTGCTATTGCAGTTGGGCTTCTTTCCAGGACAACGCTTGATAGTCTGGACATAACATTGTTTGATTTAAAACAACATAATTCATAAGTTTCTCAGGCAACTTCCTCCACCCTCTGTTTTTTTTCATTCCAAGTATGTTTGCATATGTACATATGTATGTTATATAATGCGCACAATCGCAGCCAGGACACGAATTGAAAATTACACGGGGTGGCTGGGAAGTATGAGGAGAAAAAGATGAAGGGGATACTAAAAGTCGTCTTTAGGTTTGGGCAGCACAAAAGGAAGTTTCCCCTTTTGCCAGTCGGTAGTAGCTCGAAGGACGGACTCCAAAAACTCTAAGAGTCCGTGTACTTGGCTGAGCAAACAAGCGTACTAAATTGAGCTACAATTTGGTAACAGGACAATGCAGCTGATCCTGGAACTCGACCGGAAGTTCAAGTCCATGTTATTTAAGTAATTCCAAGAACCACCCAACTCCAGGAAACAGCGGTAGTTTCTGATTAGAACTTGAGCTAATCGTTGGGTAGTTGAAAAGCGTATCTTTTTTTGTAGCCAATTTGATGTAGGGGATATTTTGGAATCAAGTACTCCAATCGCTGATGACGCAAGATTGAACAATACTGAAAGGCCCTCCACGTTTTAAACCTTGTTACATTATGACATTCGTCTCCTTTGCCTTGCACGAATATTTGCCTTCTGAGATTGGTCCAGATCGGGCGATGTTTGTGCTCATGCGAATAAACGTTACGGTACTGATAATTCATTACGCTGGGTATATTATATGGTGATGATCGGTCAACGCATACCGTCGATAGCCTGAAACTGTTTTTATTTTTATTATTTTGATGATATATATTTGTTTGTTAATATTAAAAGCAATACTCACAATGGATAATAAGCCTTTATGGGTTTGGACTCAACACCGAGATGTTCTTGCGTAAATTCATCAAAATCGAAAATCTTAGGCTGTGTACTTTCTATATAGAGTGCAAGTGAATTGTTATACACAATCTTTCCCTTTGCGTGTTTCTGTAATCTCGGCACTAGTGAAAGTGCACTATTATTTTTTCTGCCCAAAAACTTTACAAACTCCATTTTTAGCAATTGAGGAACAATATCCTTGTCGGAGATGTTTTGAAAAAGCCCAATCGGATTCTCTGCTATTTCATGACGATGTGCTCCGGAGCTGAGAGTTCCATTTGGTGTTGCTTGTGAAGGTCTTTCGTACACTCCAATGTTTTTTTCTGCCAAAAGTTTTTGAGCATTGAGTGCATGTCCTAAACGAGACCTGAATGATTTATATAATCTTCCTTTTGGTGCTTGATGCGTAGAAAGAACTTTGATGAAGCTGATTTGATATTGATCTTTTGCTGTGACAAAATTGCTTTTAACCCAAACTTTCGAACTCTTCGTTGTAAGACGTTTAGGTAATTTTGTTGGCAATGGTGGATGTCCTTTTCGTGCCGTGGCCGTTTTTCCTGAACCAACTCTTGGTGCGTGGAGAGAGCTGTTTTGAAAAGAGTTGGCTGTGGCAAGGTTTTTTCCATTCAAATTTTCTAGTATCCTTGTCCATTTATGGGGCTGTCCTAAACGTGGACTGTATTTGGTTACTTTTGCTTCTTGATTATTAGAAACATCCTCGTTCAGGTTAAGGTTATTTTTTGGCATTCTTGTCCTGTGTAATCGATGTCGTTGAGCAAACACAAACTCGTTCAAGCTGTTTTGAAAAGGCTTAGCTCTGACAAGGTTTTTACTATTCAAACTCTTTAGGATCTTGTCCCACTGACGTGGATGTCCTAAACGTGATCTGTACTTTGTAACTTTTTCTTCCTGATCAGTAGAAACATCCTCGGTCAGGTTTAGGTTATTCTTAGGGCTCCTTGTCCTGTGTAGTCGATATCGTATTCGTGTCCTGTTCTTCGTTCTTTCAGCTATTTTTGGTGCTTGTTGACTGTCAATATCCTTATTGAAACCGTGTTGCACAGGCCCAATCGATAGTCTTGCAGCAAAAACTCTCGGACGCCGTGTTCTGAGACGTGGAAGCGCATAATGCTTCCAGAATTGGTTATCCAACGATTCTTTTGGTGTTTGAGGCGGAGAAAGGTCCTGGTTGTCGATGTTGTATAGTACATTCCCGATAGAGCTTAAGCTTTTAGCTGTTATGGCCTCTTCTGTAGCTAAAACTTGCGGAATCATTGTTGGAACGTGTGCAAATTGTGTTTGGGGCGACTCCTGCAACTCATTTTCGAAGCTGTTATATAAAATCCCAAGCGAACTTAGACTGTTAGCTGAATTAACTTTCTGTGCAGCTAAATTCTCCTCCATTGACAGCTGCAAGAGGATTTGATAACAAGATAGCAAGGCTTATCAAAGCTTAAAATAAAACTTACGCTAGGAGTAAAAGCAATGGTAAGCATTAATAAAAACAATAATTTAAACATATTATGAAATAAAAAGAATACTAAAAATTTTTTTTGTGAAATCAAAGTCAAAGAAATTAACAAAACTAAGGAACTAAATTTGACATCAAACTTTATCGATTTTCTTAACAAAGTTACAGGGTATCAATCACATGGTGATCCACTTTCGGCAGCAACACTTGAAGTTCTCAGCTGTATACATAATTGCTGCAAGGTAATTAGCTATCAAAGAAAGTAAATTTTTCGCTACGATAGTTTGTCAAGAAGCTGGCCCAATCTAAGCTTGAAAAAATCGGAATTTTGGCCATTGTTTAAGGACATTTTTTGTACACGTTTCTCCAAGTGGAATTAATAAATGTGAACTGAGCCAATTTCACAGGCAATGCAAAAACAGGACCAACTGTTTATCATTGAATGGCTAAGAGCTGAACTGGATAAGTGGGTGGTTGCGCAAGTGGGCGTTAATGTGGGTGGCGCAGCAGCATCAGCAGCAGTTGCCACTTAAGCCAGCCACCGAATGCGACAAAAATGCGTACAAAAATTCGCTCGCCCCACTGATGTGCATTTAACATTTAGTACAATAAAATTATAAGCATAATAAAATACTTTATTTCTCATACAATTTCAGTTTTCATTTAAATACCCTGTAAATGCAAATATGCATCTAAGTTGGCATGATGTTAAAGAAGAAAAATTAGACAATATAAAAAATTTAGAGAATCGATATATTTGTTTAATTGATGATGTTTGTAAAGTTTGCAGAATTAATAAAATATGAAATGAACATTATAATAGTTTAAGTTAAATAACTTTAAAATACTTCAAATAATGATTAAATTTCTATGTTTTGTTAGTGGAGTATGGCATTCATATATGTTTGTAGGGTATGTTTGTATACATTTCATTATTATACATTTGATTGCTTCAGCTGGTCCTGCTGCGGCTGTTGTTGTTGTTGCACGAGCTCTGAGCATTCCGGCTTGAAATGGCAAAATGGCAGTTTACGCTTGTTTGGCATTTTGTTGCAACGCTGACTTCATATTCCACCATTCGCTGTACCACCACCCATTGTCCCCCTGCCAGCTTCACCTGCCCATTCATCGAGTGGCATACTCGAGCATGTCTTTACATCTCTTTACGCTTGGCTATAGCTCAAAGTGCTCAACTGGCTGCCAGGGGCAAGGGTATGGCTGTGGATTGCAGGTAAGCTAAACTCCTGGCTACAAAATGGCAGTCGCCCTCATTAACTTAACAACTAAGTGGCATATACGTATACACATAGCAAGAAAGTTACAAACATATGATAAACATATAATAAAATCATGAAAATATTCATCTTCTGCTATGCATATGAATTACACTTCTTATGCTAGAGTCTACAGGCGATAATTCTGCAAAGAAGAAGGTCTGGACATTGTCAGATACCATACCCACATTGTATGATCTCGAGTATTTGCTTTGTTTGTATTTTTAGACATTTATCTGCCGGGCAACAGCAACAAAAGCAATAACAACTTAACATCTTAACTTAGGTCTGTCTGGTCAGCTAAATTTCAGTTGCTCACTTACCCTTTTTTTCCTCTTTCCTTGCCTTTGTTATTTTTGTTATACTCCTTACAAACCTGGGTACAAAAACATGCGTACAGCAAGCAAAAATAAACACAATTAATCTATTTTTTTTACATTTAAGCTTTGTCTCTGATTAAAATTCGAGGATAATAATATGAATAATGTAATTCGTACCTCGATAAGCTCAAATTTATGTTATAGGGTATCTTATAGTTGGTCACACACTTTAATAATGCTCAACCGACTCTTACTTGTGTAAGATCTGTCTGTATCTGTATCTGTTTTTGCGTTGTGTATTCCAAAGATTGTCTGAAAATCGATCTGCAGATGTTGCAAGCGCCAAAATGCGAAAAAGTCACGTAGTCAGCAGACGGCAAACAGACAATAAAGAGGGACCCAAACTCATACACATATATAGAGGCCATATAGACAACGGTAATGAGCCCGCCAGCAAGATTTATGCAAATCGTGTGCGATCGAAAATGGGTTGAACTGTCATGAACCCATAAACGGAATATTAGTCTTATGGCTGTGCACTTTGTGTGGGTGTTCACTGTAGTAGTTCAGTGAAGTAGTTGTCGTCCGTGGATGTAATCCCAGTGAGCAATTAAAGTGTCACAAGTTCGGGACATGCAATATTTCATGACGCAATGCCCAAGATTATGAATATAAATGCAAATTAGGCACAGTTTCAGGTAAAATCGAAAAGTATGGGTTATGCGGGGGTTAGATTCGGCTGCCTGTCTGTTCAGAGGGCTAAAGAGGTTACAGCGAGGCGTAGGGGTCGAGAGCGTGACAATCATTAAAAGTCAAGTCAACGTTAGTGCCCTGAACAATCACTGAAAATGACTAACGGTAACCACGATAGTCCACATCCGGCACTACAGTACCGCCGCAGTACCAGTGGGGTGTTAGTCGGGTGGTAGAGTTAGTGTGGTAGTGCTGCTAGTAAAGCTTTTAACCTGCAGCGCTGAAAGAAAATTACGCTCTTATCTTGCTTCCTGTCGTGACACAATTTTCTATCATAGCCAAGGACTTGGAAGGACTTTGCTGGACTTGTTTTTATTCGTTGTGTGCTGTGGCCCAAAAGACATAAAGTTATTATTGCCTTTTTCTATTTTGGGCAAGGGTTGGGAGGGGCAGCTAGCCATGATAAATGTGTCCAGCGCACGTTTTGAACAACGTCATAATTCAGTTCAACATTACATCATATAGTATATACACTCTTTAGGATATATACTAAATACCAAAAACACAATATTTGGCCTAGAAAAACCCTTGGAAAAATCTATGCATAATTAGATAGACTTGCCGCATGCAAGCTCAACGCCATTTTCATTTTTCTTTTATAGATTAACCAAAATTGAGATTGTACAACAGTTCTATGAATTTCATAAATATTAATTCGTTATTAAGTGAATACTCAAACCATCCGAGTTGAAAACCTTGCCGGGCGGCACCTTCTACTACTACGGTACTGAAGTCGTAATGAGAACTCAAAATCGAGCGTACGTGACAAATTGAAAAAAGCGCATCAGTGAAGCGAAGTTAACTAGTGAGACCTGTGTGGAATCAACCATAGAATATTGGACGACTTTCAACGACGACTGTTTTTTGCCTCGTTTTTTTTTTCCATCTTGATGACTTCCAACTACAACAGTAGGAAGCTGCTACTGCAAATGCACTGCCCTCTCGCTCAGTGATTTTTTTTTTACGAGCGTTTGTTAAATAAAAAGACGAACGTCTCAGTATCCAGCTCCCTGCCAGCTCTTCTTGAGGTTCCAAACGTCAACGTTTCAAACTGCAACGACAACAGCAGAAACTCTAAATGGTTTTTTTTTTTTTGTGTAAGTAATACTATCTAGACACGTGAAATGAGTTATCAACGCAACGTGCAAAAAACTGCATGGCGGAACAGTGGTACAAACTGCATTATTTCGACCCGAATGCAAATAAAATATACAATGTTATCTGACAAATAGGTAATAGCATATATTTAATTCTTATGATTTTATTTAAGCTCAAATTAATCAAAAGCCACTTAAAATTGGGTAGTAAATTATTGATTTGAAATTCAATTCACCTCATGAGATTTCTTTGGTTAAAATAAAATAAATTTTAAGGTTGAAGTTCTTTTTCGATATGATACATGTAAGTAAAATATTAAAGAATGATTAAGATGACCGCTGCTTTAATATTACACTTTTATGCTGGATCATGTGTCATTATAAATTTCTAATCTATATGATTTATTAAGTAGCCACCATGTATTACGCAAATCACATGTCTAATAATAATTACCCCACAATAACCACTGTGCGTTGTCAAGGGGCCTCAGCTTTAGCTGCAAATAATTAAATGGGACCTAAAGATACCCTGTACACAGCAAAATCGTTACTCAATCTGAACATGTTTTTTTGTTACTATTAGTTATGTTTTACCTTTAAGAATATTTCATTTTTAATACTGATTTCTTGAAATCTTAATCTAAAAAATTAAGTTAAATATGATTTTTTGAATTTTCTAAGCGACTTGCACCACTGTTATACCCCCCCTTGTGTTGTATGACAGTCTCACCTTTTATAGGGTATTTAAAATGATTACCATGACGCAGATCTCAAATATTCACTGACTGTTGTTGTTTAACTTGAACTGTTGGCTTTTTTGTGTTTAAAAGTATTTTGCCTTTCTTCGTCTTCTCACGAGAAATGATTTCTGGTTGCTATTGTCACCCCGACAATCCCAATTACCGTACAAACACACACACCCACACACACACACTTACGTATACAGATGCTGTGGTCGGCCCCACTTTTGCCCCCTTACTCATACTGCTGTAACCACTGGCTCTTATGGCTCATAACTTTTCAGTTAATGAAGACATAAAACTCAGCGGCAGCTGCGGCAATAAAGCTGCAAAAAGCAGCAACAGCAACAGCAGCGGCAGCAAAAGAAGAAGCTGCCTTGAGAGCTTTGGTTCGCCTTTTGTGTTTGTTGTTGTTTCTGCTGTTGTTTGTTTGTTATTTTTTTGGTTTTGATACTCGCTCAAGTTAGTTGCAAAGATTCTCGTATCTGGCTATATGCCAAATAAATCTATATATGCATGTCTTTACATACACCCATACATACATATATATTCGTGTGTATCTGCTAAATGATAAAACGTGCCCAGGAAAGCAGAGAGACAGACTGTATGTATATATAAATATATATATGTAATCACTGTAACGCCATTTTGCAGTCGCTTGCGCTGTCGCTTTTGCTGGTGCTGTTGCTGTCGACGTTGACGTCGCTGCTGGCGCGTCTGTCGCTATCAGCGCACATCAATGGACCAACGACAGTGGCGACATTTTGGAGCACATTACGTTGGTCAAAGTGTGAGCGAGTGGGATGGCCATAGTGAAGAGATAAGAGAGCGAGCGCGCGCTTGCAAAATGAGCAGCAGAACAGAGCAGAAGCAAAAGCAGCGACAACGACAACGACAACAGCAGCAGCGCGTCAACGTTTGCGGCGACACACAGAGATAGAGAGATATGATAACAGATGCCACGCCTACATATGAACGTGCATGAATCATGCCGTCGGTAAAAGCCAAAAAAAAAAAAAAAAAGAACACCGTTGCCTGCACGCCTTATGATTAACTTGCGGCTAGCCTAACCTCAATCAAGGACTTGTTCCGGCGGGCCGCAGGCTTTGTCCTTGGCGGCGCACTCTGGCATTGCAACAGTTTGCCCCCGTCATCGTCGTCGTTTGGCCTCTTAACACACTTCATTAATCAACAACAACTACAAATAAAAATTCAAAAAAGTGCGCAGAAATTGCCAATTCGCCGGACACATCAACTCAACGTGGCGAATTGAGCGCAGCAAGGCTCGCGCGAGCTCTCTCTTTCCCGTTCTCTTCGGGCAAAGCTCCACCTACTGAGCCAAAGCGCAGACGCACACAAAGCACAGACAACATAATGTGAGAGAGCGAGAGAGCAGTGGAGCTGCGACTGCCAGCTGCGCTGCCCAGTGAATGACGATGACAAACGAATGACAGACACTCTCGTCGCTCGTCGTTGTTGCTGTTGGGGAGAGAGATAATGGGCAAGAGATAAGAGACGTCAGGCAGCGCACACACAACCAGCGATGGCGATGTCAGCAACAGAAACAACAAAAACAACGTACAAACCCATCCGAATGCCCGCCAGTCAGAAACGTTCGTTTTTCGTTTTCTGTGCGGCTCTGTGTAAGTGTGAGTGGTGTGTGTGTGTGTCTGTGAGTTTTGTTTGAATTTTGTGTACGCTGGGCAGATGTTTGCTGCTTTGGCCAAAAAAGAGAACGGGGCGCCAGTGGCTGCAATGCAATTTACGATTACCTCATACTGCAAACTGCATCTTTTACTATATGTATGTATGAATGTGTAAGCACACACACACACACACACAGACAGGTACATATATAATGTCCGACTTTTGCTGATAATTAAATGTACGTTAAATTATTTCATTTTACCAATGCAAGGCAGACTCTCCCTCAGTCTTGCTGCCCCAGCCAGTGAAATTAATGAGGATTTTCTTAACGGCTCACAATCGCTCAGAATGAGGCCTTTTGCCGTGTGTATGTATGTGTGTGTGTGTATGTAAGATTTAGCTCTTAATTAAGGCAACAAAATTTTAGGTCAATACGTTGCGGCTACGCTGAAGATGCGACGTTGGTAAATATGTAAGGAAACTTTAAAGAAAAGCTTTAAAAAATGTTAAGCTAAGTTTTCATTTTTTTAATTGATGACTTTATGATAAAATAGATTATTATTTTGTAAATACTATCTCACATAAAAAAAATCATCTACAGAACTACTATAACTTAATATAATAATAATAATACTTAATAAATAACTTAACTAATAAATAATATACTTAATAATGAAGTCTTCAGTTATTTTACAGTTTTTGCCTTTTTTCTAATTGATGATGAAATTATATCATGAATGATAAATATAGAGATGTTGAATTACATTTTTAGGTCACCTTGAAAATGGCAAAAATTCAAATGCTATTCGCTGGGATATAAACTACTTACGTTCTACTTATACGAACAAGATCAAGTGCATTTATAAATAGAACGAATGGACTTCAAACTATATATATATGTAGATTATGTGGCCGTTATTCTCACGTACACGTTGTATGGCGCCCAAAAACTGAACAAGCACAAAAACTTAGATAAACACTAATAAAAACTGTGAATACATAATATTAATAGGGCGCAAACACATTTTTGGATACCGAATCGTTTACAGCAATTATACGTACCATAAAGCTAACCAAAAAAGAGAAAACAACAACAACGACGAGAAGAATTATTTGCTAAATCTTTTGCATATTTAACGACATGGCAATAACAAATGTTTTTCATTCGCTCGACTTGGTTTTATTATGAGTTTTTCTCGTAATACGAAAAAAATGCGAGCAATGCAATGCAACAGAAATTGGAGCGCAGACTGCAGCAGCAGGCTGTTCAGGTGATAGGGCGTTTGGGGGGGGATTCCGCAGACACCTCCTCATCCATGGTGGGTCAGATAGAGTGGTTGGAGAGAGTTGCACTCTTATGACATACGACTGACACGCGGCCTGCGCAGGCGACAAATGCAACCGTTGAAAATTTCCTACTACTATTAAAAACACCACCTCGTTCTAAGTAAACCTTCAACCCCCCACCCCGCCACCCTGACTGTATCTGTTGGTTTGCCTGCCACTTGACTGCCCAACAGGGGGTGGCCCTTTTGACCATTTGTCTGCCCATTGGCTAACCAAGAGAGAGCCGGGGGATTCGAGTACGTACTCTTGAGTACGTCTGTTCGTCGAGGGCTGTTCATTAGTTGTGCAAGCTTTGGTTGGGCTTCAATACTAGGTAAGTGCCCTAGGCATGCATATATGTTTATGTGTAATCGTATTGTATGTGCCGTTAGATAGATGGCAGAGATAACAAGGTTAAGTGAGCAGTCGTTAAATTGCGAATCATGAAACTTATGCAAAAGGGGTTCGTAGTTGAGATCTATAAATCGATGATAAGCAAATCTAGTCAAGTTATGAAGTTAGAATGCTGGAATTTGGTAGCAGGTAAGCTTATGATAGGGTTAAATTTAAATAGAAAACTCATTAAATTTACAAATTTCTTATGAAACTAAGATTTTATCATTTACTTGTTAAGAAAAATGATATAATACAAGATTTACTTCTTAAAGTTTCTTATTCGTGTTCTCACCTTAAGCAACAGTTCGTTAACTTCCTTCGCTCTCTATACCCCTTACTAACACCACATTAACTGCCCATTGCCTATTGGATGGACAGTTGTTTTGTCCATCAGGACCTTTAAAGAGGAAAGAGTAGAGTAGAGAGTAGAGCTAGAATTTTGTGTTTTGTGTCTTTTTTTCTCTGTTTAGATTGTTGCGTGACTTCATTTACATGAATTACGTCGCGTTGTTTTTGTCCTGCTCCAAAGCAGTCTTAAGAAATGTACCTCCCCCCCTTTGCGCCTTGTTGACCTCGTGCTGGTCGTTAGTGTCCCCTTTTTTTAGTATTTTGATTTTTGTTTGAACTGAAGCTAAGCAACACCTACAATGTACAACAACAATACCTGTGTGTGTGTGTGGTTGTCTATGTGTTGGTTTGAGCTGGATTCAGGATTCTTTGGCTTTGTGTTATGTATGCCTGCCATAATTGCCATCGCGTCGCGTCGCCTAGTCAGTCGCAGTTAGTAAGCGTCGCTTGGCTGACTTAAAAAAAACTACGCTCTTGTTTTTTGTTTTTTAAAACAAATAATAAACTATTGCTTAAGGCATAGACGAAAAGCAACAACAACAGAAAAAAATAAATTCATTTTTGTAGTCTCGGCGTTGTCGACGGCTTCATCGTCGTTGTCGTCGTCGTCGTTGTCGTCGCAGTGTTTCTGTTGCTGCCGCGCTGCCGCTGTTGCCGCTGTTGCCGCTGTCATCGTCATCGTCGTCGTTGCGTCAGTCGCGTCTGAGGAGCTTCAATGGGCAGGTGTGTGTTTGCCACACAGTCGGAGTCGCGCCAAAGTTGTTGTTGTTGTAGCTGTTGATTGTTTTTTTTAGAAGTATATATACATATTGTATATACGCTGTGTGCCTTAAACTTAAACTTTCAACTCTCTCGCTGGTTTTTTACCCAGTGTGCAACAACTTTGCAAACACACTTTTTTTGCCGTCGGTATTTTTGCCTCGTTCTTCTTGTCGATAAATATTTTTGCCAATCGCCCGCCCCCCCACCGCTACGCGCGCGCTTGTGTGTGTGTATGTTGAGGAAAAGGAAGAGGAACAAAAACATAGCCTGAAATTTTAAAGTCAAAACCACAGTTTGAGATGCAGTTTGGGCCTTCGCCATACACACAACCCCGCTGAATAGCTTCTATGCAAATTTTAAATTGTGTCGTTGTTGTTCTTGTTCTTGTCTTGATTTAAGTTGTGATTTCTAATTGTGCACACATACATACATACATACTACGTATATTGTGGGAGAGTGTCCTGCAATTTTAAAGTGTATGTCAATGTCAATGGCCTGAACTCTTGAACTCTTGTGTGTTTTGGTTGTGTGGCTAATGCGGATTAGCCTTAAACGTATCCTGTATGTGTTTTGTGTCATGTGGATATAAATGTTAATAGAGCTCAGCATTAATGACGTCACTTCTGGAGATTATAATGCGATCCAAAGCGTTTGCTAGAAAATTTAGTCAAGGTAAGTTAAAGAAAATCTGCTCAAAAATATATATGATTTTCTGTGAAATGTGGCAAATAAGAGAACTTAAAAAAATATAATCAATAACTTCTAAGCAATAAAAGTATTATTAGCTTAAGTTTAATGTAATTAAATTTATAAAGATATTCAACTTTTCTTAAGAAACCTTAAAGCTTTACTTGTCAAAACTGAAGTTTTTTTATAATACATATAATATTATAAAACGAAATATTTGAAAAATTAAAGGGTTTTAAGATAAAGTAAAAATACTTCGCACCCTAGGATGTTACTTAATTTCACATTAAAGTGTATTTTTATCACTCATAAATGTTTTTTTGGATTTAAAATTTTCTAAAATCATTTAGTGTTATCATAAATTTAAAAAACACATGTTGTGAGCATTGCTTTGGCTTATTGTAGATTGATCAAAAAACCTTTAATCTATATCCCTATGGAACGTGTCAGCTCGATTCTGAGTTGGGTTTGTGTAAAAACTGTTAAGGAATTTGCATCTGTTTTGTTTTAAAGTTGCCTGACAAACTTTTCTCTTTTAGATTATTCTCCTTTTGTTCATTCTTATTTCTGTTCTTGGGTTTTTTTTTTTTTGGAAGCTTTTACGAAATGAGTTTTAAATTTGAATGCTGTTGTTTTATTTTTATTTGTTTGTTTGTTTGCTTAGATAACAGTACTAAAAGGCATATGTTAATTCTCAAAGTTTTGTGACAAAAGCATTTGGTTATATTTAAAGTCGCCGAGCGAAGCCAATGCCAAAGCAAGTCTGGTTTTATCAGTCAAAACTTCCGAAAGCTATTTAGCAATACTTGCTTATATGTACTAAGTATATACATCCCTCAGATAATACTGTTCTGTTCTGTTCTCGTCTGTTTTGTTGTCGCTATGTGCACAAATTCGGATGGCAACTGTCTGTAATCAACTGACATTGAAAAAATGTTGGCCAGCGATAAGTTGAGCTGAGAATTGCGAAACAAACTTATTTTAATATTTCATATCTTTCCATGATGTCATATTCTCTAAAGTGAGGATAGAAGTTTCCGGACAACAAATTGACCTATATGTATATATTATTGCGATATACTATAGAGCAATCTATTGTCGTTATTGGGATTATTCAAAGAATTCTTTAATTCTGACTTATTATAGCTTTATTTTTATAGCTTATTCTGCGACTTTGTTGCCCTTAGGGATTGCTCTCTTCAGTTATTTTCATGGTTTCGGTCCGAATAGGGAATTGATTGGCTTTCGCACAAGTTTGAAAGATGCGGGCCTCTCACACATGTGTGTGGTGTGTGTCAATATTCGTTATGAATATATATATAGATCCTGTGGTCAAGAACAATATTGATTTAGTCTCATCTGCGGGTACCTTATATGATATATTAAGTTGGGTGAATAACTGAGCAATTGGAAGAGTCATAAAGAGAAAACTTATAAATATACTAAAAAGTTGAACTGTAAAGGATTAATTTACCAAAGAATGAAACACCAGTGAAAACTTTACTAGGACCCAGAGTTTCACAAACCTTTGTTTCCTTGCCACAAGAACTATCAATAATAATAACAACCTTTTAATAATCGTTTAATGAAAGGGAACTTTAACGACAGTATCAGTATCAACTATCAGGTATTTTTATTTATATTTTTGTAGTTGTTTTTTTATTACCTGTGAATCGATTGTATTAAAAGCTATTAAAATATTTTCTTAAGACCTGCTATCATATCATTCAATTAGGCAAGAAATAGCTACATATATATGTATATATACATATGTATATATAGCATCATAAAACATAATATTTTGTGGCCGATAATGTGTTCCCAAACGCACATTAGAGCCCTCAATAAATACATCAAAATAAAAACGTCGCCTTCATAATATTTACAGCTCGAGGGCAGATAATGACAAGACGCCAAACAACCAAATAGACTTCAGTTCTTATGTATATTCGCAGTAGACAATGGATTTGGGTTCTTAGCACCTCTTGAAAGGTTTACTTACCATTTTTTTTTTGGCACACAGATAAACGCCAGATAAGCCAACGGATCAAGATTGGGTTGCTTTTGGTAGCTTTGGACTTATCAGTTGTTATGTTTATATGGCTGGATGCTCCATAAACTTGATTAGATCTTTGGCATTCTTCACGAATTTATGAAGCTACTTGCTTATTATTCTGTTAATCTGGGTTAAGCAAGCAACATTGGGTGAATATCATTTGGTCGCGTTGCAGCAACTGATATATTTATGAATTTACAATGCCTCCAAAATTACTCTTCCAGTTTCGACAATTTATTACACTTTATTTGCCTCGATTCGACACTTAAAAGACGGCACTGTCACTGTTTGTACATGAGTGCTGCAGATAAAAAAAAAAAACAAAAAAACACACAGAACTCGAAACTGTTGTCTAGATAGAATAAAAGATAGCCCACGAGCAGACCCTGCGTATGAGTTATATGATGGCCAATAAAGTTAAGCAGCCTTTAATAAACTCGGTCATAATCGAACGTCGCTCGAAGTCAACATATTCAAACACTCACTCACATCCAATTGACAAAATTCTCGACCAGTCAGTCAGAGTTCGCAATTGTGAGCTGGTGAATTATATTTAATACTCTATCTTCTTGAATAACTTGCAAGTTGCAACGGGGCATTCCAGGGGTTGTTTATCTAACGACCTACTCAACGCGTTCTCAGTGCAAGTTGTTTACATTATGCGTTACGTCAAGGCAAAATGAGATTCGACCTTAATCTAGTCTAGTCTACACTGGGAATTACTTAAAGGTAGAAAAAAGCTAATTACAAAATCATTATTCGAGAGTGAAATTTCTATATCAAGGCTTTCATTAATCCCAAAGCAAATAGCTATAAGAAGTTCTCCAAAACGTTATCAAATATTAGTCTAATACAGAAAAGTTATATTCTTTCAAGTGTATATGTATGTATCTTTTAAGTGTAAGATAATTACGTTGACAAGATCGAGAGTCGTCGTGTGTGTTTACATTGATTCGAGCTAACTTCCAACTGATTGTTTACACAATTTATTCTACTCCTTGTAAATATAATATTCTGCTCCGTAGACTACTCGAAGATTATACTATGTTATATAGTATATGAGAATGGGCTTTGCTTTATCGACATGACTGTCACTCTCTTGTCATTGGACCATTGTTTATGAGTGTGGGACTTTTTATATGACAGATAGTTGTGATATGCGGCTGAATTGATATATGAAATGAAAACAATCTATTAGAAAATAGGGCATTTAAAGATTTAAAGCTTATAGACGATAGATTCTAGTATTTGATTTAATGTTTTCCTCGACATAAAGCATTTTTTTCTAGCCTTGGTTAATATTGTGTTTGCCTTTATATGGAAATATTCTTTGATGAGTTAAGTATTGATTTGATTATTTAAATTCTCGTCTCAAACTACATAATTGTATTATTGTTTCCTTTTTCTTATGAAACCAGACATTGTTGTGCTTATTGCAAAGTTGAATACTGATTAAACAGAGCATTGCTTAGTCTCATATTTAATGGCCATCATATTGTCCATATAAAGCTCTTTGTAAAGTGTCTTAATAATCATATTATCACTGAATATGACTTCTACAGGGTATTATCCATAAGAGTTGAATGCTATATGAAAAGAACTTTTGTTTTATGTTATTTTGAGTGCATTAGAAAGTTTGAATCCTTTAGAAAATCGTAAAAGGTATAAAGTTAAAATGTGATTAGAATCAATAAAATACTCTTGCATTGATCTGAAAATAAGTTTTGGGCATAAAAACAATTCTTCTTTCCTCTAAATATTCGAGTTTCTCCAAAAAAACTTTACAAAGTGCCTAACTGCTTGCTTACAGGATATCTCCAAGTTGATTATTCGAATATTTTTTTTTTGCTTTAATCGTTAAAGTGTTTATTTTCATATTAGAAAATAGATAGTAAATAATCGCCTTTAAAGGCAACAACAACAAAGTGCATAGTACACTTTTGTTCTATGGAAAAAGCGATCACGGCGTAAGAAAGAGCGAGAGCTACACAGAAAGGGAGAGTAGGAAAGAGAGAGAGAGAGGGAGAGAGACAAACGACAAGTGGTTGGATTTTATAAGTTTTGTGGCTTTAGCGACGTGACTTTAACCGCTGGACGACGTGCTTCCAATTGTGAAACGTTGACGCCGACGCCGACGTCGACGTCGCAGCTTCGAGTATGTTTCATGTTTTTTTCTTTTTTGATATCATAGCACTTAGCACTTCGGTACTGTATTATACAAATACTACAAGCATTATAAATTTGTTGTTCTTTTTTTGGAGCTCTGCTTTGGGTTTGTTTTAAGATTATGAAAAAGTTTGTCACCATTCGAAAGTCGTTCGAAGTGCTCTCTGGATCTTTGCTCCTCTAATTTTCAGTGTACAAGTGGATGTGTGTGTGTGTGTGTTAGTTTCGTAGCGCCGACGCCGGCTCATTTAAGATTGTGCTGCAAATGTGGCAATCAATTGACGACGAGCCACTCAAACGCATAGTTTGTGATCAATTTCTGTACGGTTCGGTGCTCTATAAAAGTGTGTGTGTGTGTGTGTGCGTGAGTGTGTGAGAAGAGAAAAAGAAGAAGAAACGGCAAAGCAAATAAATGATGTTATGCCACAAATTGTTGTTCAAATTTTAAGTGGTTTTCTCACGCTAATTAAAAAATTAAAAGAGAAATGTGTGATAATATTTTACCTGGCCCAAAAGTGACTTAGTAGCTGGTAAAGGAAACCCCCTAACGCAAGGGTTATGCAAGTGAGTGACGCATAGGATATACATATAACAGACAGTTATTTGAGGTTAGCTACCCTCTCTGTTCTTGTTTAGAGGACAGCTGTAGCTGCATCTTCCGGTATAAAGATGCATTCTAAGTGTAGAGACGAGATGGTTAGTTAAGGTGCGCGTGCCTCAAAGCAATTGCAGCTTTACTTGCTGTGTGTGGGTATTAGGTTACGAGCAGAACTCTGCCACGCCTACTTTAGCGTCATCATCATCTGCCCTAAAATGCAGCAGCAGCAGCATCGCATTTGACCTCGTCATAATTATAGTGCCTGACCCTAACAGACTACTTGAATTTGACTTGAGAACTTGGCGAATTCATAAGATCTTGTTTTCCTCGTCTTCTTCTTCTGTTGTTTTTTTCTTTTCTTTTTTGGGTATTTTTGTGTGCCAAAAGGGACGACTTCCGTTTTGGTTTTTGAACAATAGCAACAGCAGCCGTCGTCGTCGTCGTCGAAGTTGAAGTCCTGAGCATGTCAATAAGACACACAATTGAAATCTGTTAAGGTTTACAAGATCAGCAAAGGTAGATATGACGAACGAGTGAGTACAGTGAGTACACTCGAAAAACAGAACTCTCAATCAGAACAATAAAAACGACGACGTCGACTCCGACTTTTGATTTCTTCAAGCACTCCGCTGCAAAGCGAGAGAAACTTTCAATCAAAAGGGGGCAAACGAATCAGTAAAGAAATATGTATATGAATACAAGGTACAAATGCGAGATTGAGTATAGTAGTATATGTTAAAATCATTAACAAAAGCTGCTCTTAAGATGCCATTGTCCTTGTGCAGACAGTTAAAGTCAAAGATCAGCCATCCAGCTGAGTTAATTATAGACGACAGCTACAACTTTCGAGACTCGAACAGAACGGAACAGAGACACAGTCTTTGAAAATGAGTTTTGTATTTTGCCCAAAGTCAAAGGAAGTGTTCAAGTTCAGGACCTGGACAGACGAGCTCTAACACTGCCTTAGGACACACAGAGTTCAACACAGTTGGAGATTTGGCGCGCAAAAAAGAGGGAATCTAAAAAAAAGCAGTTAGGTCAGACAATTGAATAAGATTGCATTAGGATAATAAGGATAATGAACAAAACTAAGTTCTGTATATCTTAAGAAAAGTAAGTAGTTAAACATTCGTTTAAAGTTGCAATTCCATATGTTAATTTTGCTGATCTTTTGCTTTCACACACGTTTCCCATTCAGCTTGTTATCTATTATGCAATTGATATATTTATGATCATGTGTAAAATCTGTGTAATGATATTCCCTAACAAATATATGCAAGACCATTGATTTTTCGTTTGACTTTAAAGGCGTGTTTACTCATGAATTATGTGTGCCTCTTTCTATCTATAGTTACATAAAAAACACCCCAGTCAATAAGCACGGCAAACCAAAGCGAAATGCAAATACAAAAAAACCCAATCTTGCAATCCTTTCTATCTGTTTGCTTCACGCCAACCCAAAAAAAAAGTGAGTTTGTTAAATTATGTGACAGGGGCGCCGAGTTGTTGATTATGTTGTTTTAATTTAACGCTATTAGAACCTCAGAGAGACCCTTGTTGTTGTTGAGAACCCATGCAACCCTTAAGGGCACCCCGACCATGATGATAATAATGACATAGCCAACATTTTTGAACGTGCGCCTAATTGACTGCTGCTGTTTGACAAGCACAAATAGATACAGATACAGATACAGATACATGTGTATGTAGATAGAAATATCCATGACACCTTTTTTCTGTTAGTTGAATTCATATTTTATCACATTTGGCAGTGCTATAAATTATTAAAAGGCTTGCCCTTAAGTGGCCCATGCAAATAATTAACAATTATTTAATTTATTAGCCTGCACTCTGCTGGAAAATTCGATAATTTTGCATAAAGCGCAACTGCGCAACTTATTTATAATTATTAATTTTTGATATATATTTATCAGCAATTGGAATTGAAATAAATACATTTTTATGCGGGTTTGGGGTAAATACAAGAATTAAAAACCATTATAATTATTATCAGCGAATATTAATAATGGCAAAAAGTCAAAAAGTGCTTTAAAAAATCAGCAAAGCATCTGAGCATTAAAAAATATATATGTATTTGCCATTAGGCACCCCCATAAAGCTCACAAAAAAGCTATAAAAAACATTAATTTGCGATAATGCAATGCAGGCAACAATAACAAAATACATTATTCTACATAGAGTTGTGGCAGCAAGGAAACTAATGATGTGACGATATTCACCCAGGATTGCAACAAATAAATCATTTAGCAGTCTTCCAGAGAATATTCTTAACGAACTTGCTTGGAGTTTTTTTTTTATCACAAAAATTATATTTTCTTGCAACACAAAAAACTAACTTTTTTGGCATTTTGGCTAAGATTTATTACACTTCCAGACATTATAACACCCAGAGCGTCGCTTGACTTTAAGGACGTGTTAATTGCTTTAAACTGCCTATCGAATCAGCCCTTAAACAAAAGCCCCTCACACACACAAGCCAACCAGGCGTGTGTGTTTGTGGCATAAACTTTGACGACAGATACAAAAATTAAGTTGCAAACAAAAGGCCGATAGCCAAAAAACAAAAAACAAACACATACACACTCAACCTTGCCCCATGTACACAGACAAACCGCAAACACACACACACACACACGCACACGTACGTAGCATTTTTGTTTGCTGTGGCGCCACAAAGGAAAAAGCGCAACAGAGAAAATGTGAGCAAAGTGAAAAGGCCCCCAGGCAACGCAGTCGCTTTCAATTATTGCCGTGTGTATTTTTTGTTGCCTTCTTTTTTTCGTGGCCAATACACACACACACACATACAGAGCCATTAGGCTAATGTGCGCTTATTGCGCACACTTTGGAACCAAGAACAGCAAGTAGCAGGTGAAAAGCAAGGGAGAAATTCAACCCCGCGCTCGAAACAAACTTGGGGGTTGGTGGCCAAACCGCAAGCCAGAAACTTGCCGCTGTCTGACTGCAAAAGGTTAGTTCAAATTGGAGGTTTGGGGCATGTTGGGAAGGGGGGGTAAAAGGGGGGTGGGCCACAAAACACACAGCATACAACCGCAAACAAAAAATGAGTATATGTGTGTGTGGGAGTGTGTGAAAGAGAGAGAGACAGCATTCGCACAGCAACCGAAAACTGTATTTGTATCTCTCAGTTTGTGTATCTGCATTTGTATCTGTGGCTCTCTGTCTGCCTTTCGTTGTGTGTGTGTGTGTATATGTGTGTGTGTGTGCATAATGAATGCGAAGATGTGTACGCCCTATTATCCTTACTGGTTTAGCTCCTCCCTCACTCGGCTGCTGCTGCTGTTGCTGATGATTTCGTGTATCTGTGAGATACATAGCGTTGCTATTGCTGTTGCTACTGCTGCATTCTGATAGGAAAACTCTGTGTGGGTAAATAAGAGAGTCACTAAACATATATACATGCGTCTGTGTGTGTGTGTATTTGCTATCCTTTTGTGGCCTGGCCAGACAACAAAAACAACAACAGAAACAGCAGGAGTCCAACTTGAGAGCCTCGGTTCAAATTTCGAATCAGAAATGTGCAAAAGAAATCTCAGTTTGTGCAGCTTCATCATCATGATGATGATGTTAATAATGATGAGAGTACAGTAGCCACTCAAAAGTGAAATAAATGTTATGTAAATATTATTTCATATTTTTGCCATAACATTTATTTCGAAAATTAAATTAAATGATTTTCATTATTTGTAATCTTAAGTCTAATCCATATGAATTCCTTAATGAATCAAGTCACAAACTACCAAATGAAATTGAAAAATATCTGTTTTCCCCAAAGATATGATTGAAAGTGCAAGAAAATTCAGAAAATACAATACAATAATATTATTATTATTACTATTTCCTTAAATGTTCATAACTATTTCTTACTCTCTTCCAAATGCCCGAAGTGTTCCTACTTTTGAGCGCCCACTGTATTGATGCCTAGCTGCTCCTTACAAAACTGACACAGATTCAAGCACACACACACATGCATACACAACCAGCAGGACAACCGAGTGAAAGAGAGAGTGAGAGAGAGAGCAAGAGAGCAATAGCTGCAGGGTAGTCATATAGAGATACACACACACACACTCTCTTACTCTATCTCTCCCTCTCTCTGGCTGCTGGTTGCGCTCTCATTTTCATCCCCTGCTGCCTGGCAGATAGTCAGCAGCTCGATCATCATCCTCATCATTCTCATCCTCATCATCGTCATCATCATTTGATGGCATCCTGTGGTACAACCACCAGAACACAAAACAACCAACCAAAGAGACGACACTAACCAAAATACCCACTCTATCCCCCACTCCACCCCACCCCATACCACTCTCATTGCAATTCTCAGTCACAGCATCAGCAGCAGAAGCAGCAGCAACAGAAGCAGCATTCATTCAGTCAGTCAGAACATCATCACTTAGTCAGTCAGTTGGTCGCTGAGCGCGCTCGCAATCGGAATCACAGTTTGTCGTTTTGTCGTTGTCGTTGTTGCTGTCGCCTTTGCCGTCGCTGTTGGCGCTGACGTCGCAGTTGACGTTGCCGTTGCCGTTACACTGTTTCAGTGTGCGTGCGTGTGTGTTTGCGCTATCGTTTGCGCTGCCAGCGTAACGTATCCGTTCGGTACTCAGTCTTGCGAAGACAACCGGCAGATAGAGACGACACCAAAAAAATCAAATAAATACTTAAATAGCATATAAATATATATCTTAAAAAATACTTCAAAGCCAAAAAATAATATAACTCATACGCAACGTGTGCCGCGCTTTAAGCCATGTTGCGTCGCGTGTGTCAAATGTGCAAATTGAATTTGAATTTTTGAAATTATTTACACTTTGTGATTTGTGATAGCTACAAAAAAATAAAGTATATAAATAAAAAAAGGAAGAAAGAAAGTGAGAAGACGACGTGAGCAAAGCGAATCATGTTATTCGATCGATATGTTATATCAGGTTGGTGCTAATAACGGTTAACTAGTGTCTTATGGATATAAATACAACTAAAATCCCCAACTCACACCCTCCTCCGCCTCCCCCCTCAAGCGTTTTGTGTTTGTTATCAGTTTGTTATGGCTAAATGCTAGTTTAGAGTTACCAATTTGATTTTGCCACAAAATATTTGTTGCACCAGCTACTTTGTTATAATGACATTGAGACATGTGTAAATAAATTTCTATCACTTTAATAAGAAGACTATCAAGAAAATTCATTTAGTTTTCTATTCATGGTGTGACAGTGCAGACGTGTGAAAGCTTCTAAAGTGTGCTTAAAGCAAGTGAAGAATATTTCGATTGACAATTGTGAAACATTAAAAAAACTTTAGTTTTTGGTCAAGGAAGAAGGTTATAAACAAAAGCAACTTTGCAAAGAAAATAATTAGTGGAACTGTTTGAGAAAACAAAATTTTAGTTTCTGTAGATAAATTTGTTTGGTTAAATACTAGCCAAAGCCATTTGCATCTCAACTCATTCACAACTGGCATCTAATCAAAGCCAAATTGCTGATTTAAAAGAAGAAAAAACCAAATGTAATTAACTTAACTAATTAGCTGAGGGAACTCTACAAGAAGAACAAGAAACACACATGTGTTTGTCAGTTCCTAAGTGGATGTGAATAATAAATAGTCATAATAGGCTGACAGACTCAAGGAACGAAAGGGGAAGCTTCCCTTAAAAAAAAACCCACAAAGAATGAAGAAACTAAATGCTTATCTCGGCATGAATGTCAATTTGTACTACGAAATAGTATAGCGATTATAACTGTAAATGTAATCTGTTGGACTTGTTGGACTCGGAATGTGTGTTTGTGTGTGTGTGGATAGGATAGGCGCGAAGACAGGCGGCTTGTGAAGGCACTTCAAAAAAGGAACACGAAGGAAACAAGATGAAGATGTTTGAGTTATTGTTAAGGATGCTATGCAAATAGCGTGTGCCAAGCAAGTGCGAAACTTGTCAGCTTGTTGAGGATTGAGTCTTTTGGGTCTTTGGGTCTTTGGTTATTGGCTTTGACCACTTGTATGCGGCTTATTTATATGGCATAGACTTATCAACGCAAACAAAGTAAATGTTTTACTGTTACTACCTGTGACGGCTGTTGACTGTGTGCCGATATCGGTTTTCCGTTCTTTCGATTTTCGTTCTCGTTTTCATTTTGGCTTCTTATCTGCTAGCCAAGCAAGCCAGTTGGGACGAACCATTGCCGCTTGTCATACTAACAGCTCAAATTACGATTTAGTTTCAAGTGTTTAAATAAGGCGGCATATAGCTACAGCACCCCAGACAAGCAGCCTTAACAACAAATAAATAATTATTGAAGTATAATCGGTGCATAATTTGTGCAAGTATATTTATTTATTTATTTGTGTCGGACAAGTGTTTTCTGTGTTTATCTTTTTCTCACTCGCCCTTCGTGTGTGTCTTAGTTGGGTTTTTTAGTGGGCGCTGGGTGGACAATTTATCTAAAGGGAAGAAAATGCTTTGATCGTTATTATTATTAGAATGGAAGAATGGAAGATCACCAAATCAAACAAAAAGTTGTATTCATGATCAGCAAAATATTTTTCAGAATGCTGACAGACAATAGAAATAAAATTCCAGAGAATAAATCTATTTATTTATAGTTGATCAATTAAATGGCTAGAAAAGTTTACGATATCGGTTCAGGAAATATCAATCGCTGAGAGTTAAGTGTCAGAGTCAAATGTCTAGTCTGTTTCGAGGAATCATTTGTGTTTTGTCTATTTATTTGATAAGCAACAGCTGAACATGTTCGAATCTTTCGCTATAAATGGGAAAAAACAAATGCAGAAATACAAAAATCAGCAACAACCACAAAGTAAATAAATACTATATCTACAACCAAATATTTCAAATAGTTTCTCAAGACATTTTGTTTGCACAGGCCGCGTACGTAAACAAATTTGATTAGCAACAACAACAAATAAACTATAAAACAAGTATCAAGTAATTCGATCTACAGGTGAGCTTTTTTTTTTGTTTTTGTTTTTTTTGTAAATCTACTTCAAACACAGTAGCACACTGGCACTAACTGGGCTACAAGCAAACATACAGTGAACGAGAGATAATTAATGATAGGACATGTTCGAATTGAGGAGTTCGAGTAACTGATTGATTGAAGTGCAATGGCAATTGCAAAATCAAGCAGATAGACACCGAACAAAAGAACAACAAATTAAATAGCGATGACAACTGTTAGATACTAAACCTGATTATAACTGTTGTTTGACAGTCTTTATCTTATTATTAGTTTTGTTGAGAGGGTGATTTTGAATTCCAGACTGACAGTTGCTTGGCAATTGATGTTGATTTTGGGATTGGGCAAAGTTTAACATTTATCGTTCATCGTTAATCGATTTTCTCATACTTTGAGCGTCATTCGAGAAGCGCTTATCGTTAAACGATTTGGGAATGAATTGAATCTCACAGCTTATATATTCATTTATCGATTTCGTAATCGATTAACTTGCAAAAATCGATAAGAAACGATTTATACACATAATATAGAATAAAAAACCTATTTAAACTTTCTTAAAACAAGATCGAGTTATTTTCCAACTTATCGTTTATCGATTATATTTCTTGTCTTCTCGATAACAGGCTCTAACGGCGACGACTACGATCCGAGCGTCGTACGCCATCATCATCATCATCACCACCATCTGGATCTCAGCACTGGAGCGCCGGCATTTGCTCCATTGCCGCCGGCGCATCTAACGTCCAATCCGACGAGGCCCGAGGACTCATTTGGTCGCCATCTGCCGCCAACGATATCCCCGCCACCAGCAACACTCCAGCAGCATCAGCAGCAACAACAATTGCAGTTGCAACAGCAACAACAGCAGCTGCAACAACGTTCACCGCCCGCGCTGCAACCTGCCTCACAATCCGCCGCCGCCACAAACGGCTCCAACAGCATGGAGGGTTTGTTCAATGACAAGGCGCAGGCGGAACGCTTTCTACTGGAGATGGCGCGTTTGCGCGAACCCGTCTGTGATCTGGATATACGTGATAATGGCGTCTATGCCAAGACACATCTACCCCGCGGCACACGCTATGGCCCCTTTCCCATGCGTCTATGCCAGCAGCCCAGCGATCGACATTTGGCATGGGAGGTAAGTAAAAAATAATATCATTTATAACAACTTTTAGCTACTTCTTGTTGAACTCTTTAATCTCATTCTGCAATTAATCTTGAAAGATTAAGTATTAACACACGCGCTTAATCAGTTTTGTGATTAAATTAATTAGCAAACACTTAACGTTACTTGCAATCTATAAAACTTATCATTAACAAGGAGCATGTTGATATTATTATCATGTTTGAGTTGAATAAAGTTCAAACTTGTTGGTACTAAGTAAATTTCATTGAAAAGCGCCAATGTAGAAGTTTGGCATCAAACGTTAAGATTCGTTCCTTTTTGGTGTCGAAAATCATTTACCTTCGATCCAGCGTATGCAAGTAAAAACATTTTCACTAACTAATTGCGAATCATTGCTGACAATGATACAGATACGCACGATATCAACGGTATTCAATGGCAGGCTATAATCCTTTCACATGTGTGCGAATTTAGCCTGCGGAATCGTCTCCGATTTCCGTCGGGAAATTTAATCTCATCAAAGCTTCGAGCGAACCGATTTTTTTTATGTGAAAATTGCACAAAAATTGGGTAGAATAATTTTTGGTGTAAAATCAAACGATTGGAAATAGATTTGATTAGCAGTGGAGTAAAATGCACGGCGGTTGCATGCCTGGGTAACGCACAATTGTCAGTCAAATGTGCTTAATCCTCGGCCAGAGCTAATTTCCTGGTCTTCTCTCACCAGTAAAAATCCACAAAGTGCACCCTAAATGAGGCTTAAGTTGAGGCCCGCCTGATGATGATTCCAATTAGTTTGGGACGCAGCCGAACCAAAAATCGAAAACGAAAACCAAAAATGAAAAAGAAAAAGGAAACCCTTCGATCGATTGTCAGTCAGTTCAGTGAGGATTTTTTGTTTGAGTTTGTCTGTCGGTCAGTCAACTGACACTTTAGCAGGCAGACAGCAGAGGACTGACAGACAATCCAATCAAATTATCGCGCCTATGTAGAGCTCTATTGACAATTGTCATACAGTTTTCTAAAGGCTCTCACTACCTAGCAATGCTAGAGGATACCCTCTCTCTCTCTCTCTCTCTCTCTCTGTCTGTCTGTCATTCAGGTATTTTGCAACAATATTATTGTTATTGTTATTGTCGTTTTTGCCACTCGAGCCAAGGCGACAACTCCTGAAATTGGCAAGATACACGCAGAGAAAAAAATGATATAGCTGTAAGTTAAAGTATATTTAGAAAAAAGTTGTGAAAATTTCGTACTTCAAAAAGTTTTAATTAAATATATAAAATTACTTTTAAAGCAATCCTTAACATAAAAACTAAATTCTCTATAGTTATTTTTCTGAGTGTATACGTTGACGGTTCAACTGTCGTTTGATTCCTTCCCTTTTTTTTTACTACTGGATGATCCTCAAATCAAGCGCACTTTTCTTTCGTTCACATTTCCGTTTTGACAGATACATTGGCCTTACCTTTAGCTGTATCTGTATCTGTATCTTTATCTGTAGCTCTGTAGCTGTGTTTCCCGTTTTCTACTCGCTTTATGTGAAATGATGGTGTGAACCCAACACTTTTCGAGATTATCTCTGGCGCGTAAATATTTTTCTTGCCCATTGACTGTGCCCATGTTTTTGAACGTTTGTAGTTCTTGTGGCCTCCTTTTAATAAAGTTATGAATAGCGTTCAGCCTTCATAGGTGGCAAGAAACGTATGTGTGTGTGTGCGCAAAACGGTAGCAGACATGTGCCGGCTTGTCCCAAGGATTAGCTCACAACAACAGCAATAATAACAACAATAACAACAACAACTTGGCGCTGATCTCAAATAACTGAACAGCCGTTGCAATCTTCTTGTTATAAACACATACATATATTGAATCTATCTTATGATGATCTTATCTTTAGTGGCCTGCCTCATGTTGCAGTTTCCTTTTCCACATGTGTGTGTAGTATTTTGTTGTTTTTTTATTTGTTTCTACTTTTTTGGTATTTTGAGCTACTGCTAATCTCTGAACTGATTAATTGCCTAGTTTTCTTGTCGTTAAGATAAGTTTGTGATTTTTTTGTAGTTGCGGCATCAAATGGAGAACTGTTTTAAACTAATTTTTCTTAAGCACTTAACAATAATTGTTAACTTTCTAAGAAATACTTAAAATATACCATGCCTAATTTAATATTAATAATAATAATGTATTTTCCGGTTCATTAACATTAAAAGTTAGTAAAAAATATATTTTTGAAAGGCTTTAGGAATTACTTAAACCCTTTGAAAAAACTCTCTTTTGTAAGAAATCATTTTAAAAAATATTGACTAATCGTTAAGCATGCCCTAAATGACTAAACTCTTAGGCTAAAAATATCCTTAAATATTTTATAATAAAATAAATTTCGAGGTAAAACTCAACGCTTAAACGATTGTTTCATAAACCGTTTAAGACACAATGATCAAGTTAAAGTAACCTTTTGACGTTTTTTATTATAGAGAATTATGAAAAGGAGTTTTTTTACTTGAAAAATCACATTCTACTGCAATATTTATTGTTAGCTCTAACCTCGCAATTAATATAAAAGTAGTATTAAAAAACTCACTTCATAAGTTGAAGTATCTGAGTCGCTCCATATATTTTTCATATCGTTACACCGCACTTGACCATAAATGTTCATAAAACTAACACACACACACACATACATATACAGCTGCTGCGCTCATGTGTAAACCGCAACTTGAATTTGTTTTTTATAAAATCTGATTGCATGCAAATAACTATGTATGCATGTGTGTGTGTGTGTGTGTGTGTTATATTTTAATTCTTTGCATACGCCACGGCGCGAGCACTTGAAGCGTTGTTAACTTAATTTTTGGAGCGTGCACAAACATATGCTCTCTTACAGCACACACACACACACGGACTCACACACACTCACACTCTTGCGCTCTGTCAAAAAAGAAACTCTGCAGACTCTCCCACTCAAAAGCACACACAGACGCTGCTCAGCACTTAATGAAGAATAAAATGCAAAAAAAAAAAAAAATAGCTGTAAAGCGCCGTTTTTCCATATGACTTGATAGACAAGAGCTTGACGGCGGCTGCGTTACGTTAACTGCGACGGCGTAACGGCATATGCCGAGTCATTCCCGTTTGTTGTTGCTGCTGTTGGCGTTGCCGAGCCGCAATTCAGCGATTTGTGTAAATTATGCGTATGTGTTTAGCAGCTTGTTATTGTTGTTGATTTTTTTGTTTCTTTGGCGTCGCTGTCGATGCTTTTATTTTGCATACAAAAACTGTAGGCGGCTTTCTTGTTTGCTGTTACTTTGCTTCGTTTGCAATTTGTGGTCTGAAAATGACCTTGACAGAAGCAGAAGCTGGCAATCAGAGAACGAAAGAGAGAGAGAGAGAGAGGGCAAGTTACTTTGCGACGTCTTGCTGAGCCTTAAAAGCCATTGAGCTTTGTTTTGAGTAGAAATAACTATGTAATAAGAAGTTCAAAGTGCTACTCGAGGAAAGTAATTTAAGTAGTTTTGTGCACACTGAGAGGGGGATAAAGGGGGAAAGTTCAATTCGAGTTTAATGAAATGCCTTTAAATAATATTGTTAATTTAAGGTGCTATAAACATTAATTGATAGCATTAATCTTTTACTCGTGTGCCCATTTAATGCCTTTTGCATGGTATACTACCTTCTTAATTGACCGCACGAACCTACTACCTTTTCACACAAAATCTACTACCTTTTTACATGGCCAGATGCCAGCTGTTTTTAGCGCTGCTGGTTTGTGTCTGTGCTGAGCCGCACACAATATAACACTTAGCACAGTTTCGCATGCAAGCAAACAACAGATGGCGCTAGCAGTCGCAACAAACTTAAATACTTAATAAAACAATATTTAACTTGAACAAAAAATTGATATAAATAAAATATTAACTTAACTTTTTAGGTAATTGCCGGTCCATTGTTTCATGGCTGGCTGGAACCCTCATCGGATGTTGCCACATGGCTAAAAAAAATACGCGCCGTGCAAAGCGATGAAATTGAAGAGGCTAATTTAAGGAATTTCATTATTGCCGGTTATGTAAGTAAAAAAACAAACAAAACCAAAACAAATAAACGCTTAATTATTGAGAATTTTTTAATGACCGTTTATTGATGCCCTTTTTTTTTTATAGCTGTGGTACGAGACAAAACGGGACGTCAATGCTGGCGCTGAAATTGTTGTCGATGCCCGTCCAAAAACCCCCTACGATATTAGCGATAGTTTTATGAATGGTGGTGGTGGAGGAAGTGCGACAGCAGCGGGGGAAAGAAGTGCATTAGCAGCGGCAGCAGCAGCAACTGCAATAGCAGCAGCAACATCCAACAACAACAACAACAATAGCTTGTTGCCTGGTGATGATCGAAGCGATCGTGATAATGGTGAGTAATGTAGAAACATAGATCTTACTTAATAATAGTTGAAAAATGTCTTCTTTAAACAAATAGACATTTTTAAAGTGCATTTTGTGAATCAACATTATGAATGAAGCAAAATAAGTCTATCCAACTATATTGATAACTATGTGAACTCAGTCAGTTTTTAAGTTATCTTGATGAAACTTGGCATATATCATAATAAAAGGCTAAGGCAGTTGTACATGTCAGTTTTTGTCAGATCAGACTGCTATATCCTTAGAGCCATTCGAAGAAACTACAATTTTTAAGGCAACTTTTCAGTAAAAGTGAATATTATTGTAGTGGATTCGATTACAAAAATGCAAAGTCAGTTTTGCAGTCAACTCTCAACTGAAAAACACACTTTAAAAACATTTTCATCACGATCATTATCAGCTATAAAAACATATTTCTGGTCACGCTGGACCCTTTACTGTATAAAATTGACGTACGTAATGTTTAAAATGTATGCAGGCTGTGTGAAGAATATTTTAATACAGCTGGCAATCAAATTAACACCCAACAGGATCTAAAAACAGAAGCTATTGAAAAAAAAAAAATACAATGCGCGTGACAAAGCCGTTGGCACGAGCCAGAAACACATAACATGATATCATTCAGTAGGATCAACCACTGACTGAGGATAGCTCACATGATGAGGGCTGCTGCATCCGTCATTCAATCTCACTTAGCCCTCTTTGCACCCTTTGTTTGCGCATTCCCTCCCCGTAAATAGGTAAATGGGCAATTTGTGCCATGGTCCATGCAATCTGCGGCAATCAAGCAGGAGGAGGTTAAGAGAGAGGAGTGGAGAGGAGTGATGAGAGTAAAATGGAACCGCACATGTTTTCATTTGTTATTAAAATGTTTGATAATTTCATTAGGCAACCCAACGAAGAACACAACATAAAAGCGGGCTGAAAATGATCCTGAATATTGTTTTCGGGCACACGCTTAATTTAATCCTAATCCAACAATGTTGTTGTTGTTCTCGTTTACCAACCCCGATCGATGCGTTCGTGTTTGCTTATAAACATGTGGGATTTATACACGTCTCATTTGCCAATTCCCAGAGGCTGGTGGCTGGCTGTTCTCTCTATTCTAACTTTTCAACTTTATATTATTATTTTTTATCACGCGTTGGAAATCTGTTTTTAAATTGGTTTATGCCAGCTTAAAATTTGAATATGTAATGGATAACAGCCATATGGTTTTAATATAAACACGGCATGATTATCTCGAAATCTCTCTCTCGTTTTCGCTCTCTCTCTCTCTCTCTCTCTCTATCCGTTTCAATTAATGCTTTCCCATAGAGTTCACACACCTGTGAAAGAACTCGTGACTTTTTAACGTTACATTTATCTCTCTTTTTTTGCCGTTACAAGTCACGGCTCGTTGAACCCACACACACGAACAACGAGCTCGGCTTTGAAACTTCTGTTCGGCACAAGACGCATTTCCTTAAGGGGGTGTACGAGTCTACCAGATGGGTGCTAGCGAGAGTGGCAAGAATAACTTAAAACGATCTTTTGGACTTAATAAATAGGGGTAGAAATGTTGGCTTTAGTAAAATGCCAAGCATCGCTGAGTTGGGTTAGGGAGCTAAGGGTTTTGTGAGACTCTAAGATTGGCCGTTACTTTTTTTTAGAAAAGTTCTAGTAAACTTAGCAAAAATGTTGCACTTAATCGAATTTTGTAATTTCAATTTAAGCAATCAAACAAAACAAACAAACAAAGATCTTCAATAAAAAGTTGGCAAACTTCTTCTTAAAGCCAAATGTTCAACTGCCTCTTCACAGTTCACATATTGCCTAGCCTGACTTTGCAACTATGTAATTGACAAAAAAGAAAAAGAAAAAGCAAACAACTGTAGCACCTCATCAAGCCAAGAAAAGAGTAAAAAAAAAAAACATTCAGATATATAATAGGAGTCTAAGGCTAAACCACTTTTGAGATGGCTTTCAGCTTAGCGCATGCGGTGTGACTTCAATCGACCAATCAAAGATTAACAATTGAATTCATAGTACGAGCTGTGATCTCAGGGAGCACACGCCAAGAGCAAGACCAAGCCCAAAAAACTCAAATCTTAACTACCTACCAATACACACACACATATATATTCGGCGACATTGTCGCCAACAAAGCTGATAGATGATTAATGAGCTGGCATGTTATGCTTAGTTACCAAAAACTACCAACAACAAAAAGTTGACAAGACAAAGAAGACGAGGATAACATACCCTTACATTAGGAAGCGATCGATTTTATATATTTTTAATCAGATATTGATATTTTTTGAAAAACAGTTCAAGAATTTATAAATTTTCAGCTATATCATATAGTGTCCCAATTTTGATAGTAACTTTCCCATGCAAAAATAAGAATATATTCCAAGTTTCATTAGGATAATTTCAAAACTCACCGAGTTCAGATAGTTTGGAAAATAGATGGATTGATAAACTTTGCTCTATCGCTACATTTAACTATCAAATTGATTTCTTTTTACACTCAACGCGAAACAATCTTAATAACTTTATTACAATGCCCCCATGCAAGAGTATTACAAACTGAAACCAAAAAACTCTAAAAACTCGAAGAACTGAAAAACGTTTGCTGCTTCTTTGGGCTAAATGATCATCGTGTGTCAATTTGGGCATCATTAGGAGTTGTTTTTTGTTTTTGAATGTTTTTTATTATTACCAAAGCCGAACCCTTTTTTTCTGACTTTGTATATATTTTTTTTTTCTTATGGCTTGCTGCCAAATCGATTAGCAGGCGGATCTAACTTTGATATTTGCTACAGTAGTTGTAAGGTGTAAATAATTCAATCAATCATTTGTCAACAGTTTTTGGCTTCTGTTTTGGGATTGAGCGCGGCAAAACGTATTCGTTTCAGGGTCATACAAACGATGTAGACACGGCATCCCCATTCCCTTGCCTCTCTCCTCACTGTCTTGCATCCTGATTGCAGCAAGTACCAAAAAAAAAAGTAGAAACCGTGGCAAAAAAAACCCGCCTCCATTGAATTGTCAGCCAGTTGAGCGCTGAGGAGTAAATCAATCGACAAGCTACCAGGTGGATATATCGGCACGACAGCTGCAACTGGTGAAAGGCGTGAAAGGATTGAGTTGCACATATGTACGTGCAACACAAAAACAGCCAAAAGGGGAGAGGAGATATTACAGTTGATAAGCAATTGATGTAAGCTGTGTGTGGCAGGGAGGTGTGTTTTAGGATTTTTTTTTTTTTTTGATAGATTGATTAGTCAAGAATTGCTGTTTTTGTTTGCAACCTTAATTGAATGCTTGGAAAAGTAAACAACAACAAGAAAAGTGTGCACGAATATATAAATCAAGAATCGAAGTTTTGTTGGTGTTGTTAGAAAGTTGGGTTCGTTTAAGTTTGAGCTAAGAAATTTATGGAACTTGAGGGATATTGTTTTATAATTGTTTTTATACTTCAGTTATCATAATGTAATAATATATTATCTCATAGGTTGCAGTTCTACAGACATTTTCTCAGGCTATTCTTATCTGTGGGCCAGCTGACGTTTGCGCCTGGGCCTCAAAGAAGAGTAGTTAGAACCCTACCACCCTATTCGTATCCCACGCTTCATAGAAAAAAGAAAAAACTTGACCATAAGGTTGCACTAAAAGGCAAAGGACTTGACTTGACGTGGGAATCTTGAACTCCCTGTCGGAAGTTTAAGTTGTTGCCTGCCTCCCCCTGCCGCCTGCTGTGTGTTTTTAGAGCATATTGCACTGGAAATTAACTTTTGACCCGAAACATACAACAGTTACAGTCTAAACAGACGCACGGACCCGGCAATTATAGACTTGCTCAGAAGCATATTCATCAAGTCACCCCTGAATGAGGGGGGGGATTGAGAGGGGGTGCAACTGCCTTGAGAGGCAACACCTGTGCGTGTGTGTGTGTGTGTGTGTGTGTGTGTGTGCATACCTCGCTCTCTCAGGTGCTATATGACTTTTGGTACGAAATCAGTCCAACGGAACCGAAGTAAACCGCTGAAAAAAACTCAAAGCGACCCCTTCGCATTTGAATGTGTTTATGTTGTTGCATGCATAATCTTTTCTGGTCATCCCTTAGACTGCATTCTTTGCTGCACTTGGCTCACCTGTGCGGTGGTTGACCAAGTTCACGACGTACACAGCTCGTCTGTCGCCGACCGTCGACCGTCGCCTCGTCGTCGTCGAAAAGTCGTCTGTCATTTCCCCTTGGAATTGTCATTGGGCTTTGTGTTTGTGTGTGTGTGGGGTACTTGCCACTAGGACCTTTCTGGTCAGGACCTCTGCTCTGCTCTATATGTGTGTTGAGGGGGTGCTTTACTTTCATTTCGGCAACAATTATCTATTCAACGTCAGATATACCATATAAAATATACATATGAATGAGTGAACACACGATTTTCATTTTTAGTCTTGCTACCAATTTTGTGTTAAGTGTTTGCGTGTTTACTCCTGTGTGTGTGCATGTGTGTGTGTGTGTGTTGGTCATATGCCAGTGCGTCCCGGGTCCTAGGTTGAGTCCTTCCGCAGATTGTTAGCGAGCAAATAAATAAAAAAGCATTACCCTCGGACGGCATAGTGCGACACACTTGTTTGTCCAACGCGAAACCGAACGGTTGTGTCAAGTGTTACCTGCAACTACTTAACCCATATACACATATATACCACCTGAAATATCATCTTGATTCTCAGTTCAATTGAAGAGCTTAAAGTGTAAAGAACTCTTAACTAAAGTGTGAGTGTGATGAATCCTTAGGCAAAGTGCAAAGAAAGATCAAAAAATGTATAGCTAAAATATTTCCAGATATTTATTTAAGAAATAATAGAAAGTTTGGATAACATACAGAACCTTAGAGCTAAATAAGATGAAATCATAGACTTTCAGGAAGACTTAAGTCGAATCAACATATTCACTAATTTTATAACTTTTTGTTAATTGGTTAAATTAAAATATTTTTTCATAAAAACTTTCCAAAAATTTCTTTCAATAACCAGACATTTTTGCTATCTCTCTAATTTTCAGGCTTTTACAGCGGCGACGAATTTTCCAAAGATAAGAAAAATTCATCGATAAACAGAGAGGGCGATAACGATTTTACGGACGACGAAAACGGTTTCGATATACGCTGTGAGGTGTGTGATAATGTCTATACGGATTTAGAACGGTAAGTAAGCAAAACCAATTAACAATTATTACGCTACGATTATATAACGATCTGCAAAACGCGTTAGTTTTGTATTTTCGGGGATCGCCAAAATTGCTTTGGCATTTAAAAGTAACAAAAACAAAAACCACCGCCATAAGCGACAATAATCTAAATCAAATTTTATTTCACCCGAAAAAACTCAACTTATAAATGTTAAGACCGAAAACAAGCCGCCAATTAGCTTCCAACTTATCCAAAGAATTATGGGTAAGGCGCATTGCTAAACTATTATTATTGACTTGAGGCAAACCGAAAACCAGCTGAGAAGAAACCAAAAAAAAAAAGAAACAAAACTATTCCCATTTGATGCTAAATGTTCGAGCCGCATGTTTGGCGATCTTAATTAAATGTTGATAGCGCGATTATACTCTGATTTAGTTTGGCCAATTAAATTGCCATTTAACAGCGACAAAACCAAAAACAAAGTCAAACAGTTTGAAAGTGAGAGTTGAGCGAAGCTGAAATGTTTTCGAATTTATTTATTTATTTTATTGTTTTTAACTAACTTCTTTTTTATGTTTAAATGGCATTTATAGATTAAACATTAACAAGTGATTCAAGCTATAATTTATTGATGAGTTTTCATTGAAGTGCTATAAATGCTTTAAGCACATGTAAAGTAATAATAATAAAAATAAATTAATAGAAGAAAAAGTACTTGTTAATCAAAAGAAATCAAAACGAAGCTACATTTGTATGAAGTCACTTTTCTAAGCTAGAAAAAAGTCAGCTTTTACGTTAAAAAAAAGGAAGGAATTTCCAAATATGTTTTAAACTAACTAATTACGAGTGCTGCCATTCATAAAAAGCTACTTACATTCCCCTGAGAGCTCTTGAACCAAATCGTCTTATAAACTGTTCAATTTATTTACTAACATAATGACACTTGAGATTATACCATCTATTATTAGAGTGATATTTATTGCTAACTAAGAGATGTTTGTTTAATGCAAAACTTTTGTACAATATTTACAAATGTTTTGCATATGTAATAACTACAATAACAATAGCGCTAATAATAATAACAACATGAAAATTACATTTCTCGCTTTTTTGTTTTTGTTTTTGTTTTTGTTATTGTTGTTGTTGCTTTGTTGTGTTTCTGTTTTTTCAAGTGCTAAAGTGTGCTTTGATTCCATTGAGGGAAGGTGTAGAGTGAAACCGTTGTACTAGAGGACCAGGCAGCAAGTGGGTGGCCACTGGCCAGTAACACTTATCACTATATGTTTGTGTGTGTGTGTGTGTGATTTATTGAATTTTAGATGAGAAACAGCACTGAAAGGAGAAGCTATGCGAACGCAACCTATTCTTTACCCCTTACTACCCCCCCCCTCTCTATTACTTTGCCTGATGTCTGCGTGTCTCTGAGTCCGTCAGGCTTCGCAATTTATCTGATGTTGAACATGCGATTGTTATTGTTGTTGTTGTAGGCAAACAAACGCCCACACTTCAAAACAAAAAATGGCCCAGTCAACTCTTCCATGTCGATGACAAAAATCACAACTACAAATGCGAGCAAAGAGGTGTCCGTCGGAGTACTCCAACTAGGAGATACCCTATGCCAGTTCAACTAACTGCTTGACAGACATTTAGATTATTTTTGCCATTTTCATATAACTTTTAAGGCCAATAAAAGTAAAATCCTTAAATAACTACATAATTGTATTAAATTACATAATAGAATCCGCATCATACCCATTGACAATTAGCTTAGGGTATCCAAATGAAATGAAAATATTTGCTAAAAATGTGTCCGCCTTTTGTCGACGTTTGCTCCTCCCACGCGCACGCTCTGCTCACTGATAATCATCGCACTCAATATATGTATGTGTGTGTGCTCCACAATCAAGGACAATAGCACGACAAACTGGTGGGCAGCAGGTAGGGGGGGTACCTGTCATTGGAGGACACTCATTGGCCACAGCTGTTGCGCACAGGACGCGATCGCTTATCAGCAGCTGGCATATTAAATATTGAACATCATTTGACTAATTGACGCCAGGGAGCACACTCTCTCTAGGGCAGGGCAGGGGTGTACTCAGTAGAGGTGTGTGGGCGTTGCCCATAGTTGAACAACAAACAAAAGGAGCAGCAATCGGTATGGGGCGTGTGAATTGACGCACATGACGCTGATTCAAAGCTGGCGATTGTCGCCACGAGCAGAAAAACAAAGAGAGAGCGAGAGCTTTGTCACATAAAATGCTAATTTCATTTGCTGATGACAGCAACGCCGATAAGAAACACTAGAAAAGAAAAACACTATACTAATAACATTACTTTTGTCCTTATATTCTAGCTTGGATGATCATTTAGTTGGCGCCCATCATTTCAAACGCAGTGAATTTCCCTGTGAGCTTTGTGCCCAACGTTTCTGTCATCGCCCCTTGCTAATCAAACACGGAGCTATAGCCCATAATAATATACGCAAATATTCCTGCGAGAACTGTTCCAAGGTAAGTTAAAAATAGTATGTTAAGAGTTAAGAAAGTTGAGAGAAAAGTTTAGAGCAAAAATGCATGGCAGTTTTGGGAAATATAATTGCTTGAAATACTTGGTTGACAAATATCTTGAATATATTGAAAATATCTTTACTTATAACTTAACTATCTCAGAGCTATCCAAAGGAATAGTAGGGGGGGTGGAAAAACAAAAACTCCCAAGGCTTCCAAGGTGTGAGTTTCAACAACTAACAGGTCATTAATTATTGTATCAGGTCTTGTGGTGGTATGTGGTACACAACTAAAGACTTTTGATTTCGAGCAGATCAATAGCCGCAGGCCGTTCAGTTGTTAACTTGAAAATTGTATAAAAAAAAAAACCTCTTTGCGATTACTTGTCTTTTGCCTTCAAGCTCTCCACTCTTACCCCTTGTTACTCTCCACACTCGATGGCTGCTGCTGTTGCCGCACGCGCGAGGGTTAATACAAAATTAGGGCGTGTAGTCATCCAAAACACTTAAGCGATCATTTGAATTGCTCTTGGGTAATGAACAAACTTTGTTATTGTAAAAGAAATTGTTGTTGTTATTGTTGTACATCTTTGCGCTGCATTTGAATGCCAATGTTAAATTAAAGGGAAGAGCAGCAGTAGGAGTTGGAGTTGGAGTTGGAGAAGTCTTTCTTGTAGTCAATCCATTGCATTCGATTCGATTGCGAGCGATTCGTTTCATGCCTAGCACTTCGTCATTGTCATCGACATCTCGACTTTGACTTCGACATCGACATCTCTTGCAAAGATGTTTTAATGGCATGTTGATTACAATCTTGTGGTCGTCAGCCAGCCAGGCAGCCAGCCCTCCAGCTAGCAATGAAGCTACCAATTCAGTTAGCTAGCCCAAAAGAGACCAAGCCTAAACCTAACTCAAAGCTTTTTCTTTTGGGTTTTCCCTTTTTCTTCTTCTTCTTCTTCTTACACACCCTGTAGGCAGTAAACAGAGTTGTATAAAGTTCTTAAAAGTGTAGTATTCTTCTCTGACAAATTTGGGAAGGAGTGAGCTCTCAAGGTTTAATTTTATAACCATTTATTTACTGTTATCGATAAATATCGACTATTTACTTGAATATCTAATGCTTCACCCTTAGATATACTCTTTCAGTCTGCCAAAAGGGTATCTCTAGATCGTCTACTCTCCTCTAGATAACTCCCATTTGATTTTTTAATTTGATTTCCAACGGTATTTCAATCGATCTGACTGCAATGCGATGCATTACAGTTAGTTTACTTAGCGCGCTGTAATTGTTTCGGTGGCATGTAAGTAGCACGCATTGTTGTTGAGCCAAGGGACGCCGAACACCAGCCTCACCAGCCTCAACAGCCCCACCTCAACTCCGCTCGGTCAGCGACATAAACGGGAGCCACAGAGGCTAAACAAATGATGATCGATCTTGTGGGGGCCAAGTACTCGGTGGCAACAACGGACAGTGCTACATAAAAGGCCAATACTTTCGCTTGGACCTTCAGCTACAGCATTGACAGGCCACAAAAGTTAACGGGGAAAACAATAAAAATAAGAAATAAAATGAAAAAACAAAAAAACAGCTAGACTGGGGGTATCTGCAGCTGTCAGCTTTGTTAGCTTTAAGCAGGCGGCTTAAAGCGTTACCAAAGGGATTTGCCACGGATCTAACATGTTTTCCCATTTGCGCTTAACTGCACTTCACTTCACATTTGAATTGGGAACACACACGGAATTGTAAAAACAGGGCATCGCAATTGGAATTGGAATTGAAAAACATACTTTACATACTTGGCCAAGTGACCTATGTATCTGTGAATGTATCTGTATGTATGTGTAAGTGGAAAGTTGTAGTAAAACGATCGAAGAAGAGTTTAAGGGGAGAGGGAAGTACAATTCAAAGGATCTGCAAGTCAGCAACTGATATCCTTTGTTCGAGATTTTCTTAACTGAAGTAAGACTTACATTTCGAACCAATCCAACAGTAGCCACTGTGAATTAATCTTCCAGATTTAGCAGTCGTTATTCCATTGCCTCAAGTCGTAATTAGTATATAACTCTGTTTTTTGTGCAAAATTGAATTCGTAGCAGCAGTTGTGGAACTTGTACTTTGCTTTTTAACCAGTTTTATAGAGTACACACACACACACACTTAAAACTATCCAGCTGCACTAGATCTACCTAGCGATCTTCTTTCATTTTGCCTACTTGCCAGACGCCTTTTGGGGCTGACCCCACGTACGTAGCCTAACGCCACACAACAACAACAACAACAACAACTGACTCACATCCCCAGACAATCGCATTCCATAAGGCGAACCTTTCTGCCAAAGTGCTAGAGCCAAAAGCAAAAGCAAAGAGACGACGATCGTCGCCTGCTGCATGCCACAACACCTACACTGAAATATACAAAATCCATGAGTCTTCAGCTTCAGCTTCAGCTTTAGATTGTTGTTGTTATTGTTGTAACACCATCGTCGTCGTTGTTGTTGTTGTCTTTTGTGGCCGTTTTTCGCCTTTTTGGAGAGGTAGTTGAATCTAATCCATTTGATGTAGTTATAGCACGAGCTATTCTTGTATATTGTGTCGCACCGTTTGTCTTTTAGGTAAGTAGTGGGAAAGAAGGGGGTCTCTCTCTCTCTCTCTCTCTTAGTCTTTCTCTCTGTCTTTGCGATAGACAAAAAAAATAAAAAAATAAAAAAGGCTGAGCTCGATCATCGTTTGATATGAATTCGTAGCGCATTATGACAGCATGATTAGGCATAACAGTTTCGTAAAAGACAGCGCGTCGCGGGTGGAGACTGTTGGGCCGAAATCAAGTTTGAAGTGGGTATATACTCAAACTGGTACGTACGTACGTACCTAGGCAATGTGTGTGTGTACACCCCCCTCCCCCACCACCACCATTTAACTACCCAACTCTTTTTTCTTTAACTTGTCTTTTGCCTAGGCCAAAATGAATGGCTCGATCTGTCATTGCGTTAGCCCCCCAAAAATACCACAAAAAAACAAAACAAAACATACAAAGCTTTAGCTTTGGATTTAACTAGGGTTGCATTACAGTAAAGTCACAGTGACGAGAGGATTTACGAACGAAATATACATATGTGATTTTTATGTTTTGTGAATTCTTTTTGTTATCCGTTATTTCAGTTAACAGTTTGTGTTATGGTTAAATATGAATGTCATTTTGTGAGTTAATAGTTAAAGTTCAAATATTCCGAGCTTCAGAATAATAACTCACTGTTTAGCGGTATTCTGTAACGATAGAAGTTGAGTTTACTGCTGTTAGTTATATTAAAGCAAAAGTTTTAGAGTCACTGTTTTGGGAACACAGTTTGAGAAAGTAGTAGTTACAATCACAAAAAGTTTCAAGATGTGGAATCAAATGTCTTAAGCTTAAATGGCACAACAATACTTTCCCAGTCACCAGCTTTGGAGTGAAACAGTCACGGTTTGGCTTAACAAAAATATTAACATGGCTTGTAGTAGTAGCCAATGCCAATAAGATGGTAAGGGGACAAGGGAGAGGAGGGGTGAAGGCATCAGGGATGGTCAGGCTTATGACAATTGTAGCAATTGATGTTAATAATTGACGAAGGTGTTGCTGCCGCTGCTGTTAGTGGGTGGAGCTGTTGCTGCTGTTGTTACCTTTGCGTAATCTTATAGAGCGGTACGGCGGTATGGCGGTAAAGCTCACAATTGTCTTCTAGGCAGCTTCGCATTAGCTCGTACACACATAGCTTGAGATAGATATCCGTTTAGGGGCCATAGAGCCATAGCATGATGATTGATTAATTTCAGTTTCATTTCATTTGGCACTGGAAACAGCGCACACACACACACAAAGAGCAGTCACAGCTTTTTAAGGTAGTGCGGTTCTCTCTATTTTAAACTAAAAGTCACAGCACAAGTTATTCAAATCAGATACACTCATTGTATTTGTTGTTGTTTTCTTATGTTTTTCTTCTCTCGTTTCATTTATTCATTTATTATTATTGCGCGTATACAGGTATTCTGTGACCCATCGAATTTACAGCGTCATATTCGCGCCTATCACGTCGGCGCTCGCAGTCATCCGTGTCCGGAGTGCGGCAAAACATTTGCGACCTCATCGGGCCTCAAGCAGCATCAGCACATTCATTCCTCCGTCAAGCCCTTTGCCTGTGAGGTGTGCTTCAAGGCGTATACGCAATTCTCAAATCTCTGCCGCCACAAACGCATGCACGCCGACTGTCGCATGCAAATCAAGTGCAAGAAGTGCAACACCAGCTTCAGTACAGTCACCTCATTGTCCAAGCACAAGAAGTTCTGCGATACGTCCGATAGTTTTCGTAGCCAGCAACACAATCGCTTGCAACACGCACACGACAGGCAGCAGCAACTCACGCAGCAGCAGCAACAGCCGTCGCCACTTTTATTGCCACCCGGACCACATCAGACGGGAAATCCAGCCATGGCCACGCCACCAAACCACATTTTCATGATGCGTCCACCATCATCGTTCTTTGCCGGATTTCCACACTACGGCTTGCCCAATTTCTTTTCACCTGGCTTGCAACAGCCGGGGAATTTTCCTATGCCTCCGTATGATATGAGTCGCGGCCTGGTGCCACTTGTCTCGCCCAATGCCGCCTTCCAGCAACAGTTGCAGGCAGCAATGAGCATGAAGGCAGAGTCACCACGTTTGAAGCGAGATTCCAGCACACCGGAACGTAAGCCCATCAAATCGGAACTTCAAGCCTCCGACGAGGAATCCAACTCATTGAGCTATGAGACACTCAACTTGAAGTCAATCAAGCAGGAGCAATTTGGCAAGGCTAAAAGGGAACTCAAAGCCGAAGCGAGTTGTTCTCAGCAAGCCGATGAAGAAGACAATGATAACGATAACGATAGGGTAAGTTAACCGTAAAAGTACTTTTAATCCGTCGAACAACTTCTATTAAAATCCTTTCGTTTTGCCCTTAACAGAAATCCATTGATATTATCAGCACCCCACCGCCAGCGGAAACGGAAATGGTTAGAGAACCCGAAACGGATGTGGATAAGAGTAGCGCTGAACTGCCATTGGATCTCTCGATAAGTCGCAAGCGTCGCCAATCCCTTTGCATTGCCACAACACCTGCCCGGCTCTCCGCTGTCTCGCTGTCCAGTCGCGAACCGACGCCCGAACTAGAAGCCGACGGCGAAGAGGAGGAGGAGGAGGAAGAGGATGACGTGGAACTGTTGGCGCCACCAGCAAAACAGCCCAAACACAGTTCCGGTGAATCGAGCAGCACCTCACGTCAATCCTACAAGGGGTGCAGCAGTCCTGCACCCAGTGCAAGTGCCTCACCCGGACCCACACCCTCACCCTCACCGCCAATAAGTACTGGGGGAGAGTTGAGCAGCATGTCGGAGAGTGCTGTGGCAGCCAATGCTGCAGCAGCTGCAGCCGCTGCCGCTGCCTCGGCCATGGCCTGTCCAAGGCAACTGCATCCGCAACTGTTGCTAGAGGAGTTGTATCGTTCGCGTTTTCCCACACAGCCGTTTCATTTTTTAGGCCAAATGGGCGGACGGCCAGGTTTTGAGTCACTTAAGTCGCCAGCAGCTGCTCCACTGAGCGCCAGCAGCAGCAGCGGCGGCGGCGGCTCACGTCATCTGCCGTTTCCGCCCGAGCATAATTTCCACGAGGCACTTCGTGCCGCTGGCTTAGCCGCCGCAGCAGTCCGACCATCCTCCACTGCCTGCACATCGAATGGCAAGCTCAAGGATCGCTATACGTGCAAGTTCTGCGGCAAGGTCTTTCCACGTTCGGCAAATCTCACGCGACATCTTCGCACCCATACGGGTGAGCAACCCTATACGTGTAAGTATTGCGACCGTGCATTTAGCATCTCATCGAATCTGCAGCGTCATGTGCGCAACATCCATAACAAGGAGCGACCCTTTCGCTGTCACATGTGCGATCGCTGCTTTGGCCAGCAAACGAATCTCGATCGGCATTTGAAGAAGCATGAAGCGGATGCTGGTGGCTTCGAGTACAATGATTCACCCAGTTCGAATGAGGCAAACGATCGGGACGAGGCTTGCTTTGATGATATTAGATCGTTTATGAAACGCGTCTATACGCCGACCAGTTTGGGTGGGGCGGATGGAGATACCGAGGAGTATGCGGGCAGTGATGATCAGTTGTCGGTTTCGACGCGTCAATCGGTTAACTTTGACAAGGAGCTGCATTCGAATGGTAATGGTTTCATCAACAACAACAACAACAACAATAACAGCAGCAGCAGCAGCAACAACAACAATAATCAGACTCTAAACACATCTGAAACAATTGCAGTGAGCACTTAAAATAAAACAAAAATATTACTTTAAAAAAAAAAACAAAAAGAAACGAAAGAAAACAAAAAACAACAACTTTACTTAAGCGTGCCTCCGAGAGGGAAAACCTATCTTTAAGTAGTTCGCATTTTTTCCTTCTAGATATACTATATATATATATAGTTAACTATGTAACTGAATACTAAAAAAAAAAAAAATTGAAATAATTACTACTTGTAGCTATGCAATCAATGGAAAAGACGGTGAAGTAAGCAAAAAAGTAAAATAATAAACAAAATATAAAACTTTAAAATCTAATATAAAATGTTTCAATCGCTGATATTAAAATGTAAAACTTTTTCTGTAATCCTTATAAGCTATGTATACAACTAAATCACGAGCATACATATATACTTAAATGTAAACTACTTATATACACCAATCTTATATAGTATAAACTCATAATCTAGTTTAATCTTTAATCTAGCGGTTTTTATTAGTTATGTGCTGTAAATTGAGAATGGATATGTACATATATATATATATGTATTGCAAGGATATTTTGAATGCAATTCTATATATATATATAGGCTATAAAAAACTATATGTAATATGAATAAATTTAAATATGTTTAGTGCTAATTATTGCAATTCTCAAAATAAATTTTATAACATTTACTTAACGTTTACTATATATGTGTATATGTATATGAAGGAAATTGAAAGAATCGTTATGGATAAATATTTATATATTGAAAAATCAATAAATAAAACAATCACATCAAATAATACCGTTTTGTTATTCTACAACAACTATTTCAGTAGCAGCCATAAATTGCTCAATCTTTGTTAATTTGTAACAAATAATTTAAATGAGGCAATTTCGTAATTTTTTTATTCAAACAAAATTGCTACTTTAACCACATGTGGACCCAAGCACTTTGCAATCATAATAAAGTCATTAAAAAGCTCATCTACTGTAAATGAGCGCATAAAAGAAGACTTTATACACCCATCAATCCTGGCAGCGCCCCAAACATCATTTCAAACGCATTTGCCTATGTGTAGTTTGCTTTTATTATTAATCATTCAGCACAAGAAACGCAAAAGAAATAGCTTCAAAACTTATAGCTTTTTAATATATCCAAAGCATAACAACCGAAACCAAAAACAACACAAATAAAAGAAACCAAACCCATTCCATTCATCCATCCAAGCATCTATCTATCTTCGTATCTATCCATCCATCCATCTGCTCTGCTTTGCTCTGAATGCAAAGGCGTGATCGGCAAAGCGAGTTAATTACCCTTCCGGTTTAGAGTGTGTTACGCCTTCGGCGAAATGCGGTTAAAACTATGAGCTACCAAATACATTTCATTATTTTTAGGTTTTTTTTCATCTGCTCATTTTTTGCCTTTTGTTTCAATTGCCTTTTATTTGGGGCTGCTTTGTAGTTTCTTAACTGAATTTTAAGTTGTATTATTGGCATCAATCATTTATATTTTTTGTTATTGCCAAAATTTTCAACCTGTGCGCCAAACCAGTGCACTACCAATACACCGGAAAAAAACCGAGAGAGAGAGAGAGAGATGAAAGGTGGCTAAAATTGGAAGTTGACTTTAAAATTCTTGATTGAAGTTAACAAATAAAAATAATATTCTTTTCAAACATCTAGTTAATGTGAAAATTGTCTTGCAAAACTACTTTATCTAGATAAAGTCTTAGACTTGATTTCAATATTTTTAATTGGGTTTTTAATTTATCGTAAAATTTTTAATTACTGTGTACTCTATTGGATTACCGCCCAAAAAGTATTGCACAGACAGCACTTTGCCAAAGAGACCGTTACTCTTGCTGCCACACACACACACACACACACACACACAATAGATCAGTCAAATACTATTTTGCGGTTCGGTCACTTTCGATTATGCGAAATACATTTGGCAGTTGGTAGCCAAAATAATAATCTTCGACTTTGGCCACAATTGACTACGACATAGAAACTTCGTTATAGCCCCCCAATCCTGCTCTTGATTCCTCACTTCAGTTCGTATTCCTCTGCTTGAATGTTGGTGGCGCGTGGTTGGCCCTGACCACAGCCAACTTCCACACAATTGTGTGCCACAAATTTGAACGCAAAACTGGCCAAATTATGTTAAATTTGTGTAGAAAACAGTGGATAATTGGTAATTGCCTTCATTCCAATGAGATAACTCCACCCTCCTCACCCCTCTCAACAATGCTATACAACCAGACAGAATCTAGATGTGGCATATTAGTCGGTTAGTTTTGTTATTTATTTCTTGTGGCCTTTGGGCGTTAATTGAAGAAGGCATAATTTGAGTCTGGAAATATTTGTGATTTTGCTTTTTTGTGTGCTAATAGTATGTTGGCCAATTATTCGATTGCTTTTGACCTGGTCAATGGCATTTGAGATTTGAAATTTGCCAAACAATATTGAGAGCTACGAAATCTTTGGCTCAAAATAAGGTTTAATGCGTAATAAGAGACGAAATAGTCAAGTGGAAGATTATTTAATAACGTTAGATAAAGTCTATGAAATTATTTTTAATTACTATTTTATGAAGTCGATTTTACTCCTCGAAACTTGGCAAGGAATATTGTATTTTAGAGTGTGTAAACGAAACTGACTTCCATTTGGTGTTAGTTTAGTTTAACTTAAACTGTTTTTGTAAATCATTAAACGAGCAAGAGGAGTCACGAGCGTGCCTTACACCTGCCTTAAAAGACCGTTTAAAGATAGTTAAGCAGCAATTTTATGACATTGTAAAAATGCTGGTAACGCAACCAATTAGTTACCGAACCTGTGTAAGTGTTTTATGTTTTTAACACCCGCGAGAGAATGATTTATACCAAAAGCAAGTTGAGATTGTAAATAACTTATAGAATAGCAGCAGAATTGGTTTCAACATTATTACATGCTTGCTTCACGGCTACACATCTCAGCCTTTGATCCTCAACCAAGCTGCAAAAATCGAGCTTCAGAACGCTTATAAATGGGAAAGCAATCACTTGGAATCGCTTATCCATTTGCTCGTGCCCAATAATGATGTGGAAATTCAGGTCACTCACACCTCTCGCTGATTGCAGACTCGAAACTTCAAGCTTCTGATGAGGAAAATGTGGAACAGCCCCCAAAAATCAAAATCCAAAACAGCAAAAAATGATGCACAACACATTATGATAACGAGCATGCTTAGAATAAAATTGTAGCTATAGCTATGGCCCTACCGACAAACTGACGGACCGACAGACCGAGTAGCCTGACTAAGCAACTGTTGATTATGTGCCAGTTACACAAATGGCCCAGTTACACGCCCCAAAAAGCATCTGCAAGCTGCAGTTCAAGTCCCTGTTGCCTGTTTCAAAAATGTGGCTGACTGTGCTTAAAGCCTGGCCCAAGAAAATGCGCATCAATGCGCACATTAGTCGAAGTAGCGAGAACCGTTAAACGCTGCCAGACTCGGGCAGCAGGCTTCAAGTATCTCTGTGTTAGTATCTTGGGTGACTTTCGAAAAAATAATACCAAAAAACACAAAATGTAAAGACGGCCCCCCGAAACGGATGCAAATGTAGACACAAGCCAAAGGCGCCCCAAAGCTGGCCCACAACTGGCCAAGTCAAGAGATGCAACACTAAAAAAAACAACGTAGAAATCTTGCTTACAAGATATTGATATATTGTAGTTTTCTTTTACAGCTTTTCTCTCAGTGTCTTCCGTCTGGTTTAGAGTCTGCTGAACTCCGTCTTGCTGTCTGTGCTGCAAGCTAATGGCACAATTATGGCAACGAAATCAAAGCAGTCAACGGAAGACGTGAAAAGCGCTACAATGGAATCTAGCCGAAGGATATCACGCGTATCCCATTGATCCATGAAGACCTACACTACATACAAACATACATACATACATACATAGACTATATAGAGAGGCCCTCGCAGCATCAACAGCATCATCACCGTCTAACTGTTGTTCATAACTTGGCTGAGTGATTGGGCAGAGTTGTGGCGGCTGCTGCTGCTGCTGTTGTTGTTATTGTTATTGCTGTTGCAACTGCAACCAGGGGGCAATCAGTCAGCAGATGTTTTCATTTCCTACAAACGAACTAAGTGAGCACCCAACAAATGCAGCATTGCAACCAAAATACTATAAGAAAAAACATCACCCAAAGGTAGCACAGATGCTTTTGTTGTTATTGTTGTTGTTGTTGTTGCTGGATGTTTGTGGCACAGTTTCGTGTAGCAAATTGCGCACAGTGGACCGGCCCCGGGTCTCCAAGTATTGAGTACTACTACACTATCCCCAGTATTCGGTATGCCCGATATACCCGGTTGTACTCCCAGTCCAGTTTAGTTCACCCTCCGTTCTCCTTGAGCTTCGTTCAGTTGCAGATGGAATCAAATGTTGTGCAAACCACAACAAGAGCATCGTTCAAGTCCAACGGCGATTTGCTTCTCGAGTGCTTATACTCTATTGTAAAGGGGTTATGAAAAAGTATCTTATAGCTTAGCGAGAAAGAATCCTAAGTTCTTCAAAGATGGCTTTAATCTGGTATAAAACAAAACTTAAACCCAAGTGATATTAACCAGAATCTTTAATTGAAATGTGTTTCAGCCCACACAAAAACTTTGCCGAAGGAATTAAAATTATCCAAATGAACATAAAAAGATTTGTTGTTAAGAAATCAAGAAATCGAGTTGGTTCTAATAGTATTCTAATAGTTCTTAATGACTTGGTTGTGATTTCATAATAATGAATATTGTTCTGTAAGATATATGGACATATATATTAGAGCTACAGTTCAGCAAATTGGCAAGCATTCATTCTTAAATTATTTATTTTTATTTTAACTATTTACAAACTTAACAGATTCATCAAAGACGTTTAAAGTCTATTAAATCACTTAACAAAATTAAAGCAAACAAAATTCAACAATATTTAAGTACTCTTTTTATAGGGTATATTTCAAACATTCACTCTCTAGCTCTGTCTCCTTTGCAGTTGATGTGTTTGTATTTGTGTCTGTGTCTGTGTCATGCGCCTGGCACACGGCCTGTAACTAAATCACACTAATCAAGCCCCAAGTGCTGCTCCAGCTACACAGTTCAACAGCAACAGCTACACCATCCAGCTACAACTTTAAGATCCACAGCTATTTTTGTATTTTTGTTGTGTTTTTTGTTGAGCTTGAGGTCTTGAGCTATCAGCTGAAGCGCTGCTCGTGCCGCTTGTCGTCGCCCCCGAGAAGCAAAGAGAGATAGGCAGAGAGAGAGAGAGAGAGAGAGAAAGAGAGACGAGAAGCGTCGAATGATCACTGAAATTGGCAAATCAAAGCAATTGATACATTAAATTACAATGCAGACGATTTGTTCACGATTCCACGCCTCATGCCATTTTTTATACTCTTAGGTATATTTTTGCTTTAGTTTTTTTATTTTTGTTTGTTGTTGTTGTTGGTTTTTTCTGTATTCCACATCCACGCAATGCAACAAATTTATCGCCAGACATCATTGTTGTTGTTGTTGTTGTCTTCATCTTGACTGGTGTCATCGTCAACGTTGCCAAAATGCCACAAACGAACAACAACAACAAAAATCACACACAACACACAACAGAATGTCTTTTGGGGCCAACACACGCCATTCAACACCCATTACGAGCCTCAATTGTTTATCACAATGAGTGAGTGTGCGTGTGTGTGTGTGTGCGTGTGTGTGTGTATAATAAGAAAAAAGAAACTGTGTATGCACTTAAGAAAAAAGTTAAGTATTTAAGTCAAGTCTAAGTATGGTTAACATAGAAAATCTTAGAACAGAACCAAGTTTAAATATTTTAAAGGTTTTTTTTTTTGTTCTGTTTTCCAAGATTTTTAGTTGAAAAAAGATCTCTGTTATCAAGAAATTGTTATCTAATTATTCAATCTTAAAATCAGCTTTAAAAGATTAGATTACGTTATTGTCTACTGAATATATATATACGAAAACCATTTGAGCCGCCAAGTTAAGGCCGAAATATTTAAAACAAACAACGTTCACTCCTTTTTCTGCCAGTGCTGTTGTTGTTGTTGTTGTTGGTGTGTGTTTGCTCCTCTGATGGCCCGATGCGTGGGCTTAAATTATGTTGGAAATGTCATCGTAAGATTCAACACGACAACAAGGGATGACATAAATTTCCACCAACATCATGTGTTGCCACATGAGCGACGTGGCAAGCACACAGCTCCAGCTCCACATTCAACTCCATAGACATCAGCTCCAGCCGCAGCGCCACACTCGCATCCAAGCAACCAAAAATGGCAACACTTATTGGTGTTGTTGTTGTTGCCTGCTATTGCAAACTAGAGTATGTTGGCCAAGTTAAGGTTGCGCCTGCGCCTTGTCTGTCGGTCGGTGCAGCTTTAGCTACAGCTACAGCAACAGCATCAGCTCCACACACAAACATACAACACACACATATCATTGCTCTATCAGTTGAGATCTGAGGCGATTGCGCGCCAAAGCCAAAACCAAAGCTCTCAACTTGTTGGCAAAAGAGGAGGCGGTCGCCAAGACAACAACTACAACAACTACAGCAACAGCAACAAAAATGATGATGACGGACAAAAAGCAGTGCAACAATATTCACAGCAAGAGAGGGACGTTTGTAATCTAACACTTACATTGCCTGTTATTTATTTAATATTATTATTATTATTTATTGTGTTTTCAATTTAATGTAGAGCAGTTTGTAAGTTGTGTAGATTTGGCAAAGCTTGCCCCCCTCACCCAGTTCTCAAAGCATGAATAACTTTACTCAAAATTTAAAACAAGATCAAATTTTGTTTTGCTCTTCCTAATATTTCAAGCCCTTTTAATCATATTTCTTTCACATTATACCTGTCTTTCTGTCTATAGATGTTTCTCTTTCGTTATGTTGTTTCTCCTCTTGTCACACTTTTTTATCCTATCTATATGGATTCATCCCCCTCTCTCACCTAGACTTTTTTCGAGTTGTTTTCCCCTTTTTGTTTTTCTCTAACATTCGTTATTTCTTAATGTTTTATCTGTTTCTTCTGCAAAACTCTTTGAACAACCCAATTGTCAGCATCATCATCATCCCAATGGGGCCTTATGTAGTGCATAGATCTGGCCAACAACAACCTAAAAACGGATCAAAATCCAAACACACTAAAGATAGACTTGGGACACCATCGTCTTTACAACTCCACATCGCCAAGCATATTGGTGGCTCAGTGTTGTTGTTTTTGCTCTTTTGGTGTTTGCTTGGCTGCCCCATCTGTGACTCCATCAGCATCTCCAATGCTATCCTATCCTAACCAATACTGCAATCCGCCGCCTGGCTGTTTCTTGGCTCGCTTTGGCTCGGTTTTTGCTGTCGCTGCAAAGGTGTTTTGCAATTTAACTGGCAACGCCGCAGCATCCAGCACCAAACAAAAAACGATCAGCGGGTTGTAACACTGAACAAAAAAATGTTTATGACATGAATGTTAAATTGCAACATTTTATGCAGAATAAGTTGGTAAATTTTGATGAAATAATAATTTTAATTCATATAAGTAAATTAAGTAATTCAAAATGATACTTCGAATGACATATATCACAATTTTCTTACGGTGCATTTGCTTCATTGGTATATGGAGCTATCTAAGGCACATTAGCTCCAGCGTGGCTGGGCCTCTGACTTCAGCTCCAGCTCCAACTCCAACTGCAGCTTCAGCTCGTTTATTTCTGTGTGGTTTCTTTAAAGTGGGATGGTAAAAGGGGGGTTTGGTTGGCATTAAAGGGGCAAGGGGATGAAGTTGTAGCTGTGGCTCCACTTCACATGCCACATGGCAACATAAGTAGGCGCGTGGCATTCGTGTGTTGTTGTTACTATTATTGTTGTCGATTATTGTTGTCGTTTGGCATTGTTGTTGTTGTTGTTGTTGTTGCTGTTGCTGTTGTTGCCCAGACATATAGCAACAACGTAAAATGACAATAAAATGCAAGCAACAACAACAGCAGAAAAAATACAAATAAAAATGCAGAGAAGAGAAAAAAAATTGGCGAATGCCAAATCCAAATTGAATGCAAATGAAAGCCACAAACTATGCTAAATTCCTGAAATCGCATCGGATCGGCAATTTGTGCTTTCCTTTCCTTAATATGTAAGCGTGAGTGTATGTGTGGATGTGTGTGTGTGTGTGTGTGTTTATGTAGTTCCAACTGCTCTCAAAGGCCTCTTGCTTTATTTAGTTAGTTAGGAGTTTGAGGAGTTTTGAGATACTTAAACAACTCTGCTAGCTCTGTGGCATGATGATTGCCCTCTTGGTGTGTGTGTGTGTGGAGGCTTCTTCTGCTGCACTTATGATCTGCATTTGTTGTCCATCCATCGGTCGGTTACTGTTCGACCAACAGATTGAACTAACTAACCTAATGAACATAGCTGTAAAACGATACTCTCTCGAAATTGCATTCTTCGCTCGACTCGAAAGCATTTTGCATTTTGTAGGAATTTTTTATTGTGAATTATTTGCCATCTCATGAATAAACAACTGAAATTAACTTCAGCTAAATGGCAATCAACAAATTTGTTCGATTTTCATTTTATGATGATTTGAAGTCGAACATTTTGATCCACTAAATACTTACTAAAAACAATTTTATCAGCTTTATTTGTTTAATGAAGGATATTTTTACCAAACTTTGTTATAAGAAAATCCAATATACAGTCGAACTTCCATGTAACGAATTTCAAGGGGACACGATCAAACTTCATTGCATGGAAATTTCGTAGAATAGAATAGGTTTTTGATTAAACCCAATTGCAACATTCTTTTAATCCGAATAAGGTAATTCGACTATATGAAAATGTTCAATCATGTCTTTTTACTTTGCGTTATAAACTGGTTAAATGAGGTATGATTAGAAGCTTGGATAGGAGGTTGACAGCAACAACAGATTAAGATAAGATTATAATATAAAACAAAACTCAAAATAGAATCCAAATCATAGCTTAACCAATTTATAAATCATCGTCAAAGAGCCTAAATACATTCATATATGCAAAAACCCGATGCAGTTGCATTTCTAGTTGATTAGTTCCTGCATCCGTTAACTGAACAGATATATCACTGGGGTCGCCCACACACACACACACACACACACACACACACAAACTTGGGTTAATTGCAAATGCTCAAGTTAAAACAAAAATACAGCTAAGTAACTGACCGACTGTCCGGCACTTTCCGGCTTTGTCAACTGAGGCTCCGCGGACTCCTCCAACCAATCAAAGTCCAACGATGTGTGTGTGTGTGTGTGTGTGTATGAAACTCTGACACATTTTGCTCTGCACGCAAAATGTTATAAATCATTTGTCGTCTGTCGGATTTCATGTCGAAATGCCCATTAAATAACATTTCTACAACTATCAAGAGAGGCTCGTAAATAAATTGCAAAAAAAAATAATAATAATAAAAATAGATAAATAGAAAATACACACCAAATAACAACAACAACAACAAAATAATACCAAAAGCCGGAAAAAACTATAACGCGAATAAATATATATATATGTATTTATATTACAATAATAATAATAAAAAACATCTCATCATTGAAGCGGTCAGTCAGCAAAATACAAAAAAAACTGTAACCAACGCCTAGTTACGGATGTTTTTACGAGAATGTGCACTTAGATAAAGTAAAGTGTAGATTGCACATGAGTTGTAAAAATCCCAACGTACAAACATTATAAAATATTATTACAGAAAAACCTGGATAGTGTGAACAAGACGATTCACACAATCCAGTTTGTTTGCACTATCCAGGTTTGTTTATTTTTTCAATAAATTGCTATAAATACTTTGTATTTGTGTACATTAAACCAGTGTCTACACTATCCAGGCTCTACTGTATTATGTTGTTGGGATTGTGAGGCCTAATGTACCTCAATCGAAAAGCTGAAACATTAAACCCTCAATTTAAATCACATATTATATTCATATAGGATGCATAACACCCATTTTCTCTGCGTGTATATAATGTTGATACAATATATGTATTATGTCTGTGTGTCGGACAAAACATATTGCGGCGGCACCTAATATAGCTAAACAAATTTAATTTAAATTACAGGCGTGGTCGCACTCAAAGCTCTCATTGTGCACTAGAAACAGATGTTGTTGTTGTTGTCACTGTTGTTGTTCTTATTGTTTTTGCTGTTGTTGTTGTTGCTCATAAAATATGCAATAATCTACCACAGAGGCGCACAAGCAATATACTTAGATAAAGTTTAGAGGTCGACTTTGACTTTCTAATTTATTTATGCGTCGTGTTTCATTTTTTTTTTACTTATTTTTTTCAATTTTTTATTTCTAGGCCAGAACTTGTCGCAAGATTTGATGCGTTTAATCTGAACAGATAGATAACAAAATTTATAAAAAAAAACAGCTTCCATTTGATGAAGTAACCAGCTAGCTGACATTGAGTTAGAGTAGCAAAATAGTCGGAGACAGCTGCTGTTCAACTTTTAGAGTTGAAGTTAAAGTTAAAAGTCGAAAGACCACCAAGGAACACGCCCAAACAAGTCCCACAGCTGCACCACAGCACCACCACAAATGTAAAGACAAAGTTTGCACTGAATCTGTTTATTTTTAGTTGGGGCTTACAACACTTATTCACAATATATACCTACTTATTGCAACTGCAACAAAGATACGCCTAACCAAAATTAGATTCAATTTGAATGCAAGAAAAACAAAAATAATTTAAAGGAAGGCAAAATTTAAATAAAAATGATGTGCAGAGGAAAAAAATACAATTTGTGACAAAAGGTAGGCTTAAAGAAGATATATTAAGTTAAGAAATCAATAATAAAGCAAGATCATTTAAGCATTTAAAATACTTAAGTTAATTTAAACGAATTGATTTTTAAGGCAATTATACTCTGAACACATAAAATGGGTAAATAAGGGTATAATGGTTTTGTGCTAAAGTATGTAACAGGCAGAAGGAAGCATCTCCGACCCTATAAAGTATATCTTGATCAGCATCAACAGCCGAGACGATATAGCCATGTCCGTCTGTCCGTCTGTCTGTCTGTCTGTATGAACGCGTGGATCTCAGAGACTACAAGAGCTAGAGACTTCAGATTTGGGATATAAGTTCTCCTATACCATAAGCAGAACAACTTTGTCAAATTATCGATAACTATTCTGGTTTCCGATAAACACATTGAATCGATAACAAAAAATATCGAATTTGGAAAATCTAAAAATGAGGGTTGAAGTTATGGGTAACGCTAGAACTTTTCTGAAAATTTATTTTAATCGGTTAAGAAACAACGGAGATATCGAGTTTAATCGATTGATGTTAAGTCAGTATACCAAAATCTTGTATAAATTTAATATATTTACTGCAACTGGGTTCAGGGTATTTGCTAGTCGACCTCAGCTGACATGAGCCTTCTTACTTGTTTTATATAGTTTGATGAAAAGGATAAGTTTATTTTCAAATTCAAACTATTTTTCTTAACAACAATATTATCTTAAAATTTTATTTAAATTTAAAAAAACGGTCTTTTACCCTACAATTTCAAATTTTAATACCGAATTATTTTGATTATAAAAAAAAAACTTATATAAATTAAATAAATTGCTTTGCATTTACCAATTTGTTCGAGCCACAACAACAACACTTAAATAGACTTTGTCAAAAAGTAATAACAATTAATAAGTAATTAACTCTCACTTTTTGTGTGTTATATTTGTTTCGCTGTCAATCTCGAAACTTGCGTAATAGAAAGCATAAAATACATTAACACATTTATAGTTTGCCATTGTCTATAAACATTTACATATCCATAAATATATGGGCCTAATCTCATAACGCAATCTCAACTCAAATCTTAATCGGCCTCTGCAAAAGTTGCAATCATTTTTTTGGCATTGTTTTTTTTTTTTTTGGTGTACAATTTCCATTTTGATTAAATTGTAACAAGTGCCAGCCCACATATCGTTTGTCTTTTCCGCTCACCACCACCAAAAACTGAAGAAAAAATCATTTACAAATTTATTGCTAATATTTCATGTTATGTGTCGTGTTGCATAAATACAAAAAGGCCAGCCCCAAAGACCCAGTGCAACATGTGATATCCAGCAAACACAATTTTCGCGCTCGCTGTTAATTGCAAACTTTTGCTTTTAATAGCGACAATGGCAACAGCAACAACAGCAGCAACAACAACAACAAGAGCAGAACACAACGATAGAGAACACGACGAACGGAACGGCACGACAAGAGAATCGAGGCCTTCGAATCGCGAATCGCTAACAAATGGAGTCCACACAAAGAGAGCAATGCTGGCGCTAACGGTAATAGGCAGCGCAGTCAACGTTGCGCCGTCGATGTTCGCTTTACTAACAACGCCGTTATGGGCAGTAGCCAATGCAGCCACAGCCAGCTGCCTGGGCGGGTGCCCACACACACACACACACACACACATGAACACAGCTGTCAGACAGTCGCTTAGTCAGAAGACAAAAACAAAAAAATTGTATCAAAGGCCGCTGCCGAGAGAGAGAGAGAGCGCACATCGAACATCGAGCATCGAGCGAGTTTGTTGCCCAAGTCTTTTGTTTTTAGCATTGAGCGTGACTCGTGGTTTTGGTTTTGTTGTCTCTCCCTCCCTCTCTCTCTCTCTCTCTCTTCTACTATATTTTTGGTGTGCACGAGACCAGCCGTTCGACCACTGGCGGCTGCAAGCAGCGAAGCGGGCAGCGACGCCACCACACCCTTGACTGGATTGCAAAAAAAAGAAGTAGAAAAAAAATAATGTTGACTTCGGTCCACTCGCAGTTGGTGTTTTCTGTTGTTGTTGCTCAGCTGGTGCTGCGGCTGCTGCTGCTTGGCATTTTGTGTTTGCTTGGTTTGCAGCGGCGTCAATTTGCTTAAAGCCATTTCGCGCCCGCTGCCTGGACCACCAAACTTTTGCTCCTTTTGTAATTGTGCGCTGCAGAGGCACTGCCCGCTGTTGGCGTCGCTGCTTCAGTCGGCGCAGCATTTGCTATTTTGATCGGCTGTGTTGCTATCTATCGGTTCGGTTTGTTTTTGTATACTCTGTTTTTTTTCTTTCGCGGTGATTCAAGTTTCGCCAGCCTGCCTTTATTTCTATTTTTTTTTTTTACTTTTTTGATGGTCTTTGGGTCTTGGTCTGCATCTGCAGCAGCCGCAGCCGCAGACGTTGCTGTAGCAGCAGCTGCAGTTGGGGCGTTAATGTGCTTTGCTATTTTATTTATTCATGGCAAGCATCTAAGCTAGTAAATTGTATTGCTCGGACCTCAAATTCAAACTCAAACTCTCGGACTCCAGCCACAACTTCGACTTGGACTTGGTCTCGGGCTTGGCTTTAACTTTGCGACAAACAACAAAACGGCGACAGCAACAACAACAACAACAGTGACTGCATTGCAGGCCAGCAGCTTTTGCTTTTCTTTGGACCACGACAAACAGTAAGACGGCAACAACAACAACAACAACAACGTCGACGACATCAGATTGTCATTCTTGTTTTTTTGCTTCTTTTTTAATTGAAAGTCGCCAGGCGTAGTTGCCTTTGCTCTATAACCATTTTGGTTATATCAAGTTAAATAAGTTGTTTGTCACTTGAAATCAATTTGCCGGCTAATGCGAAAATGTTGCGAATAAGATTTTAAGTATTGAATAATCCTAAGAAAGTCTGTAGAAAGTAAAAAGCCGTTAACTTTAAAAGAGTATCTGCACTTCGTTTATGTTGCATGTAGCTTAGTTTTCTTTGAGCGTTGTTTGCACTGTCATTAATTTGTTGCTCTAATATTTTGCAAAAATCGGTTTAGTTTTGGCCGGACAGCTGGGCACTGGATTCACTTTTTAATGGTTGCGTGGAGTGCTTGGAACGAATGAATACACTATGTATGCATGTATTGGTATCCCCAACCACATTCACATCCACATCCATGTCCACATCCCAGACATCTCCTCCTCGGACAACTGGCTGGATGCAGTTTGTATATGTTTCGCTTGTCTGTTACACAATTGCGGATATGAATGAGTAATCCGTGGGCTTTGGCTTGATGTATGTCCGTTACACATATACTACATTTGTGAAATGGTCTCGATTTGCCAACAATGGGCGCACACACACGTGTCGTATACGTAACGCCAAATTCACTTTGACGATTCTTATCGAGACAGCTGCTGCTGCAGTTGCACGTGTTAGCCAATTGTCACTGTCGCGCTTTTCCTTCTCCACCTTCTTCTTCTTCTTCTTTTGGCCATTTGGGGTTATGTAATTGATGTGTGTGTTGGCGCAAGGCGTCATTAGGCCAACTTAATTTTCGCACAATTTTTTTAACAGCTTCATGCTGAGCTTAAGAGCCCAAAAGTTCAAACAAAAGCCAACAAAATCACCCACGCTGATGCTACATGACTGCGCTACACTGAGCGAAAGTACAACCTCTTTTTAATGGGTATATATGAATTTTTCTAGTTTTTAGCCTCAAATATATAGAATAAAATTTAACCTTAAGCAAACAAATTGTTTTGATCATAAAACGGCTCGGCTAACATTTTATTGTTTTATAAAGCAAACAATGCATTAATTTGTTTTTAAAGTGTTAAAGTTTTGCGATGATTCATCATTGGGGCAAAGACAACTACCCGCTCACCCTGCCTTTTACAAAATTCGGTAGTCGTTAAAATTGCGTCTAGAGCCACCGTCGGCGCTCTTCGTCCAGCGCCGGCATCATAAAAATCAAAAACAGACTCTAAAAAAAAAAGAAACTGCAAAATCTTGCACGCCCATAAAAAGCGCCCACTAAACATCTCTAACTGCGTTCCAAATGGCCGACGGTATATTTTGTTTTTGTATTTTTCAATTTTTTTTGGTCTGCTTTTGCCATTGTTGGCTTATTGCCTTTTATTGTGTGGCAACAAGTGTGCACACGTCTTTACAGTAGCCTGAGGGCAACTCTACATGTGGGTAAAATGTCTGTCCATCTGGTTAAGTTAAACAACTCCTAACTCTATATGAAAAATGTAACTTCGCATCTTGTACAAATAAAGTTTGTTACTGAAACTCTGATTTTTAGTTGGAATATTAAGTTCCATGTAAATAATTATCATGTAGATTTATACTAAAAAATTTAAAAAAAAAACTATCAAATTTATAAACTTTTTCATCACTGAAAGTATTTGGCAAAACTTTCAAAAATACTTTAATTTAATTATATCAATTATGGCCAAAAAAGAGCTTTAATAAAGAACCAAATCGTATTAAAAATTTGCCAAACTGCAGCCAAAATAAAAATGTTAAGCACACTAAAAGCACAAGCTGAAATCATAAAAATAAATGTTCAGAGTTTAGTTGTTTTAGTGTAGAGCAATTAAATAATTAGCAAGAATTTGCCAATGTGGAATAAATATTATGTGACGATAAGAATTAAGGAAGGCGGCAAATTGTTGTTGTTATAAGAGATCAAACGCTGTCGATTGTCTGTATATGTATATATATATGTATATAGCTATGCGACGATGTCTCGCTGTTACAACAACAACAACAACAACAAGAAGGTGGTTCAAGTAAAACCAGTGCACTTAAATATCGCCTCAACAAAACGAAAAGTGACAATTTAATTGCGTCAAACGCAGCATTCGATTGGCAGCGATAACTAGACAGAGTGAGAGAGAGCGAACGACACTCGCAGACAGATCTAGTGTATATATCTATATATATATATGGATGCCTGTCTGCGACAGTCTGCCTAAACATTACAGTGACAACAACAACAACAACAACAAAATCAATTGCTAGGCTTGTTTAATTGAGAAGCGATCATAAAAAAATTGCTTATGGCTTGTTTATACGCCTCAGAGTCTGTGATGTAGTTGTTGTTGTTGTTGTTGTTTTTTGGAGGCACAACATCATTTTATATTTCACGAGATTTATGCATTGCGTGTAAATTATAGCTCAACAACATTTACGTATCTTCTACGACTTCATTTTTTTGGTTTTTGCTTTTATTTCTTATATTTATTAAACATAAACAAAAATCAATAATTTAGATTGTTGGTATCTGGTTGTCGACTTTTGGTTTATGTAACGTCTGGCGATCTTAGATTGACCTACGTGATGTTTTTTTTTCTGTTTTTTTTTTGATGCATTCGCTTAATTAAGTAACAGTATACTTAACGTGTTAGTAGCAAATATTAATTAAAAAGCGGTTATGAAACTTTGTGGCATGAGATAAGTGAAGTTTTCGATCTCGAAAGTCGCATTTTAATTGAACAATTTTGTAGGTTCTTATTGATAAATTACGACAAAAACTATATGAAGTTGCTTTTTTAGCTGCGAAATAAACTTAGCTTTTCATTTTTAATCAAAAGAAATGCTTGAATGATGATTTTTAATAAACCAAAATTACTTTTCTTTGAGTTACAAACTCACCGCTATACAAGTTAAGCTCATAAAAAGCTATTAAAAACAATTAGTTTAAATATTTAGTTATTAAATTTAGTTCCCTAATAAAATGAAGAACAACCGTAATCAAATAAATAAGTCAGATTCATGGCTTTAATATTATTTTTTAGCTGCTAAAATCAACTTTATTAAATTGAAAAGAAAATTTAATGTTAGGAACTATTTTAAAAATAAACCTTGGTATCATTTTATCAGTGTTAATGTTATAAAAATGTATTGCTTAATAAAAATAATTCATAAAAAATTCATTTTTGCTGAATAAGCAACCGAATATAAAGGTATAGCAATTTTTAAAGCATTTTCTTTGTGCTTACTTTGTTGCAATTAATTTCTTTAGGGCAGCGTCAGCTTGTACAATTTGTTAGACGACAACTGTTGCACTTGATTGCAGCAATTGTTGTTGTTGTTAGTTTAAAAGCAGACTTTATTTATTTTTTTTTGTATTTGTTATTTTATTTACCTATACAGGCATACCGACGACATATTGGTTAGCTATACAAAGTTGGCATCATTAAGTGCGCTCGCCATTCTCTATTAGCCGACAAATTCTTGGCCTTCCCTGTCGGCAGCAGCAACACACGCGGACACCTCTAAACACTGGCGCATGGAAGGCGAGGGGGGAGGGTGATTTGGGAGGGGATAGGCAAGGGTAGGTTGCAGATAATGCTTGTGTTCCACACAATCTAAATGGCCGTCTCGAGGCACACCTTAGAATTTGAGTGTGTTACAATTTGAAGTAGTCGACAATGGCAAACGAGTGTTGTTTGTTGTTGTTGTTGTTGTAGGAATTGTTGTTGTTGGTGTTCTTGTTGCTGACCAACTGCAAATTGTGAAAGTATCTGTTCGGATAGACGAGGCTCTCTGGCCAGGCATCCCATGTGCCACACGACGTATGCTTAATTACAAACAAGCAAGGAAACAATGCCAGCAACAACAACAATAACAACAACAGTTTTTTTTTAAAGGCAGTGACTTTTTGTTGTTGTTGCTATTTGATGGTGCCTGCCCAACGCTCGCTGCTGCCAGTGAAGATTAGTCGCAGTGGGTCGCACATTTCGTTTCGCAATCGATTGCAACATGCAACAACAACAACAACTGCAACAACAGCAACGACAACAACAAATGCAGCAGTGGCAGCAGCAGCACACGAAACGAATGTGGCAAGCTGTGGCAAGTCTCTTGCTCTAAAAAACATTGAAAAACTAGTTTAGGTGGGGACCAAATGGATATTCTTTTTACTGCTATTTATACGCTGATCCTGAATGTGGTACAAACAAAAAAAACAAAACTAGAGAAAGAGAGAGATAGAGTATATTGCCTCGTTTTGAAGCTTGTTGCATATGCAGCACATATAACCTAGTGTTGAAAGATATTTGGAGACACGCCCACTTGTGGGCTGTAGAATCATAATAGAGCCTTTCTTTTTGCTAACTTAATTGCTTAAAGTTTTTTTTTATTTTAATGATCGACAAAATATAGAAGAGTTTTTTTTCTAAGTTTGTATAGTCAAAGTATAATTAAGCTTTAAGTATCTAAGGCAAAATACAATTTCAGAACAAAAGCGATAAGAAACAGATATTATTCTTATGAAATAAATTAGAAATCGAAAGGTTTGAGGTTAAAATGTAAAAAATATCTTTTAATACTTTTCTTAACTTTTTTTCTTAACAAAATTATTAAATAATATTCCTCAGTTTCTGCAATGGAGTTTGGAACGTTTTTTGTTTTGAGTTAAAGAGTTAAAAGTTTCGGAAAAAATATCATGCAAATTTGTAATAATTTCTTAGTAGAAAAGTAATCAAAAGATAAAGAATGAACACTGGAGAAATCAGGCCTCTTTGAAAATAAACCTTATAGATAAAAGACGTTGGAACCGGTAAATAAAAGTATCTTTAATAATTGCCAAAGTTTTTCCAATTTATATCACAGCAACAACAACCAAAATCTGAAAGTCTCCAGCCCTTCTGTTTTGTCAAATGTAAGAAATCAGTTCAGTGTAATAAGCAGTCGATTCGATTCGTAAGGTTCTTTTGCTAGTTTGTTGCAAATGTAACTGAGGCAGCCGCAGCAGCATAAACTTGTGGCGGCATTCTAATGGCCGCCCAATATGACTAAGCACACTCATCGCACTCCTGCGTCCAACGTGTATGCAAATCGAAACCAGTTTAAGCAGCATATTGTAGTATGTATGTACATATGTATGGATGTATGTATGTATGTATGTATATGTATAGCAAAATATGGGTCGAGATCTGAAAATGCAGCTGATCGAATTTTTGCATTAGGCGCAGCAACTGAAGCAACTGAAGCAGCAGCCGCAGCAGCAGCAGCAAAACTGCCATCCGGCCAACAGCAGAAATTGTGCTGCCCAAGCAGCCTGCTGTTTGCCTGTTGCCTGATTATCTGCCAAGGAAGGCATGCCAACAACAACAGCGGCAACAGCGGCAACAAATGCAGCAGCCGGCTAAGCAAAAATCGAATGCTATCTATATCTAACGAAGCAGGGCCATATAGCCAACATTTTGCTATTAGCCAAAGAAATATACAACACACACACACACACAAACAAGCACACTCTTTTTAAAGTATCTGTATCTATGTATCTTTTTGGTTTGGTCCAAGCCGAACGCAGAAAACGTAACGTATAATCTAAGAGGCCACAAAATCAAGAGTGTGTCTAAGCCAGCTGCTGGCCTGATGAAATGCATTGTAAGCCAACAACCAACCGCCAACAACAACAATAACTACAGGGAATGAATACCTTAAAGATACCCATAGAAATTTAAGAGACATATTATAATAATCATGATCTGTTCAATGAAAGATAAGTTTCTTGTTAACATTATAATCCAACATTGAATCAACCACTTGGTGCAGTAAACAAAATATATTCTCAAAATTCTCATTGTTCCTTTTTGCTGTTACATATTTTACCAAAGCTTAAAGTCATCCTCATGCAACAACAACTGCTGTACAATTACAGGGTATAACAACCGCTAGCACAACAATCTATGCACGCCTTGGCGCGTACGTGTGGCGTTGTTGGGGCGGACGTTGCTGCCGCTGCTGCCACTGAGGCCGTCCCAATCGAATCTGCTTGGTGGCCCACAGGCCACTCAACTCAACTTAACTCAAGTCGCCATCGTTCGACAAAAATAACAACAACAACGGCAACAAAAATCTACATTTGTCCAAAATACCACAAACTGCAACTGCAACTGCAACGCTGCAACTCTGCGACGCTGTTGCATAAAAGCAACGCTCCAAATTGCTAACTGAGCGATCCAGTTTAAATTGCAATTGCTCGTTAATGGGCACTAAAACGTGCCGGTGTCGTTGTGAATGTGTTGGTTGCCCATTCGGTGCAACATTGGTTGGTTGGTTAGTTTTTTTATTTTTTCTTTCAATTTTATAGCCTGAAATACGAGCGGTGTTGGCCGGCGTGCTTGTGGCGTGCGCGGCGTATGCGCAACTAGCAAAGCCAGCACTCATACGCACAGTGGTGCTGGCGGCGGAGGTGGTTTAACAGCAGCACTGTCAGCGCTAATGATGGCTAGGCACTATTTGAGTGTTTAATCTTGCGTATATGGCACTTTTTATGAACTCTACAAAATTGAAGACTTTTCTATAATGACCACAAACTGTATAAAAATAATGTCTATGGCTATGTAACTGATCAATTAACATAATTATATTAAAATGAAGCAAATCTCCTAAAGTGGAGAGTTTTTAAAAAGTGCTGAGAGGCACTTTACGTTAATAATAACCAAGTTAAGTACGCTTGGACGACATAAATGTGTTATATTCATGGTTTTTGCAACTCTCCAAATGTGTAGACATTGCAAATACCGTAAATCGATTTACTAACCCTAAGTACGACTGTCATTGGTAGCATTACAATATTCTATAATCATATTCAGAAAGTCTCCAATTTTGTAGAGTTATAAAAAGCTTTTTTAACTTGTTATTAATTTGTTTTCTATACCATTTAGCATAACAAATTCAATTACCAACAACAACAACTCCATTAAAATCACTAAGCCCAAAGCAAACTGTACCACATTTGTCGTATCTAAACGAGCAACGACAATAACTTACTGGCGCATGACAACATATTTTACAATTACGAAACAATTCCGCCGCCGCCCACACCACGAAATACACCAGAACCCCCGGCAGCTCTTCGAACAATAGAATCATAGCTGAGGCACCGAAAAAATAATAATGATACAAAACTGAAAGAAAAAATAAATAAAGAACTGTCGCAGCTAGAGCAAATAGCAGACGAATAGGCGTAGACTCAAGACCCCAAAGAATCGCGACGTCGCGTCACGTATATACAGATACAGATACAAATGCAAAAAGCAGACAGAACTCGAAACCAGATCACAAGCCTATGGCAATAATTATGAAAGCGCTCGTCGCTCAAAATGCGGTTCGTGCCTTAATAAACTCCGCGAGCAAGCAGGCAGCATATTGAAATTTTCAATAATAATCAACAACAGCTATTAAATTATATAGTAAAAACATACATATATTTGTATGTATGTCGGCTGTAACAAACTATGGATGGATGGCGTTATACGTATTATTGATTTAAACATCAAGATAAATTACATTGAAGTCTGCCGTAGAGAGATCAGCGAGCGCATTAGAAGGCGTACTAAAATAAATACATACATACATATATACTATATACACATATATATTTATAGTCTAACAACAACAACAACAACAGCTCTTTTGGACAGCCTCAGTAACGACTTTTTGGCTGACTGCCGTTGTTGTAATTGTAGATAATTGTTGTTTTTGTTGCAGTTGCAGTTGCAGCTGCCTTATTTCTTTTCATTTTTTTTATTTGTGTTTTGGCTTTGTTTTTCTCTCCTTCTTCTCCTGTCGGGCGCTACAAATTTCCAAACCCCACTAGGCACATTTGCGCTGGCGCACGATCCCCCCAAAATAGCAGAAAAAAAACCCAAAGCCAAAACCCCAAATGAAACCAAACGTACAACCGGCAATTGTAGCATCAACATGAGATGTGCAAGGAGGCACAAGGCGCCCGTGCCCCAATACCCAATATCCAAAGCCAAAGCTGGCGTGGCACATAAAGAAATCAATGTGTGACTTTAAGTTCAAAAAAACGTAACAAAACTTTATGCGATTTTTTGGTAATTTCTTTATGCAATTAAAATATATTTATTTATGTCTGATTTCTTGAGACACAAGACATTGCAATAGATGTTCATAGTATGAGTTTTGTGCAAGTGTATAGACTAGAGCCCGTGCCAGAGTTAAATTCAAAGACTGAATCCAAGTCTTAAGCCGAGTTGGCTACTCTTTGACTTGTCGCTCGCTCCAAAACGTCGAATGCGTCTAATTTCTTGAGTTTGCTTTTGGGCTGCTTCAACCCTCCCCCCCTCCTTGTACTATCTGTCGCTTTGAAGCGGCTGAATGTCGTGCCACGACGGTCTCTGGTCTCCTCCAATCCCATTCCCCAAATGCTGCCTTCTAACTGTTTTGCCCAGCCATCGTCATCGTTGTTGTTGTTGTTGTTGTCGTTTAAATCGTACCACCACAGGCGACATAAAAATAATGAAGTGTGCGGGTGTGGTCGACTCGCTTTTAGTTCGGCCCCTGTCTGACTATACGACTATCTGTCTGTCTGTCTTCTAGACTGTCTTGGTTTTAGCTGTAGCTTAAGCCTGGTCTGAATGGCGATCTGTTTGCGACTGTTGCCAAAGACGTCGAAGGCAACGAGACGTTTTGCAGATTGCTGAATCGTGTTAAGCCCAGCGGTGTGCTTTAGCCATCAAAGGAAACCCAATGAACATTTTCCACACCACTTAGAATTGATCAACTTCTGTTTGAAACCAAAACTTTTAGTTTTTATGTGTCAATCTAACGTAAGGCAAATTGTTTTTCCATAGAACTATTTTAGGAACTATTTCAAAATATTCATATCATAAATTAAATTAAAATTGATTTATTGAAAATATTTTAAACTAAAAATATAAAATTTTCTCATTAAATTTTAAATTTAAATTATATTTTTTAGACCCTCAATAACATTTAATAACCTCTGTAAACATTTTATAGCCCATCCATAATAGTTCAAAGAGCAACTGCAATTTTCCGTTTTGTTTGACGTTAAGAACTTTACGTCAAAAATGTCTACTGTGTTATTTGTTGCCCACTAGACAACGACGACGACGACGACGTGAACACACGCCCAACAACTGCAAGAAATATATAACGGTTTCCAAGGTTGTGCTACGCTTAAAATGTAATTGTTCGACTTAAAGAGCCCACAACAACAATAACAGCAACAACAATAAGAACAACAGCAATGAGAACAACTGTAACGACAAGTTTTTGGCTCCAGCACCCAAGTCTCTAATCAAATACCAGTCGCAAAGGCAGTCGCAAAGGCAGCCAAAAGGCGAGCAAGCAACCTAAAGCTACCCACCTATAAAAACACAACAACAACAAAAAAATGCATATCTCCACATGCAAAAATCAACGTTGTGTATGTAAGTATGAGTATGAGTATGCAGTTCATACATGTATGAGGCGAACACCAACACAATGTCAAATAGTCAAGACAAGCGCCGCACTGCGGTGAGTGACTGCGATAAATTTTCACTTGAATATTCGACACACTTACCGAGAGCCGAACCGAAATACGATGACGATGACGACGCGACGAGACGAGACAAGACGATAAGCGATACGAGTTCGCTCACAGCTGGATGCCTTGTGGCGGCAGCGGCATTGCCAGGACTGTCTGTCCGTCTCTCTTATATCTATTTCTATTTATTTCTTCGTTTTTTTTTTTTTTTGTATATTTTCAGGGAGGGGCAATTCTGGAGGCTATGCATCATCATCAGCAGCAGCAGCAGCCGCTGCAAACATGTTGCAACCAATATAGTATGCAAGCGTCGCTCTGCATGCATAAAATATTATGCAACACGCTAGACAACAGCAACAACAACAACAACAACAACAGACGACGACACGTTCGCTTGTTGTTGGCTGTCTATTTCACAGCTGTTATTGTTGCCTTGTTGTCCCGGTCTGTTGGCGGCTGTTGACAGCATTTAGGTCTAATTGAATTGCCATTGCCTGTTAAATGTTACGTTGTAATCCTGGCAAACGTTACGTTTAAGAACGCTTTTGCTCCCATTTAAAACAAAGCACATAAATCAGCACACAGCTTGAGCTTAAAACTGTTTTGTTTTGCCGAAGGGGTGATGCGGAGGGTGGACGACAGTGTTGCGAAATTCGCCAAGTAGCGCCATCAAAAAATTGGAAAAAATACATTGAAAATAATAAAAATGACTAGAGTGCTGTGGCACGATCAAGACCAAGTGCTGCTGCTGCTGCCAACAACAATAACAATGGCAAACGTTTTTTTTTTTTCTTTTTTGGGGAGTTGAGTTGAGTTAAGATCGGTTGCCTTCACAGTAGTCAGCATTGGGGCGTCTGCAGTTCAACGTTCAAGTGGCACAGTACGCCCTAGAAAAATGAATTGATTCGATTGTTTCGACGGCAACAGCAGCAGCAATTTTTGCTTTTTTGCTTTACTCGTTATGGTTCATTGTTTGGCAGAGCGACTATTTAATCTGCAAACTTTGGCCACAAAACACAAAAATCACAGTCACAGTCAGTCACAGTCAACCCACCCGCGCCCTCAAAAAACAATAAAATAAAGGAAAAACTGAAACAAGTTACGAGATGATTTGGCAAAGGAAGATTATTAACGTGAAGATACCCTAGATACTATTCACGTTCCTCAAATCCAAATAACTTTAACGAAAAACCTCATGAAAAAATAAATCGATATTTATCAATATTTTCAACAAACTTGCTACGTCTTCAATATACAATAAAACTACCTTCAATAGTTTGGTTTTCTATTCCTCGCATAAACTGACAGACGAGACTATTTATTCTCAGCTTATTATTGTTCCTACGGAAATCGATAAATATCGGAATCTAATATATTAACATACATATATTCGAAACTTCAGCTTTCTAGCTCAAAAGGTTTCTCTGTCCTCCAAAACCATCACCTTACATATACTTCTTCCCATTTTGATTGGCTACAGGGTATCTATGAAAAAAAGAAAGAAAAACTATACTAAAAAATGATGATAAAATCGCGTTTTTGACTTTGAAAAGTCAGCCACAGCAGCAGCATCCATTGATCCATTGTTCAATATTGTTCGGTCGGCTGACTTTTTTTTCTGATGCGGCAAGAAAATGCACTCGAAATAAAAGTTTTTTGCGTGGAACTTGCGACATATGTATTATGCTTTCAAAACTCAAGGAATTTTTAAGTTGATTTTTAGCAGCAAAAGAATTCTTCGTAGGCAGGCTTCAATTGCAGCTGTTCTTCATCAAAATGTGGCGTTTGGCAATCATCTGGTATCTCCTCTTCCAGCCAGGATAGCATCAGATCTAGTTTCTGCAGCGTGCCTTCAAACTCTCCACTTACAGCATTGTCACAGAACATTGTGGTCATGTAGCCTCGAATTCTCAACAAGTTGGCCCTTTGCAGAGCACGTGACATCATTATCTTGACATCCGGTACCCACAGCTTATAGGATACCCTGTAAATAGCTTTGGGTAAAAACTGAGCAACACCTAGCGACATATTGTTGAATGTTTTTATGTGTGTTTTAAAAAAAAAAGTAGTTGAGTTTCTGTGTAGATTTGTGTTAGTGTAGAAAAAAGTTTTCTAATAAGCATGACAAGAAATTCCGGAACGACTTTTTTAAAGTTTAATCTTCTTAAATATATAGTTTCTGCATTAGCATTGTACGAATTATTCGTTAAATTTCCTTTTTAAAAAATTCCCAAAATATTTATTTTTATTTTTAATAAAATGTTTCAGATCTCTTCTTTTTGGCCTATTCAAAGAGAGAGTGCACTTATCGGCGAACCAAATTTACTTAATTCAAAGTCAAACCTATTGTTTCTAGCAGTGTATATGTAGTTGCAGCTGACTCGTGCTGCCAACAGCTTGTGCCATTGTTCAACACTATTTGTGCCTCAATCTCTTAATTAAATATGCGACTAACTGGCAGTCAGAGTCAAAGCCTCAACAACAACAATGAGCTTAAAACAAGCGACAAACCCAAAAAAAAAAAGCAACAAAGTAGCAACAACAACAACAACAAAAGGCAAGCAACTCAAAGATCGTCGTTTAGTGTCGAAATTGCGCAAGTTTTTTTTTAAATTTTTTTTTGATTTTGATTTTTCCTGCTGCTGTATTTATTGTTATTGTTGTTGTTGTTGTTGTTGTTGGGATAATCACACAGCTAGCGAACAAGAAATTAAATCAGCCAAGGTTATCGCATTAATAAGCCCCCTTGGTTTGGTTTAGTTAACGTTATACTTTTTACCTGACTTAACTTCAGTTCGCGTCGTACTCAATTATTAAATTTGCAATTTCCGTAGCCTGAACTTTTGGGTCACTAGACTGATTTAAATCAAAACAATAATTGTGCAAAAAATATACAAAAAAAAACAAACAAAACTTGTTAAAGAAACAGAGAACCACAACAAAACTGGCGAAATACCAAAATATCGTAGAGATGATCAAAGTTTTGACAAATAGTCACAAAGTGAGTGGGTAAGGAATCACCCCATCACCATTTAAAGCCACAACGGATGTGGCTCAAAGTGATTTTGGGGTCTTGGGTCTCTTGGGTGAGGCATCAGTTTTTCGAGTGTATGGCAGATCCACACACACACACACAAACACTCTTTTTAAGCTAAGTGGCTTTCCATGACATTTAATTGACACATTTTTTGTAGCTTTTGCAAGACAAGGAAGACCCGTTTCATACCCAGTAAACATTGAAATGCGTGAAGAGAATATTGCTAAGTAACGAAATCGAAGGTAACATGTACGAAATTTGAAGGAAAGCTTAAAAACTATCGTTTCTTAACGTTTAAGCAAAGTTTTCGATAAATTTTACGACACTTTATATGGAACACTTTATAAATGTTGCATGTTGTTAGGGGCAGTAAATCAAGATTTTTAAGACTCACTTTATGAACATTTCCTCGATCTATTCATCATACATATAATGCTACAATTTGTCAACAGGGTATTTCCTAGTCAAACGATCCCTTGCTATAGCTGTCATTTAGCTTTAGTTTGATTTCAGCATCGGTTTTCTCACTCGACTTAACACTTTTGACGAAGATGTCTATGCCAGAAATGACGTGTCATCAATGGAGCTTAAGCACCCACATAAAGATGAACACACACACACACACACATACACTTATACAAACACTCGTAGAGATCCGAAATCCACTTGATAAGACTGTGGCTCATAATAAGCCTGACATTTGAGCATGGAGTGAAAAAAAGAGCACACATCCACTTGGATGTGAATGGATGTTGTATGTATGTGATCTTTGATGTTGTGTGTAGGCGTTTTGAAAAATAATAATAATTATAAAATAAAAATGATTTCAAATGCGGAAATGTTGCCAGAGGCTTAATGCCAAACAAATAGTGTATCAGATTACTTGTTTTGGTTACTTCAAATATTGAAAACAAAATCGAAAAAAAATATTATTTATTTAAATATATAAGTCGAGGGCAGATCAACAAATCAGGCAGATGATTGAGCTTGATTTCATGGAAAGATTCAGTCCTGTAGTGAAGCTTTGAGCTTGAAGAAAGCTTAATCTTTAAATTTGTTTTCTACTTGGGAAAATTACACCAACACGCAAAAATATTAGCAACAAACTAATTGTTAAATATGATCTAACAGTTTGTAACTATAATAACATCACAATGACAAGTCTATTGCCATATTATCCATTTTGGAGATGCCCAAAAATGTCTGAACACTTGTTCTATAGCCGGAGGGCTTGATCGGAGCAATTAACAGTGTTAAGCTTTATGCAATAGTAAAATTACACCTAGATAAAAGGGGCAACATAATTCAAATACTTTGATATTAGAAGAACTTATCAAGTTCCTGTATTGAAGTAATAAATAGTTATAAACAATTGTTATTCCATCTTAGCTTGATTCAAAAACTGATTGTATAAATCTTAAATAACTGCTAAGACTAATAACAGCTGCCGCCACAGAAGCAACTAATATTTAATAATCCCCTCGAATCAAACTCAAAGAAAAAACAAAAACAAAAACAAAATAGTGTTTTAAGACGCCATGCCTTGAAGGCAAAATGCAAGACTGCAATTGAGACTCCGACTGAGACTTAAAACTCACACTCACACAGTGAAGAGAGACTCGAAGAGTTGGGCAGCTCCTAAACGTTTGAGAGAAGGTCAGACCCCGCACGTTTCATGGCTCGTAGCGCACCTATCGTATAATTAGAAACGAACGACGACAACACGACGACAACAACAACAAAAATAATAGCATCAACAGCAATATGTTCTTTTTCATAGTGTGAGCTCGTGTGTGAGTGTTAGTTTGAGTGTGTGTGGTCCGCTCTGAAGGCGACCGCTAAATGAGCCAATTGTAGAATGTTTTGTTGTTTATGTATAAGAGAGCGAGAACCACACACACATATACAGTTACAGCTATAGACACCGGCTGTACTATATAAATTAAACTGTAAATGCGCACTTGTTAAAAACAATAACATTAAATAAACGATAGCAAAATACACTGGCATTGAACGAATTGAAATAAGGTAAAATATATTGTGGTGCTTACTTTGAATGTGATTTGTACTCCCCCACTTTATTGAAGTTCTGTTATACAAAAGACGACAACATTGTAACTGAGACGACAACTTTGCAATGTTTGGCACATACATACATAATGATGAGGTGCGCTAAGTGTGTGTGTGTGTGTGTGGTGTGTATAATTGCTCGATGGTGGGCAATCGGACTCGCACTCGGTTCGACCCCACGACAAGCTCGCGCATTTCAATTCCAACTCAATGCTCTCTCTCTCTATCTATCTCCCTCTTCACCTCTCTTAACATTGTGCATGCTTTGCCAGCCCCATGCAAAGTTACTGAGACGCGCTTCGCTGATACGTCTGCTCTTATATACATAAAATACATACTACATACATACATATATGCTCACTTTCGATGTATTTCATTTTTTCTTTCGTTTTCATTCGCTGCGCGATTTGAAAACGTTTAAATAACAAGCAACAACAACAACAAGGCGGGCGGGCGGGTCTTCCAACAAAACTTTACGAGCTTTTTATTATACATACGTTTGTTTTTTTTTTTGTTGGTCCATGTTTTGCTTTTTGTATTTGCTTGTTTTTAAGTTTATTTTTTGTGAGCCAATTATGTACAGCAGCTGCCGTTAAGTGCCGATGACGAAGTGAGAGAGAAAGAGAGACAATTGTTGTTGTTGTCGCCGGACATCGCTGTTGTTGTTTGTTTGCGCATAAATTCATGAAATTGTTTATTTGCATGTTTGTTATTATTGATGTTATTGTTGCTATTTGATCGTTTAGCTTAGCAAAAAGGCATCAGCCATTAACTAAACGTTTTTAGTTTTGGTTGTCATCGTTTGTCTGGCATATTAATATTAACGTTTCAATTGGAAATGGGATCGTTAATAGCAACAGCAACTAAAGTTAAAATAAAACGTATGTGGAAGCCTCGTTTATGTTAATTTTAATGCATGTATCCCACAACGAAGTATTTAAATATATTTTTTATTTCCAACCGCGTTTCGCACAGTTCTATTTAAGTTTCATGCGCTTTTAATGGCAATTCAGGAAATCTTTATAGATTTTTGTATTTTAAGCATGATTTATATTGACGCGACCTCGATCTTGAAGCTTATATGCAAAAAATAGAAAGGTTTAAAATTGGCAACTTGGGTGGTTCCAAGTAAATCTCTATCCGTGATTTTTATGAGAAAAAGCTTTCTATTGTAGGAATAATTTGAATTAAAGAAAACATATTGTTAAATATTAATATTTTCTATTTAATTTAATTTTGACAAAAAAAAAAGGTTCTTAAAAATTCATAAAACAAAATTCATTTTTAATCTTTACCTAATTGCAATTAAATATTTTCGGATTAAACCTTAGGATATGAATTCGATTATAACCCCAAAAAAATATTCCCAATTACCATCGGGTCATATTCGATTACTAACCCCCCAAAAATATTAATTAATTATAGGTATTGTCTTCGGGCTCTAGCTAAACTCATTAAAAGTCTTGCGATAAATCTTTGGAGCTTTGTTTTGTTGCTGTTGCACACAACACACAACACACACACACACACATAGTATCAGCATCTTGCCACTTAGGCATTATCAGGTCATCAATCAGTGCAACAGACAACAACAAGACGCTTCCTTACCACATGCAACAACAACAACATGCCACACAAAAATCCACACTTCACTACAGAGAGAAAAACAAAAAGCCATTACGTTAAAATGGAGATAGAAAATATAAAGAAGAAGAAGAAGAAGAAAATATAAAATAGTTGTGAACTCATTGACTCAAATAAATAAGAGGACGGCTTGGCACGCGGCCGAGAGATCATCAGCAATAATAACAACAGCAGCAGCAGCAGCATCAGCAACAGTTGCTGCTACACACAACAACCACAACAAACAGCTACAATAATAGAGGAACAACGATTTGCAAATCTATGCCATAAACTGCCAAGTGTCGGATGATGTTGAATGTCGGATGCTGGATGCTGGAGGACGACGACGACGACGTCGTTGCAAGATCCAATGCGATGCAACAGTCTCCTCTGTCAGTCAGTCAGTCAGTCAGTCAGCTAGTGCATTATACATATACATTTTTTTTTTGTGGCTTGCCCATAAAAATAATATAAGACGAGAGCAAAAAGAATAAACCCAAACCAAACCATACCAAAAAACGGACAAACGATCTGGCCAAGTTGCTGCTACCAGCGGGTACCTGTTGTTAGCCTTCATCGCGTAACGGTACAATTTCTACAAGGGAATGTGCTTTCATTTTGAAGTGTTGTGTTGTATTTGCAACAGCAGCAACAGCGGCCACGGACTTGCTGCATTTGGACTTCCCAAACTCATTCAAAAATCTAAACAAGCTTCAGCTATTAAACCCAAAACATGTGAGACTGTGCGATACCCTGCATAGTGTGAGCAGGTTTAGGTTTTTTTTTAAAGTGATTTTTAAGATTGATTTTGTTTCATAAACCAATGTTTTGTATGTTATCGATAATAATCGATTTTTGATATCGATATTTTTTGTTAAAACATAAGAATTATTGATATTTTTAAATTATCTTATCACCCAGCGATTCCGTTTTTAAGATACATTCAATAGATTTGTATCACAACGATACTTATCGATTTTCTATCGATTTATTGTAACGGTTAATTCAATGATTTATGGAGCTAGTTGCTTTCTTCTATCTCCTATCTTTGCTGGGTATAAAAAGCGGCAAGCTGAAATCAGAGAGTCGAACGCTACTGTTAGACAGCATGTTGCATGCAACTGGCAACAACAATAACAACAAACAAGGCAGCAAGCAGGCTAAAGGCAGCTGGCACAAGGCACAAGGCAAAAGGCACAAGGCTAAAGGCAGCTGGCAGTTAGGCAGTTAGTCACTTCACAAAGTCATTTTTGATTTGATCGATTTCGTGCAGTAGAAGAAGAAGCAGTAGCTAAAGCTGTTGCACAAGAAGAAGACAAAGACGGTAACAGCAAGAGCAACAAGAGCAAGCAAGCAATTGCCGACATGAAGTGCTTTGAAAGAAGGCACATGACATGGACTTGAACATGGACATAGAAGTAGGACACACACAAGAAAACCCTTCTCTCATTTAAACTTACACACATGTGCACATGTGTGTGTGTGTGTGTCTCGTATGTTAATCGCCATCAGCAGCAACTGTTGGTCGAGTGAAAGACATAGTTGAACTTTCCATTCTCCTCATGTCAGTCAGTTAAAACTTATCTTAAAGCTGCCGCTTAATTACGAGCTCTGGACTAGGCGACTCTACTTGGTCAGCAGCAGCAGCAGCAGCGGTAACTGAACATCGTTGTTGTTGTTGTCGCGGTGAGCTGCACGCTGCGACTGTTGCTAGATTCGCGCTCACTTTTGTTTTGTTTTTGTACTATTTCCCGACTGTGGAACGCAAGTGGAATATATGCTTAGCTTCGGGTAGAGAAGCTTCGTGTGCAGCTGTCGTTTGACGAAGTGAACGAAGCAAGCGCTCGCGCCTCGTGCTGGGGCGGAAGATCTCCACCCAGTTTCGGATGCAATTGGAATGCTGTTCAGCGCTGACTGCGACGCCAGCAGCAGCTGCACAATTTTCATTGAGTAAAAAAGCGGTCGGCAGCAGCTTGAAGCTCGCAGCTGTGCAGGATGCACGCGTCTTACACACAAACAGCAACGACTGCCTCATTTACCGTTTGTTGTTTGTCTGCCGCTGCCGCTAAACTTGTCTAGGCAGCCGAAGTCGATACCGATACCGATGCCGAAGTCGTAGTCGTAGTCGAAGTTGCTCTATTCGGTTAAATGCGTGTGTGTGTTTGTGTGTGAGCTGGCTTTTGTGGATCGCTACGATCGGTGGTGTGTGCTCTACATTAAGAAAGAAGTGTATTAGCTTCGATTTATTGCATCGTCTCTGGACTTCCTCAAAATGCTCAGCTCTATGCGACGTTGCTGTTGCTGCTGCGCTGCTGCTGCTGCTGCTGCTGCTCTGCCGCTGCTCACCTTAGCTCTTTACTTTTGTGTTTTGTGGAACTCATCGTCTTCCACTCGTCTGTTTGGCTCGTTTTGTATTCATTCAGAGCACCCATACATAGACAGAAGACGTCGCTGCTATTTTGCGTTTATTATTAGGAAATCGAAAACGCTTTTGCACACTGTTGGAGCCTCTGACGCTTCGACTCTGACTCTGACTGTGAGTCTGGCTAGCGCTGCTGCCTCTGCCTCTGTGACTCTGACTCTGACTCTGACTGTGAAGCTGCTCGCTAGCCGCCTATCATCAGTCCGTGAGACGGTCTCAAAGCTATTGGTCGTGTTGTCGCTTGTCGGTCGCAAACAGCGCCACACACACTGAAAAAAAACAAAACAAAAACAATAACAACATCAAGACAAGAGCCTCAAGACGAAAATATCCAAGACGATCGATCGACCAACAAAACTTCGTAAGACCCTAACGTAACGTAACGCGATGCGCGCGCGCGCTCTCGTAACGCATGGAAAAATATAACGGTATTATATAAATTGCAAATGTACCGCTAAATGCGCATACCAAGTGTATTGTGGGGGCGTGGCTCAAGGATTATTGTTCGCAAGTGTCGAAAAAAAATGAGAAAGAATTTATAAAAAAAAAATTTTTTTTTAAATAAGTGTTGAATTTTAAATAGAAAAAAATCCTAACTATCCTACAAAACATCGCATTCCTAAAAAGTTTCATTAAACTTTTCGTGAACAAAAAAAAAACCCATTTCTGACACAAAAGTCGTAAAAATCGAAATAAAAATCGTATAACTTTCGGTCGCACCCAGTAGCTGTGTAACACATTTATGTTGAACTATATAAAGTAAGTGTATATCGATCGGTGCTAAATCAATGATAACTGCATACTTAAATGCAATTAATGCAAATTGTGACAACAGCAAATGCAAAGTGAGTTAAAGCTGCGGAAAAGCTACAAGTGTACAGGCTGAGAGGAAGAGATTGTGAGCGAGAAGGAGAAGGAGATGGAGATGATGATTATGGTCAAGCATCAAAACAGATACAATCCATAATCAAAGATTATAGACAACAAATGCATTATACTACCCCATATACAACTATTATGCATATATTTATGGACTGGGAAGTTCTCAGTTAGGATTGGTGTCAACGCGTGCAGCGAGACTAATAATACGACAATTACAGTTAATTAGCTTATTAACTAACTGAACCCATAAATCAGCTAACGATAACAAGAAAATCAACTAAATAACGTTGTGTATAAAGTGTAAAAAATCAACTCCTTACTCTATATCTATTTGGATTAATTCAAAAGCAAATCAAATAATCTTCAGAAATATTTCATTTTTCATGCATAGTTCTGCCTATAGTTTTAGTTAAGAAATATTTTCAAAACTTGTTGCTTCTTAATTAAGTGTTAAAGTTAAACAACAATTTCTAAATATTGTATTCAAATATCAACGCAAAGGATCCTAACTAAAAATAATAAACAAATTAAGTGTTAATATAAAACTGAAAACTAGGAAGGAGTCATAAAATATTTATGAAAAACGAATTTCTCACGCGCCGTCGGCAGTTAAAACTTTTGTTGTTGCCAAACAGAATGACAACAACAACAAGATCAAATCTACTACTACAACAATATACCTTAAGCCCAAGCCAATGCAGGTTATCAACATCCGTAAAACGCTGCAATAGCCAACGGTGTTCAAATGTTGATTTCTTCCTGCCGGCCAACGGATATCCGTGCGGATTTTATAGCTGCAACAGCAACAGCAACTTCAGCAGCAGCAGCAACTAGACAACGTTGTACAATTAAACTCGAAGAGGCTAGCAAATTGATGCTGCAACAACTTAAACAACACACAACTTTAAGCATGTAAGTTGGCTTATTGCAACTAATACATAGATAGATTTTTTTTTTCATTTTTGAAGTACATCAGATTACATTTAATAAGCGAAATTAGCAGGATCTCTGAACTTAATGTCATCCACAAGCATTTTACATAACACACCAACACAACACAACACACACACATATGGATAGATTTACCGTTATGTGTTTGTATAATGTATCTGTTGGATTCAAGGCTTGATCAGTTCGACTTCGACTTCGAGCTCGACTTTTGTTGTACTATTGTAATTGATGAATGAATGAAATTGAAGTTCGAGCTATGACGCAGCGCTTTTGAGCCTCCACCAACGAATAGAGTTGTCTGAATGCTGTTCAAGATTGAGATACATTTACATTAAAGAGCTCAAGCAACACAAGATTCAAGTTACTTTTTAATTTTTGCCAATCAAAAGAAATAATAAATTATATAAGGTTTTTTTTCTTCTTCTTTTGGGCGGGGGTTACGCCTAAATTCACGCACTTTTGCCAACGGCACGAGCAAAAATATTCATTTCTTCTTCTTTAGGTCTAGTTTTTATTTTTGCGCCTATTGTAAAGGGCAGCAGGCTAAAGGTGGTGCCTTTTTCATTTGAAATATTTTAAGCTACAGTGATCCCTCATTAGAACTGTTAAAAATAAAGGGGAAATTGTACAGAAATTGTATTTTTAGTACAAAATAGTTATTTAACAAGGCAATAATGAATTTTAAATAACATTAAAACATAACAAAAGTTAGTTATAAAACTTTATTATGATCAATAAATATATTTTATGATTGAGAAAAAGCAAAGTTGGCTAATGCACGACAATCTTTAAACTCAACTCAAGTTTTCTAGCTAAAAATTATTTAGAAAGAGTTTAAACTTTTAGTTTATTTAGCTTTTTGGTTCATCCTAAAGCCTTATTTTTTGTATTTCCATTGTTCTTGGTTCTTGTTGAATGAATTTTATTTCTGCGCTCTTTTTGATTTGAGTGATCTTTTATTTTGGAAAGTGATTAATAGGTTTGTCATGTTACTTTTACGCTAATTGAGCGATCAAAATCGAATCGAATATTGCTAAATTTTCGGCAGCCAGCTGATCGACCGATCGACTGACCATCACAGCAGCCTTCACGGTGAAGGGTGAAGGGTGAAAGGGTTGAGACAGACACACAGCTTTGAACTCCAATTGAATCCAATACCACATACGAAATGTTCAAAAACAGAAAAAGAGCCGTGTCCAAACGATTCATTTATGCGTTTATGCGTTAAATGCACGAAAATTTTCGAACGTGCCACACTTTAAACATATTCCCTCAACAACAACAGATGCAGATACACACACACACACACAGATACAGATAGAAATATAGATTAACTTACTTATAGGCATTGAAGCGATTAGTAGCGCCTTTCGATTTTCATTTTGCGTCGAGTGAATGTTTAGTTTTTTCTCTCTCTCTCTTTCTAGCTCTTTGGATGGGCGGGTAAGGGGAAGGGGTAAATTAAGCAGGTTAATTTAATTTTAAATAGAAGTTGATGGTTGTCTAAAATACAAAAACAAAAATTGTCTTGGTCATGCAGCGGCACTCTAGAGTCTAAACTATAGAATTGGTCGAGTACGACAAGAAGAAGAAGAAGCAAAAGAAGCGCTACAAAACACATCATTAATTTAACAATCTTTGGAGGTTAGTGAATGAATGAGTGAATGAGTGCATGAGTGAGTGGCTAGCCCAGAAAGACAGGTTACTAAATGGAATGGGTTGGTTTTGTGTGGTAGCTGGGATGTGAACATCATTAGTGAAATAATTAGTTCGAGATTAATAAGCTTGTATTTTAGAATGGATGTTTTGTTTCGAGCACCAGAACTAAACAAAAGCTCTACTGTACTTGAACTATTGAAAACTTTATTCAACACCCATAACAAAAATCTATCAAATAAGTATAACTAATTAAATCTTAAAGGTCATAAAAACAAAACGTGTAATATGCTATTTGAAATCCTTCTGCTGTCAATCAACCTCTTAAAGACATTCTTGAAAAAATTGATCTAAATTTGAAAAGTTCATTTAGTTTTTTAGTAATAATTACACAATTTTCGTTGGCGTTTAACGCTATTAAGTCTTTAACAATTTACTCAATTTTCATGCATAAAAATTCATAGCCAATTGCTGATGACTTGAATGATGATGAAAATCGAGCAAAACTTTCTAAGCGATTGGGCGCTGCAACATTGAAAAGTATGAAAAAACGAAAGAAACCAAAAATCACACGCACCGCAAAACGATGACATTTCATCATTTTAACTATCGAAATCCACAGCATCAACAACAAATTTGTTTACAACATTCAAAATGCCAATTACGTGAAAGAAGTTGGTAATAGTCATAAATAAGTGAAATGATGTGGATAATCTGCAAACTCTGTTGGCCATGAGAAAGAGAGAGAGAGAGAAATAAATCCTAAAAAGGGGTTTTGGGAGGTTTGGAGAGTGAGATAGATGGCCGTAAGGTGTACGTAATCCAAGTCGGTTAATTGTGTGTTAAACCGGAAGCGTTGGATTTGATTGCGTTACACATTTTCTATGTGTGTGTGTGTGTGTGTGTGTGTGTGTGTACTTGGAATGTGCGCTGATTTTGTTGGTGCTCTTTCTTTCTTTCTTTTTATTATTATTTCAATTTTGACGTTGCTGTTGTTGTGAGTTTTATTGTGGTGTTGTAAGGAGGGCGAGATGACGACGAGATGTCTTCGACTAAATTTGTGATTGCGACTTCCAGCGATAACCGCAATCATTTTGAAAATCTAAAAAAAAAATCACTTGAGGCTACCCAGCAGCTGAGTATTTGCAGCAAATAAAACAGCAGAGCGAAAAAGCATTGAAAGTTCCAAACCAGATACAACAACAACAAACACTTTAGTTATAAGAACATGATTTAAAAATACCCTGCTCAAAGCATTCGACTTAAGTTGCATTAAATTCGCAAGCTTTTGCTGCTAAGAATTTTTATTGAATTTAAAACATGATTTTCAATTAATTTCTCTGCTTGTTTAGCACATTAAAAGCTTGGACGAAGTTATCGGGAATAACAATATTCAAGCAAACAAACAAGTCTATCAGAGCTGTTATCTTCATCATTTTTGAAAAATCATCAAACCTCTTCTAAGCATTTTGAAAATCTATAGGGTATTTGAAAAAAGCCAGCGCCCGCCCGTTGCCCGTGCCTTTTTGCCTTGGCATACACTTAATCTACATTCAGTACGGGAATTGTTGCTTGATCTGAGGGTGGGTGCAGGGGGGGGGGGGGGGCAGTTGGTAGATGGCCTCGCAATGAAAGTTGTCCGAGCTAAGCCGCCCTGCGACGCCCCTTGCAACTGCAATTCCCGCTGCCCGAAATACGCAAATCGATTAAATGAAAAGCGAGCGAAACGATAGATCGATTTATATATATGTATATAATATGCGGCCTTATGTAAGATAATTTGCAATGCAGCACAGGAGATGAGTTGTATTTTAATTGGATTGACGGATCGATACACAGATGCAACAGTGAATACTAGGTATATGTGACGCTGTTCTATATGTGTAGATAACGATAGAGAGCGGACTACACTGCAACGAGTTGGATAATGATGAGCATCCTCTATTAAAGTGAATGTGGAACTTCCTCAGCAAAAGTGGGTATAGAAAGTCGCATAGATTGTATATTTATGCGTTATTAATTGTGTGGCAGAGGTAGGTGAATAAGAAGACTGTTAATATTTCAAGTGGGAAGGCATTCTTGTTCAATCTTCTGCATTACATTCAAACTTGCATCTCCCACACAAACAACAAAAAAATGCGCAGCTGCTTTTCGCTTAACAAAATCTATCTGAAAGTATGAACAAGTTATTTACGCATACGTAACAAGCCCCCGATTCACTATATGTATTATTATAATAATTTGCATACTCATCCAATCACAAATTCAAGACGTTCTGACACACCCTACTCTTTCAACACAATCATTAGCAGAAGACTGTTTCAAATTGTGCACTTACTACTAATGATGCAGGGCCATAAATTTTAAACGCTCTGCACATTTTTTCGTTTCAGAAGAATTAAAACCTCAACTTAATGATTAGCCCCACCCAAACAACAGCAACAACACCAACAACAACAATGTACTATTTGAAAGCAAGAGTAAAGTGTTTTGAAAGTAAACTACATTAATTTAAAGCTGTAAATTAACCAACTGAACAACAATAACAACAAACACACACACACACACGCAAGAGAGCTTCAGGCTGTGCGATAACCTTGAATGCAATGAGAGAGCTTTAATTAATTGTTTTGAATGTATGTGTGCGTGCATGGGTGTGTGTGTGTGTGTGTGTCCACAATTCAAAAGGTGTTAAAAACCGCAGCAACAAAAAAACCAGCTAAAACATATGTCTGTTCTATGTCGCCTCGATTGAATTTTGATAAATTGCGCCTCATCATTGATCAACTTTGAGATCGTAAATAATATTTGAGAAGAAGAAAAACTTGAACTAAAAACTGGAGCAATTTTCACGCTAACTAGATAACGAACAAAAAAACTAAAACTAAAATACAATGATAAATAAACGTCATTTTGCCCACAGGGCTACAAAAGCGACAAAAAAACAACAATTAAAATGTGACAGTCCAATCGATACCCTGTATTTTATGTTTATAAAGGTGATCAACAACTGGTTATGAGAATTTTTAGCAAACAAAAAAAAAATAAAATAATTCATATATTGCAATAAAATCAAAATAGCTTCCCCAAAAAGGGAAAATATTGTTGAGTTTTTCGATATTTGACTGGCTATCGTTATCTCTCCTGGTCTTCCGGGTGTTGTAGCCTTTAAAACCGGTTATCGATTTTATCGATCATTTGTGGTTGTAAGCACCTCCTTTGCAGCTGCCCCGCACTGGCACTGGAGCCCAAAAGCTTCTGGCGTTTGCCCGAAGCACATTTACTCCGCCGAACCACAGAGGTAGTCCTACCCATCTCCGATCACCGGCCTCACTAAGGACCCTTTAGCGGTCTATGTGTGACACTCTTCTGGGAGGATCAGCCGGTTCAACCTAACCTAACCTTTGATAGTAAGGATATCAAGAAATCAATCTTTAGAGATATACATATTATCTATATGGAATATTATTTTGTTTCCGTCACCAATAACAGCCTTTTACAAACACTTGCAATGGGTATTACAACCAACTGCCCCTTAAGCCCTTTGAGCTGGCCAAACATGCATGTACAACGTCATCATCAAAAATGTTGTTGTTGTTGTTGTAATTGTAATTATCGCTCGAGATTTGTACTTGAAAATGAGTTGGCCCAAACTATCGTCAAGACAAACCAAACGTTGGTCTTTGACATAAAGAAGGGAGGCGGCGAGGCGGGGGGGTACTGATGAGTAGTAAAGCAATAGAAACGTTGATTACAATAGGAAATAATCCCACAAATTGCTTTAATATTCACTGCAAATACAAATGAAGTTGTGCCGCAAGCGTTGTTCGTTCATTCACAATAGTATTCAACTCTACTAAAGCGACACAAAGTCGCTAAAGTTTCTCGTCTCCGCCTCTGTCTCTATGCTACCAAGTCAAAGCATTTAACCTTGGACCATAAAACTCTGCAGACGACAACAGCAGCCACAACAATCGGAGTAATATGTAATCATCGCATTGAATCTCTTAACTCGTACTCCTCGCAAGTGTGTGAAATTTTAGTTTTTTTATTATTATTTTTACTTCAATTTTCGCATTTCTGATACACAAATAGTATATTTCGCTTATTGTCGGTCGTTCATCTAATTGTATCGCATTTAACATGGTTTATTGTCTGCCAATATGCTTGTCGGATGATATATGGCCAACGGGAGAAACACACACACACACACAAGCACACAGGTGTCTCTAAGTAGCAGTAGCTTTACTTGCCTCACACAATTTATGTGCCCCCCAAAATAGGTTTTGTGTGTTTGCTTTGTCTTGTCTTTTAGGGGGGGGCCGCTCCATTGTCATGGTGCAAAACCAAAAGTGGGCTAGTTTGTGGGCAATTTTCAAAGAATTTGCACACATTATGGGCATTTTAAGTATGTGTGTGTGTGTGCAAAATGGTGGGTTAACATGACAGTGGCTCATTTGAGAAGCAGTTAAAGTAAACAGTAAGTGCACAAAAACCACCTAAACTATGGGGCTTAACTGAGTTGTTTTCAAAAGAAAGTCGTTTTTTTTTCTAGTTGCTAATTATGAGGTTAAGGTTGAAATGTGTAACCAAATATTGGCTTAATGAAACAAAATATATCTCAGATAATTACACAGTTGAAATCTTAGCCATGATTATAATAATGCACATGCCAAGGCTTCTAACGCCTAAATGTATGCAATTATCCAAGACAATAACCAGTTTGAAATCTTTACATCGATCTGAGAATTGAGAAAATCAAGTTTGGCTTAAACGTTTTTGCTTTTGGCCGGGCGGCCGGAAGGAAAACCCATTTAGAGCCGCTTGTGACGAATGTCGCTAATGCTTTTGGGCAATTTACCAACACTGAAAATGTTGAGAGCTGCAAAAGAGAGCTGCAAGTGCAAAGCCGTCAAATGTAATTGCCCAGGCAGCGCTAATTGAGCTCCCAGTCGGGTCCAATTATTCTGCAATGTGCACATAAACATGGCAAACACGGCGTCGTCGTCGTCGTCGTCGTTATAAAAGGCGGTGGCAGAGGGAGGCGGGGCGTGGCATCGTTTGGCATTTTCAACAGCCAAACACAGGGTGCAACACCCAACACACAAGTGCAAGCAAGTGCAAGCAGATCGCCTTCATTACGATTCGTTTTGGTTCGCTTCGCTTCGGTTTGGCTCGGAATCGGGATGGTTTTGTTTCTATGTGTGCGATTGTGTGTGTTGAGGAGGAGTCAAAGCACTAGCTGGCTGCCTTGCAACATCCGTAGATGGTGGCAACTGGAGCACTTTCACTTTAGGCCAAGTGGCAGGCAATGTATGGAATTTGTTCATTGATTGTTAGCTTATTTGCGAAATACTCTGTTCGAAATTGCGACAGTTATGGGGTATATTGAAACATATAAATGCATTGGGACAACTATTTCTTATAAATTTAAATAAAACTAGCATATTCATGTCCTTTTTCTCTTAACTTAGGATCTAGTTGCTTTAGCCTACAATATTTATTGCACAGACTTTGCAAGTCCATCATTGATTTCAGCCTGTTTTTTTTTATTGTCAGTTGTTGTTTTGGTAGCGCACGTGGCCCAAACAGTAGCAATGAATGTCCGCTGATGCCGTTGTTGTTGTTGTTGTTTTTTGTGTCAGGCAAAGCTATGATGATGGGGGCGGAATGATATGGAGGGAGAGTAGGTGGAGGGGGGTGGTAGAATTGCCTGCACCCGGACTGCAATATAATTAGGCCTGCAGCGAGAGGCATTCGGACATGCGATGTTTGTTTTTTGTTTGTTGGGGATGTGTGCAATATTTTATGCTTATGACCAAACAGAAGATGTAGAAAAAACAACAACAACAACATGATAGTTGGCAAGCCTGCCATGTTACAGTTAGGTTAGTTTGGCCATTGTTCGACGCCCGCAGTCAGCTAGTTAGAGCTTAGAGTTAGAGCTAGGTGCAGGCACAGACAGGTAGATACATACGTACATATGTGAGGCTCCTTGAGATTCATATACATATACCATATGTAGCTATAGCTACAGTATGCACTCGATGCAGTTATAATGTTTTGCCGAGTGAGCCACCAAAATGGCCAAGACAACTTTCTTCTTCCTCTCTCAGGTGCAAACTGGTTTACTTATGATGTGAATGTTGATACGGTTTCTTTTCAATGTTTTTTTTTTTTTCTTCTTTTATTTTTTCTCTATATATATTTGTTGCTTCTATTTCGTTGCTGGCGACAAAACTGGACGCCAGTCAGTTGGCTATCGCTTTCAACTAGAACAAGCTTAACTGGCTCGGCTCCTTAGCTATTGAAATAATTGTATCACCTGCCTCGCAAAACTGAACCGAACCGCACTCAAACTGAACTCGAAACTAAATTATGTGGTAATAATTTATATCAAATGAGCTACATCCAATACACTCACACAGCAGACAGACGGAAGGCTTAATGAAGAAATAAAATTATTAATTAATTGCTTCAACGTTTAGGCAATCAAATGGAGCAGCTTACCTCTCCATCTATTCCCTCTTCAATTTGTAGCAATTGATTTTTATGTTACTTTAAATATTTAAATAAATTGTGTGGATTTTTAGCCAATTTGGCTTGTAAGTATGTAGTATTTCTCTTGGATTCGTTTGATACTCGTAAATACTTTCAAATTTCGCGCCGGCAACAACATTCACTCAATGTGTGGGCGCCCCAAGAAACGGATATTCCACATGTCATGGATAGATTGCAGTAAAATTTGGTTGATGTTTTAGTTTTTCTGGCATACTAAAAACTTAGTGAGCTAATTGAGTAATTACTTAAAGCTTTAAGCTGAAATCAAGAGTGTTTTCAATTTCATTTGCAGACAAAAAAATGCTGCTTGACGAGTTTTTCATTCAACATGACGTATACGTAATACTTTGTATATTTGATTTGATATCACAGTTAAAGAACAATGATAAAACTTGCATAAAACTAAGTTCGATTTATTATTATATTTGCTTTTATATATAGTATTTAATGATTCCAAAGAAAGATTATAATTTGTTCAAAGACTAGAAAGATCAATGAACAAGCCAACGAACATAAAATGAAGTATTTTCTATAGTTAAATAAATGTCAGAGTTTTGTAGTCGTACATTAATAGTAATAATAATAGTATCATTCATAGAGCAAACAATTCCAGAGGCTGACTGGCATTAAGGATTGCCGCCCACCAGGCACATATATCATTGACAATCCAGCTGCTGCGGCAGCTTAATAAAATCTGTCTGTGTTAGACCAACTGGACCAAACACTCTGTGCCCCCCCCCTCGTTTGTCATTTACAAATGAGCACGCTGAAGCAAGAGGGACAGAAAATGCACCCCACATGAAAATTGCTCAACTGCCGAATAGTTGAAAAGTTTGTGTGTGCAACTAAATTTTGCACCTATGAAATGCGCTAAGAAATTTCAATTATTTAAGCATTGCTGCCGGCAGGCATGGAGGCACAGAAGGCAAACGGCATACAAGCTGCAACAACAAGCATGCAACAAATGCCCCAAAACTGAAAATGAAACTAAATCGATGCCTCGATGACGGTGAACTGGTCGTTTCTGCATGTGTGTGTCTCTGAAGCGTTATATAAAGGCTTTAAATAAGAAATAAAACGTCCAACGAAACTATAACAAACAACAGGATGCAGCCTGGCGAACGGCTAAAAGTTATCTAAAGCAAGTCGACGTTTCAATACTCTAGCAAACACATGGAAATTGTTAACAGACTAAGATAGGACTCAATGTCCTTATTGACTGATTGCTATCAACGTATAGCCCAAACAGTAGTTAGAGTTCACAAAGTTGAATACTTTATGCCCTTTATGGGCCATACCTTAACATAACCAAAGTACCCGTTTGGCAAGAGTATGACTAAACAAAATCAAACAAAAAAAAGAAAAAATGAAACAGAGATCAGCTTAGCACTTGGGAAAGCACTTGCTGCGCCAAGGTGCCGTCTAAGAGGAGCTGCTGCTGCTGCTGCGGCGCCAGCAAAGTAGCTTAAGAGCTGTGGAAATATTGTTGTCGATACAGTTTTCGACATTCATTCATTTAGCGACCAACGACCGACGACGCAAACTGTAAAACAAATGCGGCAAACTTGTGTTAAGATTCGTTGTTGTTGTTGTTGTTGACTTCGTTTTGGCTACAAAATAGAAACAATTTCCGATGTCACTCTCACTTTTTATTTCACTGACGACCGATCCAGGTCCATAGCCAGCCAAGTCAGCCAACTCAGATATAAAGCAACAGATACTGCAGCCAATCTAGCCAACTAGAAAGAGAGAGAGAGAGAGAAGAAATTGTTAGTAACGCAGACGACAAAACGTTGCAAAGACGTGATTTGGAGATGTGTTTGTTGTGGCGACTGTTGCAAACTGTAACTGCAACTGCAACTGTTGTTGCTGCTGTTGCTGCTGCTACACTTGTTGTGTCCAGTGAAGGAAAAAGTGGTACAGATTGCTCCATTGCAGCATCATCATTATTATCAACATCAACAATTTAGCTGCAAACGCATCAAAGTTGCAACTTTGTTGTTGTTGTTGCCTGCTGCTGTTGCTCTTGTTGATGTGTTGCATTTTACTGCGGCATTTCTTTTCAACAACTTTTAATCTGCAACAATTTCTGTGGATCATTCACGCTTGAATAGCTGCACTTTAAGATAAAACAAACTTGTTTCAATTTCATAACTAATAAATTAAATATTTTACATACATTTTTCGATCTTCTGTTTATTGCAATAAGAATATCGAACACCTCATGATCTTTCTTTACATTATCTATTATTATTGTTCCATACTTTTCCATGCTTTTCCGCTTAATTCATATTTTTAGGGTCACTTTTGATTAGCATTGAAGATAGTCGAATTAAGTATTTCAAACTTTTAGGTTCATTTCATTTTCATTCAAATATTTTTCAGCATTTTTCTTAACAGATTCGCGTGTATGTTTGTGTGTGTGTGAATGATATTCACAATGAACTCCAAATGCTGAATGCTTCGCATTATTTTTATTACCTGCCTCAACTTGCGCTTGACTTCATGTCTCTTCATGTCTGTATTAGTGTGTATGTGTGTGTGTATGTGTTTGTGGCTTTGCGTGTTGTGTTGTTTAATGTTGTTGTTGTTGTTGTCTTTTGGCCGTTTGTTGTGACGATTTTGGTATCAGGTTGCCTCGTTAAAGTTCGAGATAGATGCGAGTCTTTCGAGTGTGTGTGTGTGTGTGTGTGTTGATCCTGCCAGCAAACGTTTGTCGCCGCATTGCTTGTCAGCTGTTGTTGTTGTTGTTGCTTCGGCTGATGTAACAAGGTTTAATTTTCCATTTCAATGCGCGTCGGCTGCGCTTTGGATTTTTACTCTCGTTTTCATCATTGTGCGGCGCCCGGCGTCCGTTTTTTTTTTTTTGCTTTTCTTTAGTTTGTTTTATGTTTTAGCCGTGGCTATGGTTTAAGTTAGTTTTAGCCTGGGTTAACTGTATAAGCTGGTTGCGGTTGATTATGCTGCTCCTCTCGTTTTGATCTCTCGGACCACAAGCGTAACCGAAGCCATGCCACTGATTATGTGGATTATGTGGATGACAGCAATCATGATGATGATGATGATGATGATGATGATCAGCTGCTGCCTGCCTGCCTGGTGTTACAATAATTATGCAGCTGCAGGCTAATAACAAGTCAACGAGTATGCTCTTTCTCTCTCTCTCTCTCTCTCTCTCTCTCTCTAGCACTCCCTCTTTTAAACAAGATGATTGACATCAAGATGCTCTGTTGGCAGGTTATAGATAGGTTGATTAACTATTAAGGCGCGTAAGGGATGGATGTGGCAATGGAAAGTATTTTTGCATTCTGGAGTTTCTAGTTTAATAAGTTCGATGTTAATTCTATCTTTAACAGTTCCATAGTTTGGTATGTCAATCTATTCATTGAGTGCTCTCTGGCGGCTACAGGGTATCAACATCATTTATATTAATAATGTTGCTTGGGGGGAAAGAAAGGTTTCTACTTTTCTTAGGCTGTTGTTGTTGTTGTGTTGATGATGGGTTCAGTGTGATCCATTTTGAGCATGACGAAGCTAATCTGGCTAGCTTTCTGGTCAATAAGTATTGTCAACAGCTATTGTGTGTGTGTGTGTGTGGGAGGGGGACGGTGGGGAGGGGGGGGAGGGGGGGAGCTGATTATGCCGACTGTGAGGCTTTAAGTTGTGAGCTATGCGGCTCCTAAGATAGCAAACATTGCTGTCGGCTGTCGACATCTTCCACTGGACATTTTTCCAATCTGGAGCGCTTGATGTTGCTGCTGTTGCAGTTGTTGCTGTTGCTGTTATGTGTTGCTGTCTGTTTGTCTGGCTGACTGCGTTTTTCGCGGTTTTACAACTTTGATTTCACTTTTCTTTGCAACATGCGACGCTGTTGCTAGTTGTTGTTGTTGTTGCTGTTGCTGTTGCTGCTGTTGTTGTTGTACCTTCACTGGCCGTTTTTTGAACTGTGTGCTTCATTGCTCTCGTTGTTGTCGTCTTCGTCGTCTTCGTCGTTGCTGTTGTTATTGGTGTTGCTGTCGGTCCGCTTAAACTTTGTTACTCTTTAATTGGTTTATTTTTGTTTTTGTTTTTTATTTCACTTGCTCGCTTGCTCCCCATCATCATCATCATCGTCTTCTTCTTCTGTGGGCATCCGTTGTCTCTTTTTTAATGATGATGCAGTGCAGGCCAGCGTTGGCCATAATTGTCAACCACTTTTGCACGTTAGCCGCAAATTATAAACACTTCGATATGCAATTTCATTCGAAGAAGTTTCACACTTACTGAAACGCTGTAAATACTATTTGTGAATGCAATTGAACTAAACTTAAGATGGGGAATTCATCAGAGATTTGCTTAGACTAACAAAAAACTAAACTGATCTATGAGAAAAATGTTTATAGGTAAAATAAATTGATATAGCAAAATATGTTTTCCTTTTAAGTGAGACTTTTTAACAAAACATAAAAAGAGATTCTATTCGATACTTTCATAGGCCCAAATAATGCCTAACTTCTAATAAAATCCTATATGAAAGCCATAGTTAAGATTGCACACAATCTATTGTAATAACTTAATTATAGATGAACATACAGCTGGGTGAGCTAAACTCACCAATCAAAATTGATTAACCGATTTCAAGATCTCTCTCTCCCCTCCCTCTCTCTCTCTCTCTCTCTCTCTTCCTATTACTCCCCATACTTAACTGATTGTATTCAAGATCAGCCAGTGCAAAGCGCAATAATTGTTGTTTTTTTTTTTTTGTTAGTCATAGATTATTAGAAATATATATATATATATGCATATATACAGTTAAGGCAGCTGCCACATTATTTAGTAAGTATAATTATTAATATTGAGTGCGATCTTGATCCGCTTATGTCATCAGCAAAGCAGCCAACGCAAAAATTCTCAAGCTCCAAATAGTTTTGATGCTCGATACCAAAGCAAAAGAGTATATTGGGCTTATGCAATGTCTGTCTGTCCGTCCATCCGTCCGTCTGTATGAACTCAACCTTTTTTTGACATCTTTTTCTATGGCCGGGATAGATACAGAGTTATTTAGAGGCTGGGAAATCGATAAGTTCGACAGCTGAATATCGATAAGTAAACATATTTCTCACATTCTCACAGGTGAAGCTATCAAACTTGATAAGATTATAGCTACTGGCATAAATACATTGGATACCACGCCAACCCATTCCGCCCTAGAATCAGCAGCTTAAAGCTGCAACATATTAAACATACCCCTGCTGTACCCCTTTGCAATCAGGCCTCTTGTTACCCCGGGTATCGAGTATACCGCAGTCGGTTGTGTCCCACTGCAAAGTTTCTACTTGTTTTATTGTAGTTTTTTCGGTAGAAATAATTCAAGTCATACAAATGCCTGAAAGCAGTAAATCAAAGCAGCAAATGCGGCTAATTAACTTTTAGGCCAAACGGCAACAAAAGGCAATTTGTTGTGCCCCTGTGTGTGTGTGTGTGTGTGTGTTGAAGCCGCTAAATGCTGCACCAGCCCACGGAAAATGTCTCGTGAAAAATTCTGTTCTAGATATCAGCAACAGCAGCAGCAGCAGCAGCAACTTGTTGCAGTTGCAGCTTCATAGATCGCCCACTGCTGTGGCAAATAGTGTTGTTAAATATTTGGCTTAAGCTGTTGTATGAAATATAGCTAAAAGTAGGGAACAAATAAACTTGTTAATAATAAATATATATATATATTTAAGAACTTGTATTAATCTGAAAGATTTAGTCAGCAAAAGTATTTCAATAACAAACTTTCAAGCTATATACTTCTATTAAAGAAAAATAAAAATAATTGTAATGGAAGTTACGTTTTAGCTGCATTTCGTTTTTTAGCTTTTGGAGCCAAAATCTTTTGTTCAGCAAAAAGAAGCTTAATTGATAGCACTGATTGCAGCTAAAAAAAAAAAGCCGTTGTCGACTTGTCAGATTGCAGACGATTGCATTTGTTGGCAAATCTGTAAGCCGCTTTTGCTTTAGCTTGGTTCACATGACTTGCGTGCCATCTGCCAAGAGGCCAAAACCATAGTCATAGAAGCGAGCCAGCCTAACAAACTTGGCAACTGAAGTTGGCTTTGAGCTGCATAGCGCAGCCTACGCAGCTTCGCTTTGCACGCACCTTTAAGTGACGACCTCCATGAGGGCAACTTTATCAACGCAACGACACGAAAGCCCTGAACACCTTCCCCCCTCAGACCCCAATCGTGAAGCCTCCTCCTCTCTATCTCTTTCTCACCTGTGTTTGCTTAGATGTTTGTCAGTTTGTCTTACATAATCGTCACTCTAGATACCGTTAGTATTAAGTTTTTTTTTGTTTCTTTCCGTCCTAAAACAACACACAATAGAACAATTGTTTAAACTTTTGAAGCGACAGCGTCATTTGGCATTGCGCCAAAAAAAACTACAAAGAACTTGAAGAAAACAAGAAGAATACGAATGATCAAAAAAAAAAAAAAACCAGCAGCAGCAGCAACAACCAAATTTTAGATATCGTACCATGAAAATTGAGTTCTCTTTTAAAGTTAGCAATTATCTATTTTAGCATTTTGCCATTGTTTTGTTCTAGTTTTTGTTGTTGTTGCTTTTTGTTTTGTAAATAATTCATGACGTAGATGGGAATTGCCACGAGACATCAAAAGTGGCACAGCTGTGGGAATTATGGATGGGACGCACAACTGAAACTATATCTGTTATAATATCCATTATAATTAGCTTGAAAAACAATGAATCTGAAACTGAATTTGTTAAATGCCTGCAGTTAGCAACTATTAAGATGGCATAATAATCAAGATGTTGATGAATTTGTCATCTAGATGAAAATGTTGTCTAAGAGTTTGCAGATTGTAGCTCAAGTATTTGGAACTGATCTAGATAAGATCTTTTTTCATATCAAACTAAAGGTGATGAATTTCAGCTAGTACTATCCCACTATTCTATGGGTAATTGAAAAAAACTGGTTACCTTAAGAAAGTGTAATCTTCTTGCTCATAACTTTAGCAAGTTTAATTAAACTAAATTTACTTATTTTTTTATCGTTAAGCATACTTTCATTCTAGTAAAAACTTATATGAAATATCTAAAAATTTCTTTTTTCTTGCAGGTTTATAAGCCGAACCCAGCAACAATAACATATAAAAAAATATAAAATTAAGCTATAACAAAAGGAAAAAAAAAACTTTAAGGCTAAAAAAGAACAAACAAAAAAAAAAGAAAAACTGAGAACGCCACAAAAGTGAAGAGTTAACAGTTTCGATAAACAGTTATGAGAGAGAAAGACCACTCACCAAGAAAGATGCTTCCTAGCCCAAAACAGGGCTGCGTATACCCTGCCTTAGGATTAATACCCACATCGTATATATCACATGTACCTTATGATCTGTCAGCCTCAACAGCGTCGGCAGCAACGGCGACCAGCAGCATGACAACAACTGCAGCGCGACAACAATTGCAACATCAACATCATTTGCAACAACACCTACAACAACAACAACATCATCATCATCATCATCATCATCATGGCAATAAAGCTAAGAGACGCAACAGCTACGATCAACCGTTGGATTTGCGATTGGCCCACAAACGTCGCCAGCTGCTGGAGTCAGAGGCGGAGGTGGAGGCGGAGGAGGATGCAGATGCAGATGCGATGAAGTCCCTACAAGATGAGAATCCTTCGCAGCCGCTCGAAGATGAGAACAGCAATTTGATAATGTTTGCCACGCAGCGTGTCAAAGAGAAGGAGCTCAACAATAATCATATAGCCGCATCTCTGGCCGATCTCGGTTTCGATATGAGTCGCAAAATGTTGCGTGCATTGCGTGAAGGTGTTGCCACGCCTCCAGCGCCAGCGCCACCGCCCACAACAGCAACAACGCTGCTGGAGGCAATGAGCAAAACGCTGCCCCTACAATATCGCAATGTGTTCCAAGCGGCAGCAGCAGCAACGCCTCACACACTGCCGCCACCTTCACCCGCAGCCAGCGATTTTCCTTTTCGTCATCCGCTCAAGAAGTCCGAACTTAGTTGGGGCAACAGCAACAGCAACAGCAACAGCAATAGCAACAGCAACAGCAATGAGCACCACAAGCTGGAGCCGCATCCACAGCTGCAAGAGTTTCAAACGCGTCGCAAGGCAAAGCAACGACAAACAACGCCAGCAGCAATTGCCAGCAGCAGCAGCAGCAATCCTTTGGCACCGCAGCAACAGCAACAACAGCAGCAACGGAACAAGGATCGCTATACGTGCAAGTTTTGTGGCAAAGTATTTCCACGCTCGGCGAATCTAACGCGACATTTGCGCACCCATACCGGCGAGCAGCCGTACAAGTGTAAATATTGTGAACGTTCCTTTAGCATCTCCTCGAATCTGCAGCGTCATGTGCGCAACATTCACAACAAGGAGCGACCCTTCAAGTGCGAGATCTGCGAGCGTTGCTTTGGCCAGCAAACGAATCTCGATCGTCATCTCAAGAAACATGAATCCGATGCGGTTTCGTTGAGTGCGTTGAGTGGTGTTAGTGAGCGAATGCATTGCATCAGACGTTTCTGTGAGAATCCCAGCGAGGAATCCTATTTCGAAGAGATACGCACATTTATGGGCAAGGTCACGCAGCAACAGCAGCAGCAACAGCAGCAACAGCAGCAGCAACAGCAGCAACAACTACAGTCACTGCCTTTGGCAACGTCACGCAGCTCAGCATCATCGAGTTGCTCAGCCTCGGACACGCCCACATCCTCGCATACGCCCACGCAATCATCATCGGCGGTGGAGTCAGCGGAAACGTTGGCGCTGAAACTGAAACGATTGCAGGCAGAACAGGAGCAGCAGGAGGCGGATGAGGAATCCGAGGAATCCAAATCCATACAGCAATTAAAACAAACCCTTGCCTCCAAACTATTTCCCACAACAGCCACAACAACAAAAGAAGCAGCAGCAGCAGCTGCAGAGAAGCTAACGCTCAAGCAGGAACCCTAAAACCCTACAAATCCTGAACAACAAGAAGAAAGAAGAGCTAAACTAGAGAGAAAAAGCTAACTTTGGCTTGCCAAAGTTGAAATACTCATGCAGAATGTTAAACATTGCGCGATTTTTATGTTTAACGAGTTTAAAAATGAATACAAATTTGTTCCAATTATTTTTTTTACTATATTAACACCAAAAAGCTCTTATTCTACGACAATACTTTTTCTGCAAGTGTATTTTTTATAAAGCAAACACAATTTCCTAAATGGCAACACAAATATTAAAAAATCGAATAAACATTTAAATACTATTTCCAGAACATATATATATATATAAATACATACTTAATATTTTTAATTTTTATATGTTAAACTTTTATCTGTGTAAAACGAATTGTACAAACAAAACAAAATTAGAAAGACAATTGGCATATTGTACCATATCAAGTTTTATATGTACGTAGTAATTTAAGCATTGGTATTTTTTTGTATATATACGAAAGCAGAAACATATGATAGCAAGAAGCGCCCACTGTTTAAATAAAAAGTTACAAGTTTTTTAAAATTCACAAAAACAAAAGAATTCTATTTAAATTGTACTTAGAGCCACCTAGTAGGTGGTAGGTGAACTAATCGTTTCGCAAAGCTGCGCCTTCTGGAGTAGTATTTCTGCAGCGTCGAACTGCACACGCGAGCTTTTGTCAGTGAGCAGTATTACCTAATGATAGACATAAGCTGGATGATATGCTACTATTTAAAAAAATTGTTGAATAGAGAAAATGTAAAAAAGTGAAAAAGTGACTTTCTGGCAACACCTTAACTTCAAAAATTTTATCAGCTACATGGTTACACTGCTAAAAGAAATAACAAAAACAGCTGAGCTAAGGGCGCTGTTTAAACTATGTATGAATACTTTTTGTCAGTAAAGGAACCAAAATTTAAACATTTAAATCTCTGCACGCTTAATGCAAACTAATATCAGGATTAATGAACATACTTATCTGGACAGTTGGCATCACATAAACTACAAGGAGTTTTTGGTGTAATCCTGGAACGTGTAATGAAAACCATTTTGTATCGTTTGGCATGCGAGAGGCCGAAGCAATTGAAGCATAATGATCTTATAAACAACCTTTGGTCAGCTCGTTATTCTGGTTCCCAAAAAACATACAGGTGCTATGTGAACTGGAAATTAGGCAATTATGTGATTGGCACTTGAGGTTAGTTAGTGCTATGCGAAAGTTTTAAACACTTGCAAATTTATTCAATTTAAAGATTGCAGATCTGGGTGCCCTAAAGGTCCATTGTTGTGGCGAATGCATTGCAAAGCATTTTTATTATGATGATGTCACAGCTCTAGTGAGAGTTTGTAGAGTATTTGATAAACAGGAATTTGAGTTGCTAAGCAACGGGCATGATTTGTGTTTGCTCAAAGCAAGGGGCTCGATCAGCTGGCTGGCGAATGAATAGCAACTATCAGACCAGTGATATCGTTAAGCCCTTAAGATTAGCATTATTTTACAAGCTTTGCACTTCAACTTGTACTATATAAATGAATGCATTACAATGTTCGAATCAAATCACAAGTGTGTAGTTGGACGAGTTAGCAACTTGCCACTTAAACATGGCAAAATTGCAATCAATAGATCTTCAAGAACTGCGGAATATACAGGGACTGTACAGAAAGGAGTGGCCTAAGTACTGTCAGGAATTTAACATCATAAAGAATTTTCTGGCGTTCATCAAAATCGATCCGGAGATTAGGCATTTAAATGCATATACTCTAAATGATCAGCTTGCTCAAGAGCTGGGACTCTTTTTGATTGTGGTAAGTACTGAATTCTTAAGAATTATCTAAAGTCAAACTTGGCTTACCTTACATTTCCTTTCAGGATCGATATCAGCTTTTTGTGGGCTGCCTTGGCGACTCCTTTGATTTATTGGAGCAGGCTTTACATTTAATAGATTGGTCAAGCGGTCTATATTGCTCAACGATCCCCGAACGTTATTTTTCGACTGTTTTGAAGGTTGTTGACGAAAGACGTTTACCAATTGATTTTCATCATCAGAATACAATTTATCATCTGCCAGCGATGCAAGCTCAACAGTTTCATGTGGAGTGTCCAAAAGGATTCTATCTACAATCATTAGCTGAACAAGATGCTCCCTTTATTGATAAGACTTGGCCATATAGACACAAAGGTTCTTTGTATTTTTTTCAAAAACAAATACGTCTTTGTCCCAGCATTGGCTTATATGATAGTGAAACTAATGAGCTTGTGGCCTGGTGCATTAGGTAAGAAATGTGATGAAAACTTCACTTATTTATAAATGTAAGGTTTTTATTTTTTATATAGAGCGCAGGATAGTCTTTTAGCCGCTTTGCAGGTAAAACAAACTCACAAACGACGCGGTTTTGGCAGTCTAATAGTTCAGGCACTTTCGCAACGAATAGCTGAAACGGGAGATGATGTAACAGCAGAGGTCTATCCCAAAAATCTTCCATCTGTGCAAATGTGTAAGAAGTTGGGCTTTCAAGCAATTGATAATTGCCATTGGCTGTGCATAAAACCAGCGATTGGAGAATTTAGCTGGCCAGATGGAGAATAAATGTTATGAATATTAAAGAGCACTAAGAATTCTGTTACTTGATTTCGTACAGTTTCTCTTATATTAAGCTATAACAAAGCTTAACACATCCCTTATCGCGCACATGTTCAACCATTCTCTACTTATAAAAAAAAACAAGCTAAATTGCCAACACTGACGCGCACTCTCTTTGGGCACAAACTTTAATATTATGCGGCGGCATATTTTCACAGCTCAGTTCGTTGAGATATCTCGTTGATTGCGGACGTGAATAGAATGCAATTTGAACTGCAACTTGTTGGCCTTGAGACACTTCAAAGCTTTCGAACGCTTTATGAGCAACAATGGCCGAAATATTGTGCGGAATATTATTGTCTTGATAATTTTATAGGATTCTTGAGGAGCAATCCGAACATTGAGAATCTCAAAGCCTACACACTGTCCGATCAAAGAGCCAAGGAGGCAGCTCTCTTTATGATTGTTGTAAGTTATGAGCTTTCGAAGTTAAACCAGTCATTAATTTCTGCATCTCTTAGGATCGCTATCAGCTGTTTGTCGGCTGTCTAAACAATTCATCGGAGCTTTTAAAGCAGGCATTAAATTTGCTTGATTGGTCAACCGGTTTTAAATGCAGTTCCATTCCAGCTCGACATATTACTGCACTCACAAGTGTAGTAGAGGAGAAAGAACTTAAAGTTCTCTACAGCGATGTTACGAATCTCTACTATATGCCACAAAAAGAGGCGTCAGTGCTTGAAATTGAGTAAGTTTTGCAGAACTAAAAATATTTTGTTGTTGCATGGTAGTGTTAAAGTAGTTGTTGCTTTTAGAATACCAAATGGTTATCATATGAAAAGCTTAAGTGTATCGGATGCCGATTTAATCAATGAGGAATGGCCAAATCGTCATATGGGTTCCTTGTACTTCATCCAACGACAGATTCGTATGTGCCCAAATGTTGGTTTGTATGCAGTAAATAGTCAGGAATTGGTGGCCTGGTGTATTAGGTAAGCAAGTTAAGTGAGATAAGCTTGATAAGAGATTACTTATCTTTGTTTTTCTCCAGACTACAAGGTGGCTTTCTGGGCGCATTACAGGTAAAAAGTTCTCATCAGCGTCGCGGCTTTGGTGGTCTGGTTACCAAGGAAATATCGAAACGCATTGCCGCCTTGGGTCAGGATGTAATGGCGCTGGTTGGACCCCAAAACAAATCGTCGAGTGCAATGTTCGATAAACTGGGCTTTAAAATTATCGATCAATGCTATTGGTTGAGAACTGAGCCCATTCAAGGTGGGTTTTTTTGGCCAGATGGGCAATAACTGGCATTCCATTAATGTATACAATATATTTTATAATAAATAAATATGATATATACAATAAAATCTTACAAGCTTTTAAACTTTGGTATAAAAACATGCCAAGGCTACAAAATTGATTGCAGCTTCTCGAACAGACTTTCAGACTTTCATGTCTATTATTAGTTGTTTCACACACACTCACATGGTAATTGTTCATTTAGTATTTATTAAAAAGTAAGAGGCTTTTGTTGGTCGTTGGTGTTGATGTTGAAATTGCCGCTTGACTGTCAACGAATATTTTTACTTTGTCCAGAGTTGTGTTTGTTTGTAGGACTGCTTCCTTATTGCGAATATCTCCGCTTGGAATACGCCGCAGTGGTCGGGAGTTTGCATGAAAGGCTCATGGTTGGTTGCAGTACACTGCTGCGCCGAGTCCCTCTATCATAGTTGAGCCGTCTGTATATAAGTTGATAGCCGTTTGCTCTGCTCCTGTACGCCATTCATCTCTTCCTAGGAGCGTGGGCGTGAATTTGAAAATGTTTCTTGGGATCATATAGTCTGTTCCGCCTTGGGTCCCTCTTCCAATCGTGCTATACCCGTTGTGCAGTCTTTTTTGCTACTAGGCGTGCCTGTATGTCCACGGAATTGACATTCAGTAGGGTCTGTAGTGCTTTCGTTGGTGTAGTCCTCAGCGGCCCTGTGATGCACGTAAGTGCATGTCGCTGGGTTTTTTCCATTCTCTTTAGGTATGTGGACTTCTCTTTGGTTTTCCACCATACCAGTATACCGTAGAGCAGTATGGCGTGATGAAGATCCAATGTGTCAGTCTTGGTGAAAGTCCCCAAGTGCTACCCAACATCTTTTGCGATATATAGAGTGCGTTGGTGGCCTTCTTCACCCTTTCCTCCACATTGAGCTTCCATCTCAATTTGCTATCTATTACTGTCGTTTTGTCGTTTATTTTAGGTGGAGCCCAGCGAGGTACCTTGTATCTCTTGGTGAAGAGAATGAGGTCCGTCTTGTCCGCGTTGATACTTAGCCCGGCTTCCATGGCCCAAGATAGTTTATCTTTGAGTGTGTGGTCCCTGACTGAGTTGATTGTCGATGGACACTTGCCCGTGATAATTATGCTTATGTCGTCTGCATAGGCAGTTATCTTCGAGGCTTTCCGTTTAGATTTCTTTAACAGGTCGTTTGCCTTTCATCTAGTATTCACCTGCTGCCAAGAGTAAACTGCTTCTGTTTGGGTCACAGCTCTTAGGCTATGCATTATTTCTTCCGTTGACACATTATAAAATGCGCCCGAGATGTGGTGTATTGCTTTCTTTATGGTTGCTTCGAGGGAACACGTGGCTATGATCAGATGCGATAAAAGTCGGTATGATTATTACTATCTAAAAACACTATCGCATCTGATCATAAAATATTCTACCATGCATGGTAAAATTAAGTTGCTAAGTGATGCTGATTACATTTTCGCAGCTGTATCTGTAAGAATCTATTCAATATTTTTGGCTGTATATAAGTGTAACGCGCAGCATGTATCAAAACAATGGGAGTAAAGTCCCGTTATAGGTGATGCTCTTGAAAAATAAATGCGCTAGACAAGGGCAAACGGATCTATGCAGAATGTGAAAAATACCAGGAATGAGACAGCAGGCGCCACTTGCTACTATCTTTTGTTCGTCTGGAACTTTAGCTAGAATTTCTACTGGATTTTACTCATTTTACTACGCCCACTCAGACTTGAGTTAAATAAATGTTACCTCGCAGCAAAGTCAAGCTCAAACGCAATACCGCCCCCAGCCACCCGGCTATTAAAAACTTGAACGCGTATATCTTTTTGAGCTGGAGTCACCAAATTTAGTAGAAAGATAGCAGAGATCTGTAGCAAAATTTTTGATTTCAAGCCCCCAAACTATGCACCAAGCCCCCACCGCCTCTTCAGAACAGGAAATGTGTGAATCTTTCTCCGTCAGTGTCACCAAATTTTATGGCAATTTAACTGGTGGCACTCAAAAAAGATCTGCATCAGCCAATCATTGAACGCAGCGCAGCGTATGCTCCTACCGCATCCGTACTCCTTTGCAATCAGGCCTCTGGTACACAGGTATTGAGGTATCGAATATACCGCAGTCGTTGCGTCTGACTGCAATTTTTCCACTTGTTTAATACTTTATAAAGTTGTAAAATCGCACGTTCTATGATTATTTTAAGACCAGGCATGGACACGATTGTTTGGTATGATATGTCGAACTTTCATATCACGAACTTCCGTGTAACGACATTTTGTATGCTACGAATTGACTTTCAGAACACTTTCAGTACACTTGGATCAATGAAAAACCCTTTCTTTACTAATAATTTTCTTTTAAACGAAGGATGTTTTTATGAAATTGAAAAATTGGAAAACCATTTTTTATATTATATAATCACAAGAGTTTTTTATTATTATTTTTATATAACGCATGCAGTTATTTTTATGCACATTAAACATTATTAATCATAGGTTCGTATGCCTAACACTTTGGGCAATCATCGCCCTCACAAATGTCACAGAGCTTGGACTCGATTTGGTAATATTCAGTGGCCTTCTTATTTGTGTCGTAGTAGTCATAGAGCACAATTGGGGCAGGCTTATGATTGGCGACGGCATGTGTTTTGAACGCCTCGATAGGCAGACATTTGGTTTCACCCTTGGCCAGGCTCTCAAAGTAGATGACTACCACGGAGTCATCATTTTTGGTTTCAACCAGCTGCATGAAGAAAATATGAAAGGTAAGTAAAAATCAAAGGAATCTCAGGAAGAGTAACAACTTACCCGGACACGATCGATTTCTTGAATATCCTTGAAGCTCTCCTCATCGGCTGTATAGCCGGAGGGTAGAGATACCTCTAGAATTGCCATATTGGATGCCTTGGCTTTGCCCTCCTCCACATATTCAACACAGACGCTCAGCTCCAGCTTGGCAGGCGGTGACTCTGGTTTAATGATCGCTTGAACCTTGAAGCTTGGCTTCGGTTCCTTTTCGATAATATTATACTGGTAGCTAATTTGAAGAAGAGCAGCTCCTGTGCCCTTTGCCTCATACGATAGCGACTTGGTGCCCATAGGGAATTCAACGGTTTGAAGCAACAATTCATTGTCCTCATTTAGCTGAAGCTTTTCCGTCTTCTCACGCTGACCCTTGTTGGAGACGGAGACATCCCACCTGGCTGGCTCATAGCCAGACTTCTTTGCAAACTGAATAAGTGCCTGGAGTCCAGCAACTGTATCCTGCGAGGAGGCAAATCCACCGAAACTGTTCCGTTGTGCCACCAGCCAACGAATTGAATTCAGCACCGAATTGGGAGTCTCTTCCTCCTGCTCCAGCAAGGAGAGCAGAGCATAGGAGGTGATCTCAATGTCATGACTCCAAACCCAACACCACCAAACACCGCATTTGCCATTGTGCAACTTTTTCTCATTGTCCGTCCACCAGGTGCGATCCTCCTCGGTCTTTGCAAGTGCCTTGAGTGCCGCCACATGCTTGGCAGCGTCTGGAGATTTGGCCTTCTGCAATGCATAAGTGGCTATAGCACGTGGCAACAGCTCCTCCTCTGTATCCTTCTCATTGGTGTGGGCACTTAGATATTCAACCGCTTTGGTAATAGCTGTCTGATTGGGTGTTTGTTGTTCCAACAGGGCCAACAATACATTGGCCGTCATGGACAGCGTGGAACGCTGTGAGCCATAGAAATACTCGCCCTTCTCCGAGAAGCTACCATTCTCCGCCTGCCGGCCAATGAGATACTGATAGCCGCTATCCAGCTGTTTGTCGTCCACCTTGATGAGATCACGGATCTTGCTGAAGGAGCGCAAGACATAGGCTGTCAGCCAGGTGGAGCCATTGCGTTCGGGATCCTCTTCGCGCCATTTGCCGGGTCCAAAGGAGCTATAGCTGCCATCGTCGTGGCGGTAGTGGAACATATGCTGATAGCCCTGCTCTATGTTGCGCTTGATGCGATTGTCCAGTTCGGGAGTTAGTTTCTTCATGCTCTTCAGATAGTCGTGCACCAGATAGTTGGGCACCAGCTTGGACATTGTCTGTTCGCCGCAGCCACTGGGCAAGTGCAGCAACTGTTCCAGATTCTTTACGACGGGACCCAGGAGATCGCCAACGAAACCGAATTCTACATGCTGTGAATCTGGTACCAGATTCTCGGGCAGTTCCAGCTCAAATGTGTCCTTGTACTCGTTGACATCTTTCAGATTGACAAACAATGCACGATTGCGATACTCAGTAACACCCTCTGGCACTACCTTTAGGGTCTTGTGGACAGCATCGCCAGCAATTGGTGAAATGGCCGTAAACTTAAGCAGTATACTGCCAAGAACTTTGGGACGTAGCAGGAAAGATACGCCCGCTGCCGAATTGGCATCCACACGCACCGTCTGAGTACGCTTCTGTTCGCCAATCACTTCATTAGACACATCCACAAAATCGTACTCATTGTCCTCGTTTTCCAGTGAGACCTCCACATCAAGGTTCTTTGGCAAGTAGTTGAACACCAGAGCGGGCACATTGATCACCTCGCCGCGTTTCACAGAGTACGGCAGTCGGACGGAGACAAAGAACGGCTGGAAGGTTTTGATTTTCAGCTGCTCATTGGTAACGCCCAAACCCTTCTCCGGATGCAAAGCAAACGCTGTCAACACCCAGCTGGTAATTGTATCCGGTATGGTCTTCACCCACTTGAATACTTCCTCCGTGGTATTCTCAATATCGTCGAAGATCCAGGTCTCCACAAAGTTCTTGCGCACGACAGGAGTAACAGCAGCGGCAGGCGCTGCATGTCCAGAAGCCCCTACACCCATCAATGCACTCTCGGGTGCAGCGGAGGTAGTGTATGCTACATCCATCGCAATTGCCGTCTTTCGCATGGCGCCACCTCCAAAAGCCACTGCAACTTAAGAAAATATACACTGATTCATTGAACATTTAACATTCCGAAAAGTGACTCGAAGAGGAAGTATTTATGGGACAGAAAAGCAAAAAAAAATCAACTACTCATTGTCAATTCGCACTACATATTTAATCTACTCTGATACCAAAAGCAGTAGTTTTAAGGCTAGAGACTTGAATCTAGAAATCTGCGCAATTTGACACCATAAAAATAAACTTGTACATCATCAATGTGTTCCAATCATGAAAGTAAATCATTTTCGGTATTCGAAAACTTTTCAACCAAGTATTATTTTGGTACCCCAATTTACGGGTACCCAACTTTACCCCACGTCTGCAAGTTCAAGTTTTTCGCTCATCTCCCACAAATGGTATCAGAGTATTAAGTAGTCGGTACAGTCCGACTCTTCGAGCATTCTCACATTTCGTCTTCTTCTTCTTCTTACGTGGTTGATATTTGGGTGGTGTGCGGTCGTAAAAGAAATTGGCATTTGTCATGGTCACAACACCGCTGCGTTCACCCGGATAGTAGGAATAGCCACCCTGCCATGGTGTACTGGTGTCATAGCGACCCAGACGCCAGCCAAATGAGTCCTTATTGATATCATTGTTGTTGCCCAGAAGCAGTACGCTCTGGTCCACGGCTAAAAGGCCAACAAATGAATTGGGTGCTGTTTTGATCTCGAGCGCAACTTCTGTGCCGGGTTTGACCTCTTCGGGAGCTTTGATATCAATTTGATTCTGCAGCTTAACATCAACATGGAATGTCTCCTCAGCATATCGGAATTCGCCAGTGTCATCCACATAGTAGACATACATGCGACCGTAAGGTGAGTGATAGAATGTTGGCGTCAAACTGATATTATACATCTTCTGAGGTTCTTTAAGCACAACACGTTCCGTGTGAAGGACATTGCCACGTCCGATGATGTTGTACACAAAGTAGTTAAGCGGACGGCTAGAGTTCAGGATTACTTGGTACTCCTCTCCAATTTGTAGACTGCAATGATGAGAAAATTAATTAAAGCTAAATTTGACTTATGGGTGTGATGATTCCTTGACAAACCTCCAAGTGTCCTTGGGTCTTTCAACCTGAAGCTTAAACCATTCTTTTTCCTTCTCCTTTTCTTCTTCAGTCGGTTCAATTTTCTTTGGCTCCCTATAGGGATATGTTGTATACAACTCACGCTCCTCATCCTCAAACTGTAACTCGATGCTGTAGTAGCGTGTAAAGTTCTCCATATCGGGTAGATCGGGCAGGACAACCTTAAAAACAGCTAAGCTGGACTCATTGAGATGGCTTTCGAATTCCAAGGATTTCTTTTCAATTTTTGGCAGCTCCGACTCGTCACCATATCTACTGTGGCGTATGCCCTCTGTGAACTTGACCTATACAAATATGATTCAGGTATTAATCTAGGGGCCTATATTTATAAGTTATACCAGCCTACCTTCACGGGCGTCTTGACGTCCTTAAGCAGTGTGCCATCGACTTGGGTAATCTTAAAGATAATCTCATGCTCTTTGTCCGCCACAAATGAATAGCAGGAAGTATAATCTACGCAGGACATTTCATAGCGATATGGGAATATTTGTGTGCCGCCCGTCTCATTGAGCTGAACACCCGTAAATTCTTCCTCAACGGTAGCCAAGATTTGTGCATACCATGAAGAGGTTTTGTACGGCAAATAGCTAGCAAATTCCTTTACATTAATATCAAACTTTGCCTTGCCGTTGACCATGTCAGCGGTGCGTATTATAGCGTGTCCAGGCGTATCTGTGCGCACTGATTTGCCATCCACATTGGACCAGCTGCTTGACTCATCCGTATGCAGCTTGAGCACTACTTTGCCATTAACTGGTTTACCATAGGTGTAGCTAGAGAGGAAAAAACATTAACGATTCGATTTTATTTGACAGAATTGCATATAATCGTTGCTTACTTGGCTTTGACCACAACCTGCATATCACCATCGCGGACTGAAACCTGTTCGGTTGCATCCATTTTGATAACGTACTTGGGCAGCACATATTTCTCTACATCGAAGTAGGCACGCTCGTCCGCAACGAAGCCACCATTCTGCACCGACAACGACCAGGAGCCCAATGTGGCAAACTCTGACAATTCGAATTTTCCCGTATAAACACCTGTGCGGGTCTTGATGTGCTTCAGCTCCTTGATGCGGTTACGTTTGGTATCCTCGAACCAGGCAACTACATCATCCTCCGCATCACTAGGTTTCAGATTCTCATCCAGGAAGATGACACGATAGTTGACAGTGTCGCCGGGCTTATACTTGCCCTTGTCGGTCTGAAGCTTAATATACGGCTTAAATTCCGTCCATGTAAGCTTTGTAGTGTTCTTAAAGTCCAGGCCAGAGACACCCTCTGCGGTTAGGTTATATTCACCCATTTTCAGTGGGGGCAGCTTAAATGTAATCTGCTTAAACTCATCCGAATTGGCCAACTCCACTGTTTGGGTCTCATTGTGTGAGGGTCCTGTAATGCCAATCTTCAAGGTAACCGGTTCCTTGGTATGATGCACGGCAACGGCTACATTATAGTCTCGATGCGAATGTATGGCTCCTGGCCCAACAATGGTGTATTGCCTGCAAAAAGCAAATAAAATTTGTGACTTAATTAACATTAATCAGCATAGGTCGACATTGGTTTCGTTATCTATACTAAAACAAAACAAAATAAAAATGAAATACTAGGTCAATTCAATGGCTTTGGGTTTTTTTTTTATGTTTATTTTTGACTTTTGGATTGAATAAAAATTTTAATGCATGCAGCGGGTACAGTTTAATCTATATAAAATTTTTTTTCTGATTTATTTCATATTTCGCTGTTACCGAATCTCAGAAGCGATTACAATTTGGTTTTCCTTTTACTGTCTTTGGTGTTTCAATAATATATTTATTTTGCAAAAGCTTAACGGTAAATACTCCCAGAACCTGATTCTGTTCAAACCGGCTCAGAGCTTCATGAGTTATGTAAGAAGGCAAAAGCAAATGGTTGGAGAAATTGTTTCTTTTTTTTAACAGGCTTATTTATTTATATATTTTTTTTTTGTCTCATTCGTTACAAAGTTCAAAGCACTTTATTGAATTGAATTTAATAAAGTAATAACTTTGAAAGTGCTTTTCACGTTAGCCAATGCAAAAGTAATCATAATTAATACCAGCAGATCTTGATGGGAAAGCTAATTTCAAAGCTCTAACAGTTAATGTGTAACTAATTGTTATTGGCAATGAAAATTAACTTAGCGATTCCAGATTACCTAGAAATACTATAAGCTAATCATAACAAACTGGTTTTTTGTCAGGGTATGTCGATAAAAAAAAAACAAACAGTCAACGTTAAAGTTGTTAAACATGCAAAAGTACTTACACAAAGAGAAAAAAATGAATTGACTTCATTTGCAAAAACTTATACTTAAAGTATAGGGATTGGGTTTTTTTGCTGTTAAAACAATTATTGGTCATTTTTGAAAATTACACTTGAACGCCTTTTTATCGCGTCTGAAATCAATAATGTAAACTTACTTAAGCGAAAATAAAATAAAAGTCATTTCAAAAAGCGAGTGCTAATGAGCGAAGCAAATAAGTCTGTATACTATTAGTCACAGTGTGCTAAAACATTAAGTAAACTACTATACAAAATAATATTGTACTTATAGAAATACGCTTTTACAGAGGTTGGTCCTTATACTATGCTCAATAAACTAATTTCTATTTGTTTAACTTGACAACAAATCTAATAATGCAATTCTATTCATACACTTGTTGACCCTTGAAAAAAAAAACAAACAAAACAACTATGAATCACTTGTAAATAATCAAATCTTGCATCAATAATTTCACATTACAAAAAAAATTTATTTGATTAGGTAAATAAATCTGTTATTTAAATTGCCTTGAACGAAAAGGTCAACATATTTTTTTATGATTTACCCATAATAATAACATTTTTAATTAATACATATATATATATATACATATATATTATATGTGTATTTCAGTATCGTTGTTAATTTGTGTACTTACCCTTCGCATTTGACTGGTTCGGCCATTTGGATTAGGAGCACCAAAGCCGCACTAACGATGACAGCAAAAGCGTCTAAGCGACGCATTTTGTTAGTTGGTTTTGTTTAGATGTAGACGAAAATTAAATAATAAAATACAATGAATTTTTTGCTTTCTGTTCAACAAAAATAGTTAAGGAAAGAAACACTTTTCAAGCGATGCTACACAACCGACCGGGCTCAGAGCTGAGCTGCGACTGGTTGAGCCGGTGACACACGGGATTTGTTATATGTATGTAAGTATGTATGGATGGATGGATGGATGTACATATGTATGTATATATACATGTAGCATCAAAAATCTGGCCTAAGCATTCGCGAGCAGCGCCGACTGCGCCGACGACTATACAAGCACAACAACAATAACAAAAGTAATAAAATGAATAAAAATGCTCGCTGATAATTATAATTAACAAGAAGACTAAGTGAATAAAATCAATTAACCATATTTCAAACAAATACATTTTTTTTTTAATATTAATAAACATTATTATGAACTATAAAGAGCCGGCAATCTCATTGAAAGATTGCAAAAAATATACTTATTTGAGGGTACCGGTTTTTTATTAGTAAATTAGCTATGCAAATGACTTGAATTTTGTTGTATGCCAAACTCTATAAGATTATCAAAACAATATGTTATTGTTATTACCTTGTATAATTGAAAGAAATTTTTGATGAATTCACACAGACCATTTCACAAGTATTGGTAAGACAAAGAACATGAAAAATGATTTAGCTTGGTTTATCAGATGTTTTTCTTCTTTTGTTTCGAAAGGCTAACACATCGAGATACGATACAAAAAAAAGCTGTGAAAACTAATGAAGTCATCGCATGTCATAAACTAAAATTATATTATTCATATTGTTTTTGCGCAAAATTAACAAGAGAAATAGTTAATTAAATTCTCAAATTCGATATCGGTACTTTTTTATTTTTCTCCTTTTGTTGTTGAATATAAATTAAATATGAACTTAGCACTTTAATTGTCATATGTTTAGCGCTCATTAAAGATTTCGCTTTAATTCGCATGCACAATTTGCGAACGAATATATTCACTAGGTTTTTCCTGTTCCAATAGATCAAACTACTGACGTAAATAGATTATGCTGGTCACGTACACATCAAAAACATGCATATGGGTATGTACGTTTGTATATGCACATACATACATATTTATTTAAAGTACTTGGCGTACTAAAATATACACAAGGGTATTTATTATAATAGTTGTCGTACTTCTGGCGTTTGGGTTATTCCGAAACTGATTTTCCTAGAATCGCAAAATGTTTGCCGTGAACTTCAAATAATTTGCATGCGTTCTGTTTACAAATTAATTTGTTCTTTTATTTTTCGTTTTATTTTGCTTTTGTCCCTTTGTCTTGTGCTGTTGTTAAAAAGCTTGTTGTTTTATTTATGAGACACTCAACGCACTAATGAACGTCTCGATTCGTATTGAAAACAAAACCGGCGAACGATTCGAATGACAGCTGGTAACTAAACCGTTCTCTCTGTCACTCTTTGTTTACACCTACTCTCATTCGCGTGCATGTGTGCATTTATGTACATATGTATGTATGTATGTGTGTTTGCGGCTGTGCGGTTTTGTTGTGCTTGCTATTTTTGTGCAAGGGAATTTTCTCTCAAATGACGTCATCTGTTGACCAGTCTTTTGTATTTCACATTGCTACGCAAGCCAAATGTAAATCCCCTCCCCATTTAACATGTATCCTCTACAAATAAGCATTTGATAAATAAATGGTGACACTTATTCTACACAAAGTAGAGTTATTCTTTTTACTAACCAAAATATATAACTTCAGCTGTCTAGTATATAGCCGTACCTCTGATGCTAGCGTTATTTTCTTGTGCTTACTCGTTTATCGGTTATTTGCTTTGCGTTAGAGTTTCATAACACTAATGATATGAATTTTGCAAACGCCTTTAGAGTGGACCAAAATCGACTTGCTCGGCTCTCGTACTTAGTCAGCTGTCGGTCGTTAGCCAACTTGCACGATATTAATTAAAATGAACCGGTTTAGAATGCGCCAAAAATAAATTGATAATAAATAAATAAGTGTGTATGTTTAGTGAAAGACGAACAATGTTGTTTGTCGATCAGCAGCCGCCTTTTACTCGCCAAGGTGAAGCACGTGCAAGAGCGCTGATTCATGCTCCATTTGCTTTGAAAGTTTTTGCAAACACACACAATGTTCTTCTCTTCAAGATCAACTCAGCTGTTTGAAATCTGAGCAGTTTCAAAAGCGCTGTGGCATTCAAAGCGCGCAGTCGCCTGTAAAATTATCGGTGCTTGAAACTTATCTGCGCTCCTCACGTAGTAGATAAAATATTCATTGAAACAAGATAATGGCCGTAAACGTTATGCAGGGCTGCAGCTCTTTGGGTCTGCGCGATGTTTGCGAGAGTACAACTCTATTGGATTATGTGGAATCTGTTGTGGATCATAGCGGAAGCAATGCATCATTCATAAGAAGCACTCTGGAATTATCCACGGCGACAGTTTACTTCGGCTTTTGTGCCCTTATTTCACATATTTTACTAGCTGGCATCACTCTGGTCATAGTGCATAAGTGTGTGTCCTTAAAAATGGAGCACACGGCAGGACATGCTTTCTATTGCACAGTGGCTGTAAGTTATTTAAACTTCGAGGAAAATGTTGGTAACTAAACATGCAATTTCCCTTTCCCACAGTTTGTATTTTGCCTGGGAGAGGCTCTTTTGGTGCGTCACAGTCGAGTCCTTGAAATGTGGCTAGGCATGTTCAATTTGAATTTGTTGCACAGTGCTCTTGGTTTGCTGGCCTTTGGCCTTGGTGTTGGCGGTGTTGCAATTAAAACACTCCAGAAACGGGAACGCAAACGTGAAGATCCCAATGCGATCGTAAAACACTTCCGCAGTAATCACGGATTCTTTGGTAAGTGCACATGAACTCGCTGCACGAAATGCACGCAGTTTATTTACATATATTTAAACATTTATATTCATAGGTATCGTTGGATGTGTTCTGCTGCTTGCCAGTATTCTCAGCGGACTTCCGCTCTATTTCTATACAAATAAATCGCTAAAACTCTTGCATCGATTTTGCTCTCTTGGTTGTTTTGCAACCCTGATGGTGTCACAGATGTTCAGCTATAATACGGGATTTGCTCAACGTCAATGGAAAGCCCACCACGTTCGACTGTTCAAACTGTTGACATTTATTGTATCCATTACGACAATTAATTACGAATTCAGAAGATTTACTCGCGAAATTGTTACTTTAATGGCGCAACAATTCGGCTCTTAATATACATATACATATGTTCAGATTTATTTTTACTAAATTGGGCTGTTGTCATTTGTTTGTAATTTTAAACTTTATTTGTTTTTTTGATACATATACCATAGTATAATATATTTTTGATTACATAGATACATATTTTCGAAGACTAAACACATAGATAGCTTTAATATGGTAAAAAGAAAAGGATACAATTCGCCAAAAATAAAACAACATAATTGCATATTACATGATGCCTTGACACTAATATATAAAGTTGTGAATATTAAAGTTAACTACACGATAAACATAAGACAAAAACGATCAATTGCGACCAATTTGCGATGTGTGCATTATGTCCAATGCAGCTGGTATATTACCCTCAACAGATTCCAACAATTGTGTCAACCAGGCGCCCTCATTACTGAATCCCATTGCCATCATTGCGTTTACCGAGGCATTGATACGTTCATCTAAGAATTCAAATACAACAAAATTTGTTTGTAAATTATCCTCTTTTTCAGTATTATAAAAGAGTATTTACTCACCATTGTGATAGACTATAGGGCGTCTCTCTTCAACTGCTGCTGCTGGAGTAGCAGTTGATGTTGTTGTCGAGGCGCTGTTGGTGGCCACAGCAGTTGTTGAAGTCGAGGTGCTTACTGTATCCACTTGCGGGGTTTGAGTGTGTGCCGTTGTCTGTTCGCGTTGCTGTTCCTCGTTAACGTGCTGGCGCAGCATCTCACCCAACTGGACATAATCACGTACTGGTGACTCTGAAGCATCTGTTGTTGTGGTTCCAGTTGTGGTGTTTAAGTTTATCAAGGCATCCGAACTAGAGACATTGGCAATCGGCGATGCAGTATTGTCAATCATTTGCCAATCCTGATCCAAGCTTTCTGATCGGCTTCGTTGATCCGGCTTATCATTTTCAGTTGCAACGGGAACAGTTTGTGGTTTTGGGGCAACGACATTTGGTGTTGCTGCTGTATGGGGCTTGTCGGGCGACTCAGACGCTAAAGATGTAGCTGATGTTGTGGATTCTGCTGTTGACTTTGCGCTAGCGTCAGATTTTTGTGAAGCTGTGGAGCCACTAGATGCCATCGATGTATCTGCACAACCGAAAGCAGCTGCCTCGCTGGGATCAATCATTTTGGCAAACATTTCGCTAAAATTGTTCAAGATTTCAATGCCAGCACGCATGTATTCGGGATTGACAATTTGGGATAAGTTCTCCAAACTGATAACTGGTGTTGTTGGAGTGGTGCAAGGGGTAGTAGCAGTAGCAGCAGCAGCAGCTGTAGCAGCAGCGGTTGCAGCAGCAGTTGCAGCAGCCGTTGCAGCAGCAGTAGCGGCGGCTTTTGCTGCATGAGCAGCAGCTGTTGCAGCATTAACAGCGGGTGCTACTTCCACTTTGGGTTGATCCTTGGGGCTGCGTGGTGCAGCAACTGGCTCCTCAGCATCGCCTGTAGCAACGAACGCCTCAACAACAGGTGCCTTTGCTGGCATATGGTTTGACTTTTCTTCCTCTGTATTCTTTTTAGTTTCTTGAGATTCGGGAACTGGTGCTGAAGTCGGGGCCTTTGCGGCAGCTGGGGTAGCCGCAGGTGTGTTGCTCTCTGGCAAATTCATCATCATTTCGACAAACTGGGACAGTACGCCGCCGCCATGACGACGAGAATTTATACGATCGCGACGACTGATCCTGGGCTGATCCGGAGCAGTCGGCATTGTTTGTGCCGACGCGTTAGCACTGCCAGCGGCAGCACCTACACTCAAATCAGAGAATGGGCATTTACCACGGAAGCGACGGCCTGAGCGACGATGATGGGAGCTGCTGCCTGAGTTACTTAGCCAGGCATCCACGACACTGGGCCCATTGTTGGTGGGCATGCGTACCATCAGATGCTCTGGATGCTTGTGTGCCTTCTCGCAGCTCTGGCACAAATCATAGTTGGGACACTGAATACAACAGTAGCGGAAACCAACAATTGGCATTGCATTACATGAATCGCATTCAACTCCATCGTGTATGATGAAATTGGTTGGATCATCTTCGGCTGCACCGCCGTCAGCTGTCTTCTGGTTGTTTTCCGACCTTTCAATGTCAGCGACAGCGATTTGCAGATGCATGTTCCTCTCACACTTGTCCAAGAAAATTTCGTAGTCATTTTGATTGACGATTTCGATTTCATCACCATCGGTATCTAAATAGAGTAATGACAAATAAATTAAATTCGGAATTCTTACAAATGCTTGTGCAATTTTTTTTTTCGAATAATGATTGCTTAATTTTGCAATACTCCATTCCAACGGCAAAAAAAAAAAAAACAATAAATAAAACCAGTTTTGCTTTAATACATACATACATATGTACATACATGTACATTAACCGAACTGTTTATTTAGAGTATCTTTCTGTTAATAATACATTATCAGAAACATAAAAACATGATTAAATAATAATTAACTAATATTTAATAAATATGTCTTGTTCGAAATGTGCGAGTGAATCATGCATTTATGGAAGATTTAATTTTGCTATCAATTTCAACGATAAGCAATAGTGAATCACAGTGGGCAAAGAGAAAAACAACCGCTATACGTATGTACATGCATACACTTCGTCCATTTTGTACACATTTTTACAACGGTCTGTTGCGGCAAATACACACAAACAAACATGCAATTGATGTACATGCACACGCAGGCACACAAAATAAAAAAAACATGCATGCATACACAAATGCATTAAAATGCACTGAATTGATTTCGTGTTTTGATTTGACCCATTATATCATCAGCACTTTTTTCCGTATGTTTACTTACCAAGCCAGTATGTCCTGATCTGGGACTCCGGAAGCTGACGTTCTTGGAATAGGTACATCTCAATTTCACGACGCAAAATCATCAAAGTTTTTGATGGCATTCTTAAATAGGCATTGAGTTTCTTCGTTGCACCAGCTGGTGCTCCGTGATAGGTGATTTTTAACAATTTCTCAGGCATATTGATATTTTATTCTTTTTGTATTGCAAAATTAATTATTTATAGCAAATTATTCTTGTTTAATTTAAAACAAATGTTCTATTTACTGCACAAATTTTGTTGTGTGTTTGGTCAACGTCGTCTATTGCGTCGCACTTGTTCTGTGTGTATGCATGCGATGTATGGTGCAGCTTCGGCTTTTATACGGATTGTGTCAGTCGTGGTTTTATAGACACGAAGGTTCTTGAATATTCTTTGCGCACGAAAATATTGCTAAATCACTCTCGGACCAACGAAATGTTTGTGAATGATACGTATAAAATTTAAGTAATGCCAAGCTGGTCTTAAATAAGCCGATAAATCAAAATCGGTAGTTTCGTTGCTGTCTAGGAGTGTTGGTAAACCTTAAAAAATCTGTTCAGTAAACTTATCGACTGGCAGCCCTGGTAAGCGCAAAATATAAATTTCTTGGCGGAGCTTTTAAATGGTATTTGATTTTATTAAGTTTTTAAATCAAGAAAATACAGCTTAAGTGTAATAATACATTTGTATATAAAATGTATTATGGATTCAATTATGTATGGTGTCAGGCATGTGAGCGTCGAAACATTTGCAGCAGCTGCAGCATGTGTGCTCTGGTTCTATAGAAAAAATAAATAATTTAAAATGTCAACGGGAATATATTGTCTATATATGTTTACCGATTTGAGCTCGGCACATCATCATTGGTATGCTGTCGACTCTCGATGTCCTTTTTCGGTGCTGGTATACTTATCACTTGAGTTGCTGCCACATCTGTAGCATTATTTTCAGCCTGCGTCTGATAAATTTGACCAGACTCTGTTGAAGCCGTCTTTTTTGGCAGTGTATTGCCTAATCACGCAAATGCAAAAATATTCACTTAATACCACATTTTCTTATATCTTTTTTGAACACTTACTTAGATATTCCTCAGCTAGCAGATCCATCCAGGACGAATCATCGCGAGCTGGCAAACCAATTACAAAGCCATCAAGTCGTAATTTTAAATTCTCCTCACCCTTCTGCCGCTGATCATAGTGTACCTCCTCCACCTGATAGCCATAGTCGGCATAATCATTGTACAACAGCTCAATTAAATCGCTGGCACTGCTGCGCCCCTTCAACGGCTTTGGCATAGCCAGGCCAACAAATTGCAGCAGCATGAAGACAAACAAGCGATTCGTGAATTTGCACATCGTAAAGCGTTCCACGTACACAGGACCGTTGCCGTTGGACAGCGGGCATTGAATGAGCTGGAGCTCTGGACCTGAACACAAGATGAGCCTTTTTGCCGAGAACGGAAAACTAAAAAGAAAAAAGAAAAACCCGATTTATGTGAATGTGGTTAGATATAGAAGTTCAGTTCAATGGCCAAAAGACTTCCGCATTGTGATGGAAATGCGAGAATTATCCAATAGAGCTGCCGTTGACCGCAAGTTGGAACGAATCAATGCACACGAACTTCAATGTGCAGTTGGATGAAGAGGTCATCTTGAGTTCGCACGTGAACTTCATTTGTTTTATAATATATCGAATAGGCTTAAAATTATAATTCCTTTCGTAAAAATCTGTAAAATATATGCAAATAAATAATGTATTAAAAAATGTATACAATTTATAAAAAGTGTAAGAAAATTTATAGTAATTCAGCAATTTATAGTAATTCTTTATAATTGGCAGTAGAAGGTTTTTGCGAAAGGAAAGGAAAAGAGCAATTTAATTTTCCCTTTATAATATAATAATATTTGCGCCGATTAAATATTGTACACTATGTTATGCGTTCTATGTTCATAGAGTAAACATCAAAAAGAGTTACAGCAAAGCGTGGTTGGGGTCCAGTTGTTAATAAAAACAAAGAAACTCAATTCCCAAATCAGTTGTTTGGAACTTTAAAAACAATTCTAAAGCAATTAGCTAGAAATCGGTTGAACAACTCGCAATTAATGCTTAATTAATTGTGCAAACTTGCTTAGCCCAATAACCTAAATTCAGTTAAGACGCTGCCGCTTGGGAATAAAAAACGTAAGTCATTGTGTCTGAGATAGAGGGATAGAGAGAGGGCGAGACGTTCTAATTATTGCTCAAACTTGGTTTATAGTTTGTTGTTTATTGTAAGTATTAACGGCGCATCGTTTGTTCAGGTGTTCAGTTTGTTGTTGAACAAACGTTGGCCAGGGTCAATGACCAAGGCTAGTGGTTTGTTTAGAATGCGCCTATTCCCACAGGAAGATGCTGCTGCTACTATCAGAAACTTGAAATTGCATTTAAGAATTTTTGTGTGTAGTGAAAAAAAAAACTGGTTTGGCTATTGAAAATTGCAACGTAGCAAATTATGGTTACTGGCCTTAGTTGAAGCAAACGCTTTTTCCCCACCTCTCCCCCACCCAACTTTTTAAACTTGGTTTATCTCTATCCTTCAGCGCATCATTACCGTTACACGCACATTGATTAAGCGCTCTCACTATCTCTCTCGCTCTGACTTCCGTCACTTACCAAAGCATTGCCCATTATTATTGCGCCATTTTAAAATTTCCCATTAACATTCGAAAGCTTGGCGCTTAATTTGAATTACTCAAGGTTTGTTTTATTGTGTATATAATTTGTAAGGCTTAAATCTAATGCTTTCATGTTTGTAGCAACCTCTAAAGATATTCGCTTCCATTAAGCAGTCCGCAAAATGAATGGTTCAGTCTCAATAGCCCTCAACCTGGCGGCAGGCGCCGTAGCTATCACGTCGCTGTCCAGGCGCACAACGTGCCAGTCCGTCACGCAGAAGCGTCTTGGAGTCAGCAAGTGAATCGCCAAGCAGCTCAAAGCTTAGCACATCTGCCTCAACCAGGTGCTTGGGCATCAGGATCGGTGTTGGCTCATCATCCAGCTGCCAGTTGCGCGGCTGTGCTTCCTCCTCATTCACAATATAGCCGGGCACATCGATGGGCGGATAATGGACATTGCTGGGTTGAACCAGATCGCTGCGATAGAGCGGCACACTGATGGAACGTGCATTGGCATTGGTCAAATAGGTGTCGGCTGGTGCCAGGCGATTGGTGTCCAAGAAACTATCACCCCGCAGCGCACGGGAATTGCGATAATATTGCGATGCAGCCTGATTGAAACTCTCAAGCAAATTGTTTCCAATCGATGAGTGGCTGCTGCTACTGCCGCTGCTAGTGCCGGCACTGCTGCTGCTACTTGTGGCGGGCACTGGTGGCAATGCTTGGATTAGCTCTGGTTCCGCCTCCAGATGATAGGGCTTGATTAGTTGCGGCATTGGTATCAATTGTGGCGGCAATACATCCACCTGCTGGCGATGCAAACGTGGCTGCAACTGCAGCTCCTCGCTGGAAGACGAGATGTCCACATGGTATGGTGTTCGACCCTCAATATATTCCGGCAGAGTTGATTGAGAGATCTGTTGTTGTTGCTGTTGGTTCTGTTGTTGCTGCTGTTGAAGTTGTTGAAGCTGTTGCTGTCGCTGATAAAAGGACTTTAAAGCCGCGGCTTGAGCATGTTTACGTTTGTTATTACCGCTGCTGCTGCTCTTGGTGGCACCACGCAACGAGGATTTGGTCAACAGATCCAACAGACTGAGGCCCTCCTGTGGTCCGGGTGGAATCAGCACAATCATAAAGTTCTCCAAATCTGCACGTATGTTATACTGTCCCTCCTGACGTTGATCATAGGTAATCACACGACGACGCAGTCCATCCTCCACATCCAAGCTAGGCGGTCGCAGTCCTATCGGCTGTTGTGTCTCAACTAAAGCAGCTTCCGCCGCTTCAGCTGGCGCCACGGCCGGAAAATGTTCCTCCTTAATGGCAGTTGTACTTGGGCTTGGATTTGGATTCTGACTTTGACTGCTGTTTGGCAACGCTTCCGTTGTGCTCTCACGCAAATAGGATGCTGCAGACGCTGACGCCAACGACAACGCCAACATTAGCAGCAGCAGCGTGAAAGTCTGCGAAAGCATCTTTTTTTATAGACAAAAGACAATTTTTAAATAACAACTGCCGCTCGATTTGTTCTATGTTCTTAACGCATGCGCTTCTGTCTCGCAACTGATTTCAAGCTAGCAACGCAGGCCTTAACGTCAACATCGACGTCGTCGTCGACTTCGACGTCAACGCATGCGCAACTTTCATATTCTGCTGCTGCTGCTGCTGTCGACGACGTCGCTGCTTTGTTGCTTTCTTTTGATTCTTGTTCTGCTTTAAGTCGCTGTTGTTGTTGTAGTTCCTTGTGTTTTGCTTTGTTATTGTTGTCGTGCCCATTTCGTTTGCGTGACTTGCGTACGTCGACGCCGACCGCTCTACCACCCGCGCTGCTGCACCTATTAATACACTTCTCTGTTATTAGTGATATTTATTGCGGCGCAGCTTTTGGGGTTCTCATCGCACACAAACGACGCTTTGCGCACAGTGGTATGTGAATTAGATTTTCACACCAATTAGGCATTGCGGAAGCATTTTCAGCTAGCTAATCGTGTAGGCACGTACTCAAAAATTGATCGATGCATTGTTGAGAGCTGTACAAACTCGATGACAGTCGTGTATACTCTATTAGATGTCATTTGTGCGTGTGTGCGTGTGTGTGTTTATAATTATTCTTTGAATAAAATAGAATCAAAATTGAAGACGCACGAAGCAGAATATTCTTGTTGGCTTTTTAAATTTAGATGCTAAATAGGTCTAAACAACGTTGCTCCAATTTTTATAGGAATCATCAAAATGTTAATGCTAAAAATTATATTTTTAGATTTCAATTATCTTTCATCAAATTCTTAATAAAGTCTCTGAGAAATTGTCAAGAAAATTTTTTTTTTAAATATTAAGAAATCTCTCACCACTAAAAAGTATTTTTACCGCAAAAACAAAGAATTTTATTTTGCTGACCTCATTTTATATAAAAATTGTTGCCAAATGTTTGCTGTCCGATCTGTAAACGTGATAAGGAAATGCATCTTAACGACGAGTGTTTTTTTTTTGGCTGCTGAGACATCAACCCATTTAAAATACTTAGCCTTAAATGTAATTTGCATTTTTGGAAATAAAATTTATTACCTTAAAAGTTGTTTTTTGTGTTGTTTTGTGCACAATATTTAAAGGATTAAAAGGGGAAGCGACATTTACAGTTACACATAAGCACATAATAATAAAAATAATGAGTAGTAAACTTATAAATGTGTTGCATTAAAAGTTAAAATTATAATTACACAGTATGCATTTAATTAATTAGAGGTCTTGTCGGTTATCTTAGTTAGTTAAAAACATTTGAGGTTTCTTTATAATTTTTAATAAACTAGAACAAATTTAAAATACAAATAAATTAAGCACATTAAAAGAGAATGCTATTATATAATAACATGTATACGATTGAAAAACTAAACGACACATAAACATTAAAATACACTGACTATAATTAAAACGATTATACAATACAATGGAAGCGAGCGTCATTTTTCTATTGTTTTTCTTCTTTTTCTTCTTTTGTGCTAAATCAAGTCTTTTAAGAACTGTATTGGATCTTAAATAGAGTGATTGAAGATCGAATGACGATGATTTAGATATTTGCCTGGATGGTATAGAATTCACTTATAAGACGTCATGGATAATAATATTTCGACAAATTCAGACGGAAAAACTAAAGTATTTGCGAGCTCTACAGTTAATTTAAGAGTATCCACGGAACTGAGTGTATTTGTGTGTGTGTGTGTGTGTTATCTGAAAGCGGAGTAAGGATGCTGATCCTTGCCTAACCTGAGCAATTTGTTAATAAAGCACTAACTAAGCCAAATTGATTCGCATTAAAATGAACAAAACAAGTTTGCCGCCAAACAACTAAACAAATTTGAAATCGCCAATGCCTAATCCTCCTTGCTTGATGTCTTTGGCTCCTCCTTGCGCTCCTGCAGATTCGCCTGCGGCTGAATATCCAACACTGCGACACGTTTATGTACGGTAAAGCAAACCCGATTAAAGTGCTCGCACATCTGATTCACAACACTTGCGCCATAATGCCAGTGCGTAAATGTGGTCACAATGAGCAGCAAATAGAGCAACGGTCGTTCCAGCAATGGCAGCCACAAGCCCAGCAGAATGGACACTGCAAACATTGGTGTCTGCCAATGCCAGATTTCACTGCGTGTCAAAGACATTTGGGAGACAATCAAACGACACTGTAAATAGGTTATAAGAAAGAATATAAATTAATAAAATGTTGTGACTGTAAATTATATAGGCCATAGTTATAAAGAACATAAGTCGAACATCCGAAGTATCGAGCTTCTGTGAAACGAAGTTTTCTATTCAACGAATTCATATTCAGAACCTTGCAATTTGGTTCTATCAAAAATCCACTCTATACAACAGTTATTTCTTTACCCCTTGTGATTTTATTGATGCGCCTTTTTCCATATTTTTGTAGATTTAAAAGTCTCATTTAACAAAACTAATTTAAATGTTTGTGTTTGCTTGAAATCGAATTCATAATTAAATTGTTATTGCTCTGCCTTATGGCCAGATATATTGTACTCAAATTATATAATTATCGGCTGCCTCTTTATATTCTCGTATGACTGCCATCACATTTAGCGACTCTTGGCACTAGACTTTAGCATTAGTTTAATAAGTGGATCACCCTCACGGGGAAATACAAAGATGCCGCGATCCTTTTTAAAATAGCGATAGGCACGATCCTGATACCAGCCATAAACTTGATTCGTTGTCATTGGTTGAGCTGTGGCATGCTTTGGCACATATTTCTTGGGCGCATTATCCTCAGCTGTTTGGGCAGCATCGTCAGTTCCCTTCGGTGAATTCTTATCAAACTTTCCCTCATCATCGGAGCAATTGAAATAGGGCCAATCATGGCGTGCATAAAACTTAAGCGTTAAAGGACGCTCTAAGTCCGTTGATGTTATTCCAGACTTAGCGTGTTTGTCGGACGAAGTAGAATCGCCTTCTGTTTTAGTAGGTAAATCGGCTGCACAGCGTCGAACGCCACAGCAAAAAGGTGGCATTGTTTACAATTTTGTGTTTGCCTTTTTTCGTAATGTGTTTTCTAGTTTGAAATCGAATCATACATGATGACAAAATGATGTTTAAATTAATATTTATACATACATAAGCTTACTAAAACTTTTGTTGCATAAAACACTAATCATTTTCTAGTTTAAAAATATTTATACATATTTATGACTAACAACAAACCACGCCACCGCATATCTAAAATAATTTACTTCCATATCGGCTGATTGCGATTGGAGCCCTGTATACATACATGTATATAGGAATGCTTAAACTTAAGGTTGCGTAAATGATTATGGCTCATACACAAACAAACAAAGCAAACTATAAAAAGCGAGCTTTAGAGATTACACAGCGATATAAGTGAAAAGAAAAAAGTTTCCCTTCAAAAGCGATTATATCTGATTACTAAGAACTTACGCTGACGTTTGAGAAGATAGTGCCACTTAACATGAACATGGCACGCGGATCCCGTTCCATAATATCATTCGGCGATAAGAATGGCCAGGCAAGAAGCAGCACAAAGTAGGCAACAAATGGCCACATTGGACGTACGGCCTCCTGAAGCGATAACAAACGGCCAGTGCGTTGAGCATATGAACTAGAAAGCAATCAGATATAAAAAGTTAATAATTAGAATGCAAATAATGAGGAGCATTTGGGCACTCACTTGTAGACATTGATAACAACTAGAGGTAGATTCGACATTGCACTAATGTGCAGCACTGCCTCCATTATATTGCCCAGTGACAGTGCACCAAAGGGTCCAAGCGGCAATGCAACTTTCCAACTTTCATAGCCCAACCACCAGGTGACCATGTACATGGCAGTGCTGCCCCACATGCTCAAATCATAGCCCCACGGTAAATACAATACGCCTGTATTGTATTTCTCCCAGTGGGAGAGAAAGAAATTGAAATAGACCGTTAAGCAGACATAGTACATGCGCATGGGACGCACTGAGTAGACGGTGCTTCGTCCAAATATGCTGTACAGACACGTCGGTATCAGCATAGCCGTATATGAATCCAAACCATGATCAAACAGTTCACCCAACGGCCCTGAGAGTCCAATGCGACGCGCCTGCTTGCCATCGATGCCGTCCAATGTGTATGCAACGAATATATTTATAGCAGCGCAGAGCCACACCCATTTGGGTATGGGTGCTGCTTCCTTTTCATCCGAACTGGCCTTGAAATTCCAATCGTAGTAGGAAAGCAACAACAAATTCATTACACTAAACAGGAAGCCCAGAAATGTCATCAAATTGGGCGCAAACCATCGCGGGAAGAACTAATGTGCAATAATTATTATTATAAAACTATTGATTTTCTGCCAACAAACTACAAAATCTCACCTTGACCAGCCAATTCCAAAACGGATGCATTACATATTGGCTAAGCGGTGAGGTGTCTATCGCACTATACTGCATAAGAGAGAGGGAGAGAGAGAAAGTGTGTGTTTGTGTGTGCTTGTATTTTATTTATGGGCATCATTCGCTTACCTTGTAGTTGTCAAAGCCATTGATTTGCTCCCTTCTCAGGTATTTGTAGTCCAGTAATTGCTGTACACGTTGCATCTTCCTTATTTGTTGTTGTTGTTTTGGTGTGGCGCAGGTAACGCACGTGTTCCGTTAATTATTGTACTGTACAGCCTCTCAGTATGCGTATGCTCATACACATACATATATATATATACTATATACACAATATAATGTAATCAAAGCGGGGGAAAAAGACACTCGACTTGTTGTTGTTGTTGTGACAATTGACAGCAGCTTTACACGTTAATTGCCAATAAACACCAAACAATTAACTTAAATTTTGTTTGAGCATAAGTTGGCTTCTTCTACAGACTACACGTATTAGATGGTAAAAACTTTGAAGCGTGCACAGCTCGCTTTTTATTCTAATGCAAAAATACTTTGCCGGCTGTATTTTTCACGCTTCAGCCACACACACACAACACACGCAGCCGTGCATACACGCACGCACTGATATACTGACTCACACGGATACACTCAGCTGGGCTGCATTTGGGGGTTGTTTTGCAACACACTTTGGACGCATTCAACTTTTTTAGAGATGGTATCTATGGGTAGGTTTTTTTTAATACACTTAATTAATTTTAGTTGCATGCGATTCATGAATTACCTAACCATTTTTGCGTGTTAAATCACAATTAAAAGTTGTTGGCATTTGATACAACAGTGCTGCCATCTCGACTTAAATGCAGTGCAGCCATCAGTGCTCAAAAACAACATGAAGTCGAGCAATGTATCGAATAGTAAGCGGTTTAATTGAAATATTTGAAAATGATTGTTGATGGGCTTTATTGTTGTAGGACGTTTGGAAATTCGTGTTATGTATAAAAAATCACATTGCGTACAAAAACATATATATACTCGTATAAAGTTTAACAAAATTGAATTCATAAATAAATTTAACCTAATTATAACATAAGGAATATGTGTGTGTTTGAGAGTGTAACAAAAATTGCTATAAATAACGCTAATAAGACTTTTAGTTTGCCCTAACTGCTATTAGGTTTCACGTATAGTATATGATTATTTGGTGATTTGATTTTTTAGTTTGATTTCTTTAAGTTCCGTTTACGTATATTGCCTGGACAACCGCCGGCGCCCAAGAGATGCATTTTCCAGCCACCATCCAAAGGAAGATGCACATCATCGTGGCACAGTGGACAGCGAGCAGCGCCCGTTTTGAGTTCTGCATAATGTAATTAATATCAATAATTTACTCTGGAGACAGTAGTTAGAGTTAATACCGCGACAAAAGTCCTCCATTTGATGCAGTTCGTAAAGCTGCTTGTGCACTGACTCCGTGCAGCGGGTGCACATCACATAGCTATCTTTGGCATCACATTCGGCTAAACAATTGGCCATATACTAAATTATATTATATAAATATTAAACGTAGTTAAACTCACTCGTCAAATGATAGTTGAGGTCGGCTACTTCCAGTATTTGGCTACATTGTGGGCACTTGGTGAGAAATGGACACACCTTCCAATAATGGAGATCCAATTGACTGGCATCTCCACCAGCGTAACACCAGCCACAAAACGGACAAGTGCTATAAAATCAAAATTTTGATAAGAATTAAGTTACAATGAGCATACTGTGTAAATTACATTTTAGGTGTTGTTTCCTCTGTGGACTCGGAGTTGGAGGCTGATCCTTTGCGCGAGTTTGATGCCGAGAGCATTGAGCGTTTAAGTTGCTCATTGTACTGCTGTTTCCCATTATAACTAACAAATCCATTATCCGGACCGGTGACCAATGGAACAACACTCTTTCTTCTTGCATCGGTGCTGGTCGTGGGCTGTAGGAAATCCGTGCCATTAGTGCACGAGCCATGTGCGACATCGGCGAGCAGCTCTTGCTTGCGCTCCAAGTCGAGCTTATCAAACTCCGTGAAGAGCTGGCGATACAACAAATTACGTCGCGTAATATCATCATCCGGTGGAAGTTGTTTGCGAACCAGACGCGGATTCACCTTGTACACAAGCAACAGAATGCGTTCGGCAACCTTGCGTACGGGCTCCGCCGGATGATGAATACCAGAGCAGCCGCAGTCAGAGAGTGCGCGACATGTTAATCCACTGTGTTTATCCGTGCTTATGCCCTGCGTATGCACCAACTGTTCGAGCATTTGCAAACGGCTCATTGCCAGTCGTTGATGCGTTCCAGAGCCTACGCTGCGGGATAACGCTGGTGCGACCAGATGCTGCTCCGACACCTGCGGACAGGCGGCAATGCTGAGTATTGTGTGCTGGGCAAGCGTATGCAAGCGAGCCGAAGGATCGCCCGACTTGGCCAGCAGTTCGGGCAGCAAACGATCCACACAACGGGCCACCTCGCTGTTTGACACACGTCCCGGCACATATTCAAGGAATAGGACGCGCACCGCCTCGGTAGCCTGGCTAAACACAGAGTACACAGCATCGCGTACGGCACGATGTAGTAGCAGAGCAGCGCTGCGTGCAACCTTATTTGGACTAGCCGCATGCTCATTGCTGGGTTCTTCCACAGTTTCCTGCTCCTTAAGAAAGTTGCGCAGACGCATTAAGCCATCCTCGCGGTCCTGAAATTGCCGCGAATAGAATTGTTCAACCTGCAGGCATACATAAAAGATCAGTTAGTAATCTGTATTTCTCAAAACCAATACGAAGACTTACCATCTCACTGCCAAAGACCAATATGGGCAGCGCTGCCTGGCGCCGCTCGCGATCATTGAGACGCGAACGACTGCGATTTGGATCCGCTTCGAGCAGTGCATTGCCCTGGCACTCCCTTAAAAATTCATTAGTATGTGAGCTAAACAGTTTTGGGGGAGGTTACAACGGAACGGACAACGTTTACACGCGATATATATAAAGAGAAACGAAATGAAACAAAACGCATCAAAAACATCGACGACAATTTACGGTTAGTGTTTTGGTACTCAAACAATGGGCGCTTCTAAAAAAAACTATCGATTACGTTAAAGTGATCAGTGTTGTATTGTTTGTTATAGTGTCATCGTTATCGCTGTCATACCTCATGCGGCATCATGCAAAATGTATATTATTTCTAACTACATCAAAAACAACAATAGCAACGCTTTTGACAGCACTTACTGTCTTAATGCGGGTATGGCTCGCTCCTCATAATCTTCGTAGGAGTTGCGTGGTGCACTTTTATTACGACGTCTCAACGATCCTTGTCTACTGGACATGGGAGAGCTGTGACGCGATGCCATTGGTAACCGTGGGGATTGGGGTAGTTCATCGTGCGATTTGGCATACAAATGCAGTGCAGCTGCCGAGGCTACAATAGAAGCAACAGTTTCACTGCTGCCCGCCTCCATTGGCGATTTCTCAACCTGAGCGACCTGATTACTTTTTGGGCTGTCAACCGCCTCGGCCAGAGCGTGTGCCACATCCTGTAGACTGGGAGCAAGTGGCAGATTGGGTTTTCCACCCGCATAAATCTCACAGCTCTGATCGTTTTGGCTAAGTGGACCCTCGGTTTCGAGCAGCTGTTGTACTTCTAGCTGCTTCAGGACGCATGCACGATACATTTCAATCTGTTCCTTGCGTAACTTGGCTGCACTAAAATCCTCCTGCTGGACTGCCTGTCGCTTGGCTAGTGCATATCGACCCAAACGCTCGCCTGCTGTTCGCAGTGCCGTCATGCAGAGCTTTAGCTTGCGTGCATACTCAAAGCGTTCCGAGCTGACTGCCTGTATCTTGCGTTGCTCCAGATCTCGGATGTGCTGCACAATTGACTCTTCGACGTACATTGAGAATAGAAGATCATCACATATGGAGGCAAGAGCCAGTTCTCCAGTGGCCGTGTCTATTGGCGGTGTCGTTTCGCTTGCCAATTGCTCCTCGCTATTGTTAATTGCAGCGATTTCCAAATCTTCACCGAGCACATTAACTGCCATTAGGGCAATTTGTTGATTACCATTGTTGTACTCATTACAATGGGCGCCAATTAATCGTAGCTTCAGATGCGTACCACGCCGGGGATTAACCGTAACGCTCTGGAGCTCACGAGATTTGTGATTGGTGTTCGCATTGTCGGCGAGAGCGACAAATCCAAGAAAATCAAAGTACTGAGAGGACGGTGTGCTGGGCATTGACTTTGGCGAGTAGTGCAGCCATAGTTCGACTTTTTCGGCTAGTATAAAAATGAAGCTTAAATATAAAGCTCAAATTTTAATCAAAAAACTTACGTATTAGATACTGGTGGGCCAAAAGTTGAATGCGATAGACTTTCGCCGGTTGATGGAATCGCAATATTATGTCATGTGTGCTTAGTCCACTGTCTACGGCACTGCGCCAGCCATGCACTGTAGGCCCATGGGTATTTAGCTCGCTTGCTGGGAAGCTGGCATCCTCATCTAGAAAAAAACAAAAACAAAGGAGTTGCCAGCTGGTTATTAATAAAGGCAGTGTTGGTAAGCAGTGCACTTTGAAATAAACAAATGTTTTAACAGATGTTCAATGAAGCAGTAACAAAAACAAAATACAAAACAATGAGGCACATATCTCACACATACACTTGACGATTACGTGGCGCCAACCGGTGACGCTTCTTATCTCATTACACGTATATTCTCCGACGAAGAATTAGTTTAGTCGCGATTCGAAACTGAAGCAGAACGCTGCTCAGCCAATTTTTATGTTATTATTTGTATGAATCATTGAGTAGCTCAAAAGATGCCGAAAGACACTCATACATCTTCACTACTCTCATCCGCCTGGCTGCAGATACAAAGCATATTGAACAGCATAAATCATATGTTGATCTTTCTTGTAGCAGCTTTCTTCTTTGTACTTGCTCGCAGTCTGGATTTCCAGGATACGGCTATGCATATGTTCATGACTGGCATTGGTGTAAGTAACAATAAACAAAGTCAGTGGAAAAAATCTTAATTGATAATCGTTATCTTATCATTAACTACGTAACAGTATTACTTATCATTCTCATTCGATCACCTTTGAACCCATATTTTTATTATTGTTATTTTTCTTTCTAGTTTCATGTTCTAATTGCTCAAGCATTGATGTCACACTACAAGGTGAATCCTCTGACACGTTGGATATCGCACAAGAATAAATCGCGTTATCATGGCCTAATGCAATTGATTGGCGGCTCCATGGTGTTGCTGGGTGCGTGGGGCAAGTTTTCTCAGAAGGACGTACATTTAAATACCTGGCATGGAAGATTTGGTGTGTGTGCGCATAAATTATGAACGCTTCAGTAAATATGTATATTTAAAATTTGTTTTGACTTGCAGGTGTGGCTGCTGCCCTTGGCTGTGCTGCCAGCCTTGTTGGCGGTCTAGTCAACTTTTTCCAGCCCAAATTGGTATTGAAATTCATGCCGGTCTCTGAACTGCGCTATCGTCATAATCTATTTGGACTCATCCATTTTACGCTGGGCATGAGCGCCATTTACCTGGGTTACTATTCAGTATTCTTCACGAAATATGTGGATAATCAATTCATTCCTGCTATGATGTTGACCACTGTGCTTGTCTACTTGCTAACCATGATTGGACCTATGAGTTCGCTATTGACAAAGCTCAAATACAGACGACAAAAGCGGAATTCCACGTAAAAAAAATTAAGCATTTAATCAAAAATGGTGAAGGTTATAAGAGGCTACAAAGGAGTGTCCCCGAGTACGGGCACAATAAAGAGAACTTAAGCGCAACGAAAGACCAATTTAAATTGTAAATTCACTGCGCTTGGAACCTTGCCAAAATGTTCTTTGGCTGCATATTTAATTGGATATATGTACATATATAACGATGCAGACAGACGCCAGACTTATTACGACAAGCAGCAATCTGTCATTATACTATTGATATATATACATATATAAATACATAAACATGCTGCAGAGATTTGATGTTATGGTCCGAATACATTATTAGGTACAAAGACAAATTGCTTTGCAACACATTTTTTTTAGCAAAACAGTAAAAATATGTGTATATGTTTTCTGTTTATGTACGAGATAAGTGATTAAGTTTCATTATCATGAGGTTGCAATCAAGTTTACTTTAACAATTATAACCGTTGTTTGATTGGGCGTCACACAAGGCGTATGCGTATTTTTATCGATTTCTCAAGTACAGCTCGAATAGCGCCCAATTCTCAGTCCCGAACTTAGCCAACGATAATGGAAACTAAAACAAAATTAAAATAACAAAATATTCAAATAAAAATCTTTAAATAAAGGCTAGCAATTAATTGTCGTATTTGTGTTTTTTGTTTGGGTTTGTTTACCTGAGGCAAATACCACATTAAATGGTATTTTCTTGGCCATTGCGTTGCCACTTAGCACTTCACAACTTTACGCGTTCACATTAACTGCAAACGAAAAAAGTATAATTCTTGTTGCCGTTGGCAGCCTTATGCACATACTAAAAATTTGAGTTATTTAAGGTGCGACCCATGCCATATCATCTGTGACTATTAAAAGTTTGCACAGTTGCAGCTCATTCCGGCTTCAACTGATATCGATAAATAGCAGCTGTTTCAAAATCGGTGTTTAGCAACACCACGAACTATTATTGAGGGAACATATTGAACGACTAGTTCGCTGTTCGATCAAGCAGTTCGATGCAACATTTTATGGAATAACAAAACACAAAATGCCAACAAATAGCCATAAATACAGCATTTTGCTGCCTACATACAATGAAAAGGACAATTTGCCGATAATCATATGGCTAATTGTGAAGTACATGAAAGCGAGGTAAGTTAAACAATTTCTAATGGGCTAATTGAATTAAAAACAGTTCTCCATTTAGCGGCTACGAGTATGAAGTGATTGTTATTGATGACGGCAGTCCGGATGGAACACTGGACGTGGCCAAGGATTTGCAAAAGATCTATGGAGAGGAGCGCATTGTTTTGCGTCCACGCAAAGCCAAGCTGGGCCTGGGCACGGCCTATATGCATGGCATTAAGCATGCCACAGGCGATTTTATTATCATTATCGATGCCGATTTGAGTCATCATGTAAGCATAGATTGCATACTACCGAATGATGCAATGAATTCCTATCGTTTTCTTGCAGCCTAAGTTCATAACCGAGTTTATTGAGCTGCAGCAATCGGGCGATTATGATATTGTATCTGGCACACGTTATGCTGGCAAAGGTGGCGTCTACGGTTGGGATTTCAAACGCAAACTAATCTCACGCGGTGCCAACTATCTCTCCCAAGTGCTACTGCGACCCAATGCCAGCGATTTGACTGGATCATTCCGGCTGTACAAGAAACATGTGCTGCAGAAGTGCATTGAAAGCTGTGTGTCAAAGGGTTATGTCTTCCAAATGGAAATGCTAGTACGTGCCCGCCAGCATAATTTCAGTATTGCTGAGGTGCCCATTACGTTTGTGGATCGCATTTATGGCACCTCCAAATTGGGTGGTACTGAAATCATTCAATTCGCCAAGAATTTGTTATATCTATTTGCCACCACCTAGAAGATGATTAAAGACAACAACGATAAATCTAAATGACTTGATGGATTTTTAATTTGTAACGTTATTTTTTTTGTTTTGTGGACTTTTAGCTTTCATTTTTGTTTAACTTTTTTGTACATCTGGTAAGGGATTTTTAAAGAATTTAAGAACTAATGAGTTATGCATGAGAAGTTTGTTTTTGTGATATTTAGTATACTATATAATTTAGAATTATAATTTGTTTTTGGTTTTTTTCTGTCAGTTGTCATAAATGTACTATAATTTGAATAATGATATCTAATTGTAATTGAATCATTTAATTACTTAAGTTAAAAACTTTGTGCTGGTTATCGGGATTGCCATATAAGGTGCCACAGTCGTCCTCCAAAGTGTTGGCAGTGCTGCCGGCATAATTCTTAAGCGCCAGCGTTAACAAATCATTGCGATCCTTGAGAGCGAGCACCACAAATGCTCCACTTGGCAGTATCTCGGCTGTGCTGATTTTTGTAGGTGGCTTGAAAACCGCCAGAGATTTAGCTGCAAATTAAAGTGAATTGAATTGAGTACAAAGTATTAATAGACGTGTATGCTCTAACCATACCTGTGCTCAACTCCCACATGCGTATAGCTGTGTCGCGGCCCTCCTTGTCATACGACAGCAACACCTTGCCCAATGGATCCAGTTTTAAGAATGTGACGGGCGCATTGTGTCCAATCAATGTACACTTGCAATTGCCCGTAACTAGATCCCATATCATAATCTTGGCATCCTCGAGACCAGCAATGACACAGGCATTCAATTGGGATATGGCCAGGGAGACCGTATTGCAGGTGGGCTTCCATTTCTTGAACAATGTGCCGCTCTGCAGATCATATACCACTATGAAATTTGGCGTCGTCGGCTCATTGAGCTCCTTGGCAACCACACACACATAGGATCCCTCGTGTGTGATCGCCGACAATGATGTAACAAAATCATGATGTGGAATTCTCAGATCGTAAAGCAACTTTCGTTGGGATAAATGCCAGACAAGCAATGGGAACGGCTTCTGTGTCTCATCGCCACAAACGAGAATTCTGAAGATCCAAAAAAGTATAAGTGAACAAATTTTCAATTTGAATTTTTCTGATGCTTACCGTCCATCGCCTGAGGCAAGCAGCGAGTTAAGGAAACGATCCTCGCCTGCTTTGAAGGTTGTCACACAATCGCCGGACTCCAAATTCATGAGATTAACATACATACGATTGCGTGAGAGACAAACCAAATGATTCTGATCGTGAAGACCAAAGTAGGGCATCTTTTGGTTCATAACGCCTTTGAGTGTGACCTGGGGAAAAAGGATCAGATATGAAAAAATATTTTAGAAAAAAACTATCAACTATGAGGTGTACCTACCTTGAACTTGCCCTCGTCGAGATTGATGACACGAATCTCGCGACGACATAGCACCGCTGCCTCATAGTTACCCACTGGACACATAGCCGTCGGTTGTGGTATGCCTTGGAGTTCACGTATGCGACAGCAATTCTTTACATCCCAGATGCAAATCTCGCCACGTTCCGTGCACATCGATGCCACATAGCAGCCCGGCTGTGGCAGATTTATGAGCACATCATAGCCCCGGACAATTGGGCTGGAACTCTCACCATTATTACCATCGTTGGTTGATTGCTTATCATTGTCATTGTCCGGAGGAACATCTAAATCGGCATTAAGGATCTCGAGGAAGGCAAACTCCAGTTCATTGGTATGCTCCCACCACGAGCGTATTTTTTCATCATCCTTCAGGGTTGAAGCATCCTTGAAGCGTGACTTCAAATAGTACTTCATAAGCGTATAGAATTGCTGGCCATCGTAGCTCAGCTCGTGCAGATAGCGCACCAGGAAGTGCTTTAGAAAATTGATATGCACATAACCGGTAGAACCTTCAATGCCCGCCAACCATTCGGCATGCAGGATGTCATGCATTAGGTGCTCCGGTCCCGTTGCGTGCACCTTGTTCGCAATCCACTGTAGATCCGTAAAGTAGAAACAGTTGAAGAGTATGTCGATTTTGTGAGCCGCCGGCTTATCCTCGATAACCGCACAGAAATGATGATAAGGCAGTTTTAAGTACTTCTGGTAGTTATAGCTAAAAAATTGACTACAGTTCATTATAAAGACTTAGTTGGTTAACTTGAGGGTTCTTACGTTTTACAGCCGGAGCTGGAGCTGCCTTTGAACTCGCTTTCCTGACGATCGAAGTAATCCCGCAGCGCTTCATGTACCAGCCACTGTTTCTGCGAATACCTCGCCAGGACGGCGCGTCCAAAGCTTCTGTCCGCTATTCGAATATTCTTAAGACCTAAAAGCATTGGTCCCATCAGCCAGCAGAACTTGGACCAGATCTTGAAGACGACCTGCGCCTCCAATTGTGTGATCTTTTGAAAAACGCCCAAGCAATCGCTCTCCCTTATGCCCCACGGCGATAGACGTACAATCAGAAGCATGAGCTCCACTTGATCCGTCGCAAATTTCCCCTCCAGCACCTGTAGTATTTTGCTGGAGATGTCACCGATCTCGCTTATCGGTTGCGCCACATGACCCAACCAGGCAAGCCACCACAACGATTTGGCATGATAGGGTGTCTTGCCATGCAACGATTTCCATTCATCTGGCAACTTCAATGCTCCATTTGCTGCATAGAAATCGCCACCGCCGGAGCTGAGAATATCGTGCCACTGACGTTCGGTGAACTGACGCAATCGCAGGAAGCATCGCTGTTGAATGCCCAGCTGCGCCAGCGCTGCTAGCATATCAAAGGACTCTCCGCCATCGCCGGCGTTGACGGTATCCCTTTCCTCCACCTCCTCCTCCAGCTCGCTGACTGTCAAAATCAGTTTGCCGCAGCTGCCCAGCTGCATTGGCAACCAGTCCAATGTCGAATCCCGCAACAGCTCATCCAGGCCATCAATGATCAATACAAAGAAACGTTGCTGTCTATCCAATATCTCCCTTATGATTTCGGCGTAAGCTTCTAGGGTCTGTGGGGGAAGAGACATGTTAGATGTGGGATTTATGTTACCAGTTACCGATTAACTGTTATTACTTTCTACTTACATGAGATACATGGCATTGTTGTCCGGTTTCAAGAACCGACATCTGATTGGCAATGGAACCCAGCAGTGAGGTCAAGTCCGAAGAGCGTGCGCCTAAGTTGGCATAACTACGGCAAAAAATTAATAGGAAGTTTCAAGTAAGGGTTCTCAACTACGGTTTTCAACTCATCCAAGCCACTTTAAAACTCACCGGAGTACCAGTTGTGCCTCTGGCTTCCATCGGTGCACGTTCTCCATGATCTTGGAGACTAGAACACTTTTACCGCTCCCCCGGGCACCGGAAATAACTAATGGCTGTGTGGTAGCATCTCGAATGTAACGCTTTACATCATTCATGATGTCAAAGTTGGCCGAGTTTTGTGCCAGCAACTTTGAGTAGTGTCCAATCAATTGGAGCTCCTCGAGCAGCACCCGATCCGCGCCCTGCGTGTTGTTGGGTATGCTTTTTTGCTGATTCTCCTCAAAGATTCCCGCCAGCGATTTGTCCAACAGACTCTCAATCACTGCAGACAGCTCTTCGTCCAGAATGTTCATGGTGGGTAACATACGGATGAGATTCTTTTCGCACAGCTGGCTCTTGAGCTCAGCATAGATGCGTGTAATGCGACGTAGAACCTCCAGCTCCAATTGGCTGGCATTTTCCGGTGCACGGGAATAATGTGCTCCCGTCTGTATCCAGATGCATCGCTTGGCCAGCTCCTGACTCATCAGCACTGTGTTATTGATCTCCTGCTCCACAACAGTTGTCAGATAGGAATCCTTAACATCGTCCGAAAAGAGACGCAACAGAACGGCAAGCAGTTCGTTAAGCTCATCATTGACCTGCGTGGAGTACGGATCGATCTGTTGGGTGTACAGACGGTGGCACATTGGCTGATAGGAGTTATCGATGGTATACCATTTCTCCAGAAGTAACTTTTCCGCATCACTGGCTGCGCTTAGCACCGAGGTAAAGTCCTGGCTCTCGATGGTCAATGGTAACATGGGTGTGCCCAGTGTGGAACCCAGGAAGAGTACCGGTATTATATAGGCGCCTGCAATATGGCGTGTTATCTCGCACAAACAATTGGCTGCCTCCTCGTGTCCACCCTGTGCCTCCAATGGTGTTTGCGTCCAGCGCTTAACCTCTTGCAGCCGTGAGAAATCCTTCTTGGCATTGCCATTTGATGCCTGCTCAGTTGCATCCTTTGGCAATGTCTCGCTATCATGGACATCGGCAATGATGAAATCAAATCCTTTGCTTTGGCACTTGCTCTTAAAGTGTTTGTACAGGCTGTAGATGACACGTTTGTGTTTCTTGTACTCGGTGCTATTGTCCGCCAATATATAGATGACAATCTTCTTGTCACGCTCAATCTTACGGCCAGGCGGTGGTTTACCTTGCAGCATACACAGATTCCCAGTCCCCGGACTGGCAATGGTCACATCGCTAGGCGCCTGCGCCCCCTGCGGTGTGGTGATAGTCGAGTCTACATAAAAAAGGATTACTTTTTAGTTTGTGCTCTAATTTGTGTAGGAAAATCTTTTAGCCTTACCCTTTTCCAGTGCATTGGTCTTTGGCTGTGTGGTTTGATTCAGCTGCTGCTGCTGCTGATTATGATTTCCATTTGTTTCATTCAATTGTGTCGTCTCTGGCAGAGCTTCCACATCGGCCAATGGTGCTCGCTTTTCATAGGTATCCTTTGCATTGGCATTGGATAGCAGTGCATCCTTGTTTTGATCGCCACCGGCTTCTTCATAAGGTGGGGAACTGCTTTAAGCGATTCAGATGAATATCATATTAATAATTTTTAAAAGTGTTCACACTTACTCATCCGATTTCTCAGATCCGCTATCCTTGTCTTTCTTCTTCTTTTGCCCAGAGCTGCAGACGTTGCCCATGTTTTGTTTTAAGTTAAAGTATTGTGCTATTTAATAAACTTTAATTAACTTTAAAACTGACTTCTAATGTCCTGTAATAAAAGAGTAAGGAAAGAAATCAGTTATAAGGTGCTTGAAGATATGTTAAAAGATTTTTGGTTGCACTTAAAAAATCGACAGACTTCAACTGATTAATTAGTTGATTGATCAAACGCTTAAAATTTCTAGTGCAAAATGTCTACATATGTTTTAGTAAATTAAACAATGATTTATTAGTTTTAATAGTGATTAATATTGCATTAAAGTAAGTAGTTTAAAGATACCTTTCTATGCCCTTTTACGAAACCTTTACGAATAATTTAACAACAGTTAACAAACAGAGTTATATACTTAAAAAATGTTCATTTGATTATGCTCTTAGAAAGTTGAAAATATTTTAATGTGTTTTTCTTTTTTTAACGAATTTTCAAAATGTTTGAATGTTTACTTAAGTAAAAGCACTGCAATAGTTATCTTATTGCATAGTTTTTCTAAGCATTTATGATATGACTAAAAAAAAAAAAAACTTCAAGTTCTTTAGACATTCAACAGAAATATTTCAATTGTAGGTTTATTAAAAAAGATAAAAATGTCCTTGGTATGTTTTTTTTTTTTTTTTGTTAGAGCTACTTTATATGCAGAGTGTATCTCATATTATGTTTGCTTGGAGAACTTGGAGTGCCCCCATATCGATTAACTGGCTGGGCTGTAGGGGCTGTGGCATTTGAAAATGCCTAGGCTTGAATTTTACGCCAGGTACACATAAAAAAAACACTGGGAGAAGGGGGTCAAAACCAACTGCACAAATCCCAATGGTTCTAGTTTTTATTTTTCAATTTTATGTTTCAATTATTCTGCAAACAAATTCCACACACACACACAGACATACACGCACTAACATGTGCATAATATTTACACTTTGTTTTTGCATATTATTGTTGTTATATTTTTGTTCAGCACATTTCTTCGAAAAAATTTCAACAATTTTTGATGTCTTCCACTTTCCACAACAGGTCAATGACAAAAACAAAAAGAGAATGCTTGCTTCACTTGCTTGACGTCGTCCTGTACATGTGTGTGTGTGTGTGTGTGAGATAGAGAGAATGAGAGGCAATGAGTAAAAGCTCGATGAACGCATGCTCTCTGATGAACTTTTATAGAGATTTTCCTGCGTTTGAATTGGCATTGGCGTTAATCAAGTGGCCACCTCGTTGGGTGGTTGGTTGGGCTTGTTGGTTTGGTTCGTTGCTCTGGGTCTCTGGTCTTGTCTTGGTCTCGTTCTTGGTCTGGATTTTTGTGTACACGCTTGAAAATTGTTGACGCGCAAACGGCTGCTTTCCCTCGAAACCACCCTTTCCGCCCTCCATCAACATCAACACTTTGCAAAGGTCCAATAATCTCATTTTCGATGCTTGGCATCCGTTTCGTTATTTCTTTCGTTCTAAGTTAACTATTTATTGGCTATCAAAAAAATTTTCAATAGCGCAACGGTTTTTTTTTTTTAATTTTTTGTTGCTTTTTTTCTCAGTTTTTGCTCTATAAATAAACTCAATTATACATATGTACATATATGTATCAGCATAATGTACATTTGTATGTATGTATTTTAAATATTTTGTATTTTATTTTGTCGCGCATTTGTGGCACATTTTTTTATTTTTATTTCGTATTCAATTTTTCGAATTTTCTCGATAGCAATTAATTTGTCAAAGTATTTCGTTAATAATAATGTTCTTATTTTTTTTGCGCATATGCCACTTACAATGCTCACATATGTATGTTTGCAAGTGCATGCGTGTGTGTGTGTGCTCGTTAGTGTATGTGACTGGTTGGGGGTGTAAGTGTTTGCATGTATGCATGTGCACGTGTGTGTGTATGCATCGTTTAGTTGGTTATTTGATTTATTTTAATACACAAATTCTGGCACTTACTTTTATTTACGCGCTTTTCGCACGCGTCCCGCACACACCCGCAACCCCTTCCGCACACAGAAGCCCACCCCCCCAAACCGAACCTCAAAGCGAACGAATCTAAAACATTTCCACCCACTGCACTTGCACTTGCCGTTATTTGTTGCTGTTTTGTCTTTTTTTATGCACAGCCAGCAGCAGCAGCACACTCAATTAATTGCTTAATCAAAACGTTTTACTACAACACTAAGACATTTTCACTGTGTTCTTTTTTATCAGCGTTTTTTTTTCTATCCTTTTTTTATTGTTGGTGTCTGTCTGTTTCGTTATTGCTTGTGCGCGTTTTTTTTTTTTAATAGTTTTTCCCGTATTGTGCGTTGTACGTTGTGCTCCGTGCCGTGCTTCGTTCTGCCTGCGAGAGTTGGAAAATTTCTCGATGGCATCGACAGCGTAGCTAAAGCTTCTGGCGAAAGCTTTTATGCGCTCTCATTAAGTTATATGCGAGGGCTGCATTCGCTTCAAGAAAAACGGTAGTAGAAAGTAATTGCAAAATAAAAACTTTCGAATGCGTCCGTTAAAGGTGGCAAAAAATTACATTAACATTTCATATGGAAGATTTGCCAGGCGCCCAAATGTATGCAGCACTTATGCCAGTTAACTAAACAAATAACATAAATTATAAACAATTGTTTTCGTTGTCCTTAAGTGTTCAGTGTAGACACAAACCAAATTCACTCTCATTCTACATGGCTGTCAGAATGCTGGATGCTGAGCTCTCTCTCTCTCGCGATATAGAGGCAACTGTCACATGCTAAGATGAGCAAAAGGACCAAAAATTTTTAGCAGCTGGGCTGCATTTCGTGTTGTTTCGCCAAAGCGTGCAGTTTGCATTTCTCAGCTCCGTTACAATATTTGCAATATCTTAAACGAAAAAAAAGAACGAATCAATAAAAAAATCAAATAAAATGCTACAATTTTAAAGCATATTCGCTTTAAAAGGACAAACAATTTTGAAATACGGACTACAAAATGAATCATCTGCTGCTGCAGTGCCTGGTGACGACAATACTCGTTTATAAAGGTGAATTGATTAAAACTAGATACAACTAAAGCATGTTATCATGTGTTTTAAAATAACTACATGAATATTAATTTTTAAAATTAGCTAAAGTTAGCTGCTGAAAAAATGTTGCTTGCAAAACTGAAAAATGTATATACATGGCTTGGCTGGTGTTATATAATAAGCGACTGCTCAATGCGCACACTCCAAATGCTGCTTGGACAGACCCAACAGACTGACTGACTAACTGGCTGACTGACTTGACCAGACGTCAACATAAATGGGTCAATGTTTTTTGAGTGCGAGTCGCAGCAGCAACAAAGCCTTTTTGTTTCGCCCCACACCCCCCGCCACTCACACTGACAACTGTTAGAGAGCAAAACACAGACGAAGCGAGAATCAAAACAAATGTGCAAAAAAAAAGAGTGTGTGAGTGAGGGTGGTGTTAGGAAGATGGCTTTGTTTTGACAGCTGGCAACACTTGAAAAAAAAAAAGTTTGTATTAAAATTTAAGTAAAGGGTAGACATTTTTTTAAAATATATTTTATAAAGAGTAAAATTCAATTGATTAAATGTAATTGTTATTTTTGATTTTTCTTTTCCTTTTAGTCATCTCAGTGCCTACTGGTACCACTGTGGCTAGTGCATCGAGCACCACAGAGATTCCGCAACAGGATGATGATGACGATGATTGGGATGAGAGTGATGATTCGCTAGAATCGGATGATGATGGACGCGTCTATAAGAATCCAAGGAATTCGCCATCAACCGAATGTCCACGCGATGAGGAGCAGGCCACTTTGTTGGGACAGAAATGTTTGCGCAAATGCTCCTCCGATGAGGATTGCAAGAGTAAGAAGAAGAAATGCCTATGTGATGGCGTCTGTGGCAATTCCTGCATTAAACCAGGTGAGTTAATAAACCTCAATTAGTATAACCTTATTTTTCGTAACATTTTATTCGAATAGATCGCGAGTGTCCGGAACTTGCCCAACCCAGTTTGGGTCAAGTGACTGTGGCTGGTCGTCATTTTGGTGCACGTGCCTCCTACGCCTGTCCACATGGCTACCATTTGGTTGGACTTCAGAGTCGACTGTGCCAGGCCGATGGCAACTGGGCTGGCGCCGAGCCTGCCTGCAAGCAGAACAGTTAGTACTGACAATAATGTTCGAATAAACTTTTTTAAAAATTTCCTAAAACATTTATTTCAAGTCTACTGCCTGAAACCGCCACAGATTGAGCATGCACGGAATTCAGCTTTGCCGGAGCAGGAAACTTTTGATTTGGACTCAACGGTTCAATATCATTGCCATACGGGCTATGTGACCAACGGTTTTCCACGTGCCAAATGCTTGGCCATCGATAATCAGGCCAGTTGGTATGGACCGGATATCCAATGTGAACGTAAGTATTAAAGTTAAGCAGTTAGTCTATTCTTTATTCTAGTTAATGAACACTAAACAATTTAGTAGATTTGCAGATATTTTTAAAAGCTGAAAATTTCTTTAAAGTTTTTAAATCGTCTCACATCTTACACTCTTTCCTTCTAGCTCGTTCCTGTGGTCAACCTCCCGATCCTGCCTATGGCTGGCACGCTGGTGAATGCTATACCTATGGCTGCAAAATAACCTATAATTGTGGAACTGGCTATGAGCTGGTTGGCAAACATGAGCGCTACTGCCAATCGGATGGCTCTTGGACGCCCAAAGAGTTGCCGACATGTGTTTGTAAGTATCCTTGCATTCGATTGTAGTGCTTTAACAATTTTGTATTTTGCTTATTGTGTCTCTATAATTTATTCAATTCCCTAAAGCGGATAGCGCAAATGTAACCACCACCCAAGCATCGTTGTCTTAAAGCGAGGCAACCTTTTGAATTTCCGTTACAGCACAAAAACGAAAACTAAACTTTAACTTAGCAATTACTAAGTGCAAATATTGATTGGGCAATCGGAATTATTGAAACTCAATTAACTAACCAGCTCAAGTTTGCTTTATGCTCCTAGTTCCAAAATTGTTAATTACGTTCTGAATTTCAAATAAAACAAAAATTTACTAATAGCGTTTAAAGTTTACAACAAATTGTTCAAATTTTAAGCAAAAAAGTTGTTGTTGGCCACTAACTATACTAACTATTAAATGTTAATTGAATTAATAAAAGTTACCACAAATCTTAAGAATTAAAAAAAATTAAATCTAAACGTTGTTTTATTTGTTTGGCGGTTCCTTAAATGATCAAGTGGTTTTCTAAGATTTGTGGTAGCTTTTCAACTACCCCCACCAACTATAAGGTGTTAATCTTTGCCCAACCCAACCCACTTTTACGTCTCCACAGTGGTTACTTCTGTGGTCTGTCCCACACCCGAGAATCCCAAGAATGGCAAGGCAACCTATACAACTTTGGCCTACAACTCGGTGGTTAGCTATGAATGCCGTTACGGTTACACCCTGATGGGTGAGAGCTCCAGTCGATGTGGTGCCAGCGCCAAGTGGAGCGGTACTGTCCCCAGCTGTAAGGGTAAGTAACATAGCGGTTGATATAAGAAATATAAATTAATAGTATATGGTTTCGAAATGTGAATAACTAATACTTTTCACTTCGATTTAAAGTAAACAAATTATAAGCAAAACCGATCACAACGGTTAATTCGCACCATTCGTCTAATTCGCCACACTACAGAAACCAGCCAAGCGAATTCATTTCTCTTTAGCCACGTCACAAACCGTTTGATATTGGCTAGCACAGCTGAGACACAAAAATAAATTTTCTTTAACTTGCAGAAATCAACTGTGGACATCCCGGAGTTCTCTACAATGGTTGGATTGAGAATATTGAGGCTGGCACTGGTTTGGGTGCCAGCATCATCTTTCGCTGCCAGCCGGAAATGTTGATCAATGGCCTGGGTTCAAGTGTCTGCCAGATCGATGGACGTTGGCGCAATGCCTTGCCTGAGTGTTTGGCGCCATGTGTAGTGCCAACCATATCGCAAGGATTTGTGATTCCCATAGAGATAAGCACGGATGAGAATGGCACCACAATTATAACACCTCCAACATCAACGACAACGCCATCACCCACTCAGATAGTTGGGGGTGTTGAGAAGGTAAAGCATGGCACAGCGCTGGAGGTAAAGTGTGATGAGAACTATGAGTTTCCCGTGTCGCTGCTAAGTCCTCCCACCTGCAATAACGGCACCTGGAGCATCATACCCCGTTGTGTGCCTGCCCGTTGCAAGAGTATGCCCCGTCCACCCAAACATGGTATGGTAATGGCACCAAAGACAGAGCATGGCATGAAGGCGAGATTCAAGTGTAAGGATGGTTTTAAGCTAGTCAGTCCCGAGGGTAAGGATATCACCGATCCCCATGATTATGTGCTGACCTGTTCTTTTGGCAATTGGACTGGGGAGTCGCCCAAATGTGATGAGGTCTTCTGCTCATTTCCGGGTTATATACCCAACGGAAAGGTGTTGCTTGTGGGCAACATGGGACTTTATGACTACAGACCGTATGTCAAAAAGATTGTTAACAACAAGCAAATCATGTATGACTGTGACAAGGGTTATGTTTTAGAGGTAAGCTAGCCATATATTTTTTTTTATCATTTTCATCTATCCAAAGCTTGATTTGTTTTTTTATTAAAGGTTGGTCCACCTGGCGCTACTTGTGTTGGAGGCAAATGGCGTCCATTGGATCTACCACAGTGTCTACTGGGTCAACATCCACGTCTCCGCTGGAATCGACGTCGACGTCGCTCCCTGCAGTTGCGTCAACTACGCTCTTCTTATTTGCTGCAACGTCAACGGGAAATTCAACGACGACTTTTGGAGCACAGAGAGTTTGCGCAATCCGGTATGTTTGGGAAGAACTAAGCTTGAGAGATTAAGTATTGAACTTATTGTTACAGCTGGAAACTTGGAGCATCAACGCGTGAGACGCAGTGCGAGTCAAATTGTCAATCCAAGTCCCTCGGACCTCGAACTGGCATACTCCAAGTACTATCAGAATATCAGGGATCGCTATCAGCGTTATGTACGCAAAATATTGGGTAACAATCGTCAATACAAGCAAAACGAGGGCCAGAATAAACGCTGGTACAATCAGTACAGCAATCCGGAGTTGGTCATGATGCGCAAGGCAAACCAATTTGGGGTATTAAATACACATCCTATTGGCGTTCTGGCCCTGCCAAATATTAATCAGGACTCACATTATCACAATCATGAGGAGATGACGCACAGATCCAATGAAGCACCATCTATATTTCCTTCTGCGACTCCAGAGCGTAAACAGAATTCCAATGCGACTCATGATCTCATCGAGCAACTGAAATCACAGATTATGAGACGTCGTCGTAAGCGTAGCTCAAGCATTGCCTCCTCCGATGCGGATGCTGATATAAGTGATGGTGGTGAGGCTGGCAAGGCGGCAGCAGGCAATGGCAAGCGAATACGTGGACCTTGCGAAGATCTTGATTGGGATTCTTTTGCCAACATAACTACAATTCGTCCGGGTAAGGCACCAGGTCGAAATTCGGTAGGCATAATGCTTCAACTGGAATGCAACGCTGGATTCAAGCTCAATATTAAGGGTGAGAATGCTACGGCTCGATGTATTCGAGGCATCTGGAAACCGGAAATTCCGAAATGCATGTCCGCACCTTGCCTTGTGCCAGTTGTGGAGCATGGACAGTACTACAAGGTGGAATCGCATACCAAGCAACTAAGCGATAAGGCTTTGTTGACGGCACTTTCCACCTATGAGGAAGTACAGTCAAATGAGTTTATAACCCTGGAATGTGAAGATGGTTTCAATATACAGGTGAGTTAGATGTCAAGGTTTAATTCTCCTCTTTAATCAACTTTTCTACGATTCCAGGGATCTGCTCAGTTGCGTTGCGCTCATGGCTCCTGGTCTGTTAATGCATTCTCCGAATGCACATCGGTTCCTTGCACCCTTCCCAGTATACCGGGTGTCATCTATGAAGTAAGTTTTCAATTAAATACTTATACTTGATGTGTTTTCCTAACTTTTCTTCATTTGCAGGGCGGTTATCGAGCTGGTCTGACTATCGGTCATGGTGGCACAGTTAGCGTACGCTGTGAGCTCTCCACCAATGCGAATCCCATTGAGATGTCCTGTCACAAGGGCATCCTAACACCGCCTAGCGTACCGTGCGAGTCGGGTTTGCGAAAGTCGCGTCAGGAGCTAGATCACGCCACACCTATTCCAACATCAAGTTCACATAGCAAGGTCGAGCACAATGAGCTGGACGATAATCAGCCGCACGATAACAATACCGATGAGCATGGCGATGATATGAAAATGTGCGGACATCCCAGTTTGACAGATGGTGCCTTGGTTTACAAGTGAGTGGCTGTCCTGAACAAACACAGGATGTCTCTTCATATATATAAATTCCCACTAGAAATCCCGATCATGCTGAAATTGATGGTGCCTACGAAAGCGGCACAGAGATCTACTTTAATTGCATTCCCAACGCGGCTGGTGATCGCCAAACCTGGCGCATCATATGCGATAATGGACAGTGGATAGGACGTTCCTACAATTGCGGTAAGATAAGAACAAACAAATCCCATTATCAACATGATAATTCTAAAAATGATTCAAGTTTATTTTAATTCAATGTTGTTTGTATTTAGTTTCGCCTTTTTTATCTCTGCCATTAGATTAGGATGTATCATAAGTCCGGGCCAAAGCCGGTTAATATTTGCTTGTCTTTATGGCCTAAAGTTTAACTTAAAAATTTTTACTATTTAGAAAATGGAACGTGTTTATTTAAGAACAACGAACCGAATGTTGTCAGCTTTTATAATGATCTGGAAATTCGAGAGGACATTGTGGAATTTCCTCCAGGCACTACAATTATATCCAGGTTAATAGCAAACGATTAGTTTCAAGTTGAAGTTTCAAAACTTGTTCTCTGTTGTTTTTATAGATGTGTTGACATTGGCAAGTTTTCAATGACAGGAAGCCATGAACGTACCTGCATCCACTCGGAATGGACAAACGAAAAACCCGTGTGCTCGGGCCTGAATCAAGAGAATGACTATGCGAGTAGGTAGAATGTTAGTAAATCGAGTTTATCCTAATAAAATTTCTTATCCCATCGCAGTGGAGAAGGCGCCAACAATACTGTTCCGGCATCAGAATGGACCTATTGCTCAGAGTAATAATGGCAAACTGATTGTTTATCCGGGAACTACAGTGCACATGGAATGCCTGTGGATGCGACGCTTTGGCAATCCCAAATGGAATGTTAGCCATACCTACAAGTGGGTAACAGTTATACAATAAGACAGTTAAACTTCGCTATGCTGAAAAATTTCACTATAGAAATGTTTGATTGTTCTTTTACATAAAAAATAATTCCCATTTCTAACACATATGAACTTTCTGTATAGAAACTATACCGAAGGCTGGGTTACCGAAGCGGATGAGGGGCGAGACTCAACGTTGGAATATCGCCTGAGTGTATTTGATGCTGTTGCCGAAGATTCCGGTTTCTATTCCTGCATGACCCCTGCCCGACATGAGCATGCCGTTGAGGTTATTGTGAAGGCAATTAATTGCCCCGATATACCGATACGGCGTGGCTTAATTGTGAATACGAACGATACTAAGTTGAGCACACGCGTGCTGTTGTCCTGTTCGAATGGCAACTCGTTGATTGGCGCATCGGAGCTGTTTTGCTTGCCCAGTGGCAATTGGAGCGCACTGTTGCCGGTTTGCGAGAGCGTGGAGTGCGGCGATATACCGCTAATGCCGAATAATGTAAGCTCACCACGTGTCTCCGTTTTGTCGCGTGAGGTGGGCGGGCGAGCGGCATTCTCCTGCTCCACGGGTTACGGATTGCGCGGGCCAACGGAGGCCATCTGTTTGCCTACGGGCGAATGGGCGACACCGTTTCCCACTTGTGTCGAAGTGCAATGCGATAATCCGGGTGCACCGCAAAACGGTTACGCCCAAGGCTCGGCACCGTATCGTGCCGGCGATGTGGTCCAATTCAATTGCAACCCGGAATACATGATGCAAGGTCAGCCAATAATTGCCTGTCAGGATAACGGACGCTGGTCGGGCGGTTTGCCTAAATGTGTGCAGGCATGTTCGTATCCGGGCACCGCCATCAGCGGTCGCATGTCCTCCGTTAAATTCTACTATGCCATCGGTGAGAGCATCACATTCACCTGCGATGCGGGCCTGGACCTGCGCGGCTCAAAAGTCCTTAAGTGCATGAAAAATGGCAAATGGTCGAGCGCTATTCCCACTTGTGTGACAAATGATGCACCCGCTGTTAACACTAACAAACATTTAAGCAACATGGGTTAAATGCGATATCGCCTGCGCACATTTAAATTGAGTTAAAAATCAAAGTGATACTAATACATATGTACTAACTAATGCACATTAAAAAAAAAACACACACACACACGTATACTATTACTACTGACCTTTTTGCGATTTAACAACAATTGTAATTGTAATTGTCTTATGTCTTCATTTTAATATTAATAAATGTTCAGTCAAATATTAATGCACTGCAAGACTATTTGGCGATTTAATAAATGCATTTGCGCATCGATATATAGAATCGATCTTATCGATTTACCAGTTGCTGACTAATTTTAAGTATAACGGTAACTTTACATTTTGGCTTAAACAAATTTGTACATATTTTTTAATTCTATTGATTTACTACAATTTGAATAAATTTGGTTATTAAGTTCAACTTTTGTCATTAATTTTCTAAAATTTATTTAGATATTTAAATATACCGCCCATTTTGGATCTTAGCAGATATTCACTCTGTTAATAGCAAAACTGCACTTATTTTGTTTTTGTTGTGTTGGTATGTGTTGGCAAGTCTGTTTACTTATAACAAGCCTGTTTTCGCCATACACACTTTATTATTGTTTATCGCGTGTTGAACGCAACTGGTTCGTTCAGGAACGGAACTGCTTGCTCTCTGGTAAAGAGGCGCGAGCGGACTTGCGTTCATTTGTTTTTCCACGTTCGAGAGTGTGGCACGTCGTGTGGGTGGTGTGCGCGTGAAAGACGACGGGAACCTTTCGTTTTTCGCGTTTTGTTTTTGTATATATATTTCGAACAAAATATACGTCTATAATTGTGTAAATAGTGTAGTTAATTTACATTAATTAATTATTTAATTAAATCGCAACAAAGCTGACCAGATGTCATGTAACAGCCAAAAACCAATAAAAACACAACAAAGTCATTCATTATAAAACGTGCAAAAAACGTGCGTCAGTGTGAGTGTGTGTTTGTGCATTTGCGTGTATGTTAGTGCGTATATGTGTTTGTTGTATGTGTCCTGCCTTCTCAGGACGAATTAACATAGCTTAACAATTAAATTTAAGGTAAGTGTTTCTTCAGTAGTGATTAAAATTACACAAAAAGAACAGCTGACGCATACACAACTACCGCTACAGCTAAAGCTACAACAACAATAATAAGCGAAAATATATGTAAGGGGACAAAAGAAAAACATTACCTTGCCTAATGCCCCAACCCCTTTCAACAGGCCCCGGCCCCTTTTGGCAGCAGCCAGCCAGCGATTCAAGGGCGTTGATCTACAACAACAATAACAGCAATATGAAAAAGAGGAAGATTGAAAAGCACAAAGCCCCAAGAGTGTGACAAAAATGCTTTTGTCGTGTTCTTCTGTGATTTTATTATTAATTTGTTCTCCATATTGTTATAATGACGCTGGTACTGTTGCTGTTGTAGTAAAAGATTTGAAATTTGTGGGCGTCAAATGACGTGATAACGTTACCGATACCTTGTTTAGGTGCGAAAAGAAAATCAGTGATAGGCGTGCTCTTCTTGTTGCTGTTGTTGTTACTACTTGTCAATGCCAGTCAACCCCACACAACCCCACACGTAACAGTTTTTTCTGCCGCGCTGCTCTTACTGCTCTGTTACTGCATGTCTCAAGCACGCAGGCCCCGACACGCGCGCAACAGTGCCGCTGTCGTTGGCGTCGGCGTCAGCAACATAAATGTCAGTGTGTTAGTGGGGGCCGCTTTTCGACATTGTTGTTGTTATTGTTGGTTGCTTTTGCTGTTGTTTGCTCGCCTGCGTATCTCACTCAATACAAATACTTGTTTGCTCTTATTTTGTGAGCGCTTTAAAGTGCGTTGTAGTTGAAAGTAAATTGGGTCAATGTTGCCATCTGACCCTATGCCCAAATATTGTTGTTGTTATTGTTATAAGCAACATCAGACGGAATTTAAGATGAAAATCGAGACATTCTGCGAAAGCAAATAAGCGATTGTGTGAAAAAGCTGTATTCTTTCTTTCCTTATTTTGTTCTCGCCTAGACGATACCGGAGTTGTTTGTGAACAAACATTAATAAATTATGACGCATTTACATGCACAAAAGTCATTAACATCTAGGCCATTTATTGTTGCTTTTGTTGATGTATAGTATTATTGCTACTACGGCTGGTTGAAATCGATTGCTTATGCAAACAGCTGAAAATAAAATGTTCTGTGTTTTGAGTCAATAAAAAAATAAGTCCGTACACCTTTCGAGATTGCCAGTTGAGATAAGCCCACAGATTGTGCTATCGATAGCAAATCGATCACAAAACGTAATGCGTCAAAGATCACTTGCGAGTGACAGACAGAGAAAGAGAGAAAGAGAGTGTGGGATCATCAATCACAGAGCACACTGACTTTGCCTTTCTCCACATTTGGCATGACACATCTTTTGTTCGGTTTCTTTGCCGGCTTTGTTTATTGTTCTGTGTGTGCGGGCGTGCGGGTAGCCGGTATTGCTGGCATGTGGCCAATGCACTGTTTAACAGCTGTATGTAAACATAATTGTGTTTGACTTGCATTGCTGTTAATTGCTAATTAACTGCGTCTACGCTGTTATCGATAACAGTTGAATGCATGCACTGCGCATTTCCTTTTCTCACCCACGCACACACACACAGATACACACTTGTCACTTATCTTATTTCATTTCGCTTGAATCCCATTAAGTAGACAAAAGACGCCGACTCATTGTCGCCGCCATCATGTCTACGTCGTTGTCTGAGCTACGCAGCACGCTACCTGCATTTAACGTGAAATACAGCTCGAATCACCGCGAACGTTTATGACCTCTCTCAACAACTGTTCAATCTGCGGTGCGCCCTTTTAATGACAGTATAAGCGGCACATTCTTGGAATTTTAAAGCAGTAACCAGAAATGGACAGAAATAAATATTTTTATCTATGAATACAGGTCGTTATCTCAAAATCTGTGTTGCCAAGCAAATACATAAGTTAGATAAAAGGGAAGGTTAAGAAGATTGTTATTGAAAATTCTAAAAAAAAACGCCATTTACAAAGCTAGAAATAACGGGAAAAAAGTAGATTTGACTGCACTGTCCGTTCTATTTGCAGCTGACAAACTTATCTGCATTTAACCTAGTATCTAAACGTTGTTTGTTGTATCCACTGCATAAATGTATATGTATGAACAAACAAAAACAAAGCAAGATTTTGTTATTTATTTTTATTTTTATCAGCAATTAGCAACAAGATATCTATCTTTGTCTCAATTGGACGCGTGGCGGAAACAATTGAGAACAACAAATAACCATATACAAATTCGTCATTGCCATTTTCTTAATTTAAGGTCAACTTTTCAGAATTGTTATGAAGCAGCTCAATGATATTTTTAAAGGTTTAAATTACTATTGAATTACAAGTTTAATTGGATGTGAGCCGCAGGCCTCAAAACATACACAACACAAAACAGCTGTGGCGTTTCTCACTAGTTTTAATTAATATGTAAGTAGTATTTGATATATGCCTGGTGGAAACATTTTTCGCTCGAACTTCAAGCATCAATAAATTTTTAAATGAAAACTATAAATAAGAAACCAGTATTATCGATTGCCGAGAACCACGAATATAGCGAATGCATTCGGTAAATGACAAAAGGGCAACACAACAAAACTCTTATCGATAAATAATAAATCGAGAAGGCCGCGAATTAGGCAAAGGACAAACTAAGTTTCACTGCCATTTATCCAGTTACAACCGGTAAAAGTTCAATAAAAAAATATTCCGCCTTTCAGGTATTTTTTTTTTTAGCACGTTTCAACAATTGTGCATATATATAATTGATCAGACCAGAATCTGTTTGTGTTTTTTCGTGATATGTTTGTTTGTGGAATAACAATCTAGGTTATTTAATTGTTAACTCATATAATTGAGCTCTGCTCCAAATGATCATAGCGATGACCACTGGGCGGAAAACAATCGAGTCAACTGGCATAATAACAACGTAGACCTCGTGTTCGTTTTTTATTATTATTAATTTTAATTTTTTTATAAAACACGTTATTGTTGTCAATACGCTTCAATTTGAGGCGCCAATTCAATTGAAATTCGTAATATTGTTTAGAGGCAAACAAATTCTGTTTAATAACCTCCCAGGAAACGACCTTCACGCTTTTGGGGGCAACAAACGACGAACTGATTGCGTCGTTCTCAATTCAAAAACAAAACAAAAATATTCTTACACTTGATGAAGAGTTGGTGCATGCGTTCTGTACGGAAAAACCCCCATGATAGATATTCAAATCAATCAATTAATCAAATTTTCCTTAAATTTAAGGAAAATGCCAAACGTATTTGACCTTCATTTTATAGGTATTCTCCAAATGCAATGAACATCAGAATTCTTTGAACAGCGCATTAAAAAGTCCCCACAAATTTGAGCATTTTATATTTGTTTATTTTTAATTCTGAGAATTCACAATCGTATTGGCCATGACGTCATGAGCGACAACAAACTATTTTTCGTCATTCATCAGTGGAAAGCCAACGACGCAAAAAAAAATGTTTAAAATATTTACACACTTCAATCTGCAAAGTGGGGAACAATTATGTTATACATATGTACATATGTATTATAATATGCCTTTTGACTGATCCAGTGAATGATTCATTTGATTCATAATACTACGCGCTGTTCTCTTTGTTGTGAAAAGGAGAGAGGGGGACAGAAACACGCCATTGCGTGTTTTAAACAGTAGTTTTTCTATTCTCTCTTTTAATAGAATTTGGTTTTGTAGCCGCCATCTCTATAGCGTCGTTTATCAGCAGCAGCTGTGCCGGTTTTCCCGACTAATGATGAAACATGTTCGAGACATTAAGCGTGCAATTACTTTGGTTCAGCTATAAACCGAGATTAGAAACCATAAATAACATGCTCAAACAGGCTGAAAAATTTCAAACATCTTTACATGCACCCAAATATAGAAAAATCTATATGTATGTCTCTATGTTGAACATTTCCTGTTTTGATCTCAGTTCTATTTCTTTAAATCCCAACCCTCATCCCTCTTTTGGCACAAATAGAGTACACACTCACTCTCTCTTTCTGTCTCTCGCTCTGCTCATCAGCTGTTGTATCTAGCGTTCTAATACTTATACACACACACAGACAAACTTAACACATACAAACTAAACGATACAAATTATCTCGCTGCAAAAATATGTATCGTAAAAAATGTATATATCGTAAATATCTCAATAAGAAACAACAAATCCAAACAACAACATAAACACTATTTTTTCTCTCTTCTCTTTCTCATCTTCTTACAGACCATGCATAAGGAAAAAGTTATAAGTACACAAAATGCAAATAAAGCAAACAACAAAGAGCATAAATTAAATGGAACAACAAAAGAAAATAGTGATAAAACAGGTCAGTAATCCAAGAACATATCTACAAAGCTATTGAAAACAATAAATTTCTATTAAATTATATGATTGACAAGCCATTATAAAGTACTTCAAGCGATTTAAAGTACAATTTAAAAGTTTGATTGATCGTCAACAATTTGATGGATGCGCGCACATAACCTCAATCAATCACATCAACAACTTTTGAAACTATTTACTCAAATTCTTTGTTGATGCAAATTATGTTACTACACTGATTAATTATAATGCGTGTGACGCATAGCGATGAACAAAAAAATTTTCATAATTCAAAAGAAACAAACAATTCAGTACAGTTGAGGGAATTTTGTGTACAGTCACGCTTGTACTTGACTAATTAACAGAAAATACTATATATCCGAATGCTTGACTGGTTCAACCACACACTCACTAAAACAAACTAACCTAATCAATTCAAAAGGCAAACAGTTTAGCAACCTCATCTTGTCTTATACACTAACCGACTAACTAAATGATTTATAAATCCACCAATCCATCTCCTTAGCCCTGAAATTGCTTAGATTGCCCCTATCAGACAGTTAATAATGGACTAGTCGGCTGACAGTACAAATCGTAATAACCAAAAAAATTGAACCTGAGGCCCCGAATGCGAATCCAATTCATATCGTATCGCATCACGTGACACGTTTTGGCGGCATAAATGATGTTTTGCTGCTATTATCAGTTATTCACATATTTGCCACCAGACATCTGGATGCAAAAGGGTGAAAGTAAACACACAACATTTTTCTTTGCCGATAAGATAGTGTGCATTATTCTGGTTTAAGTTTGGTAAAGACCCAAAAGCGCTGGATACTTGAAAAATATAAACGCACATGTACGTAGAATTACGCAACTGGCTTATAAACATTTGTCAAGCACTTGAGGTTATAATTTTTATTTATTTATTACCTTCATTGTTATCTCTGCAAAACGTTTTGGACAACATGAGAATTACAATGTTGTTGATTGATTGTTAAGTTTCGAAGGGAAGAAATATGAATGATAGCGGTTTTTTATCAGACATTAGTAACAGTATAAATAAGGGCTTAAGAAAGATAAAATAATAAAGGGATGATGTCATTGGAAGTTTATGCTTTTTACAATCTTTAAATAATTTAGTTACATTTTGACAATATATTAATCCGTTTTTTTTCTTTCTTTCGTGCATGCATTTCATATGTTTGGACTTCAGTTAGCCTGCTAAATAAAAAGGATGATAGCAGTGAATATGATCTGGTGCCGCCCGATGGAGGTTGGGGTTGGTTAGTGCTCTTCGGTGCCTGCCTGACAAACATACTCATCCCGGGCACAATTAAAAGTTTCGGTGTTCTCTTCATTGAGTTCTTGCAGGCATTTGAAACAACACAAACGCAAGCCTCATGGATTCCGGCATTATGTTACTTTCTTTACAGTTCACTTGGTAAGTACATGGAAATATTGATGATATCACTTTATTTTATTGCATTCTCTTTATCCCATTTTTCTAGGACCTATTTCGAGTATTCTATCTGTTAAGTATTCCTATCGAACGGTGACATTAATTGGCGCCCTCTCCGCATCCTTGGGCATGATTCTATCCTTTTGGGCTTCATCTGTTGAATATTTGTACCTTAGGTAAGCTAAATTCCCGGCATTATTATAAAGTTCAAGTGCAGTTCAAGTTCAATTAGAAAGATACAATTTATTGCCAAACTGGTTTGCCTTAAACTCGTTTTTGATTTTACAAATTAATTTGACCGAAAATATTTATTTAAAAAGTTGATGTCAAGTTGATAAGCTGGTTTTCAATTAAATTGTAATTAATTTGGGTTCAAGTACTTGTAAATTATGCTTAAAAAATTGAAGAACATGTTTTTAAAGGTTTACGCGGTCTTAAGTTATCGAAAGACATTCTAATGACTTACAAAAATCAACTTCGTTGTTACTAAAGTAAGCAAAGTTTGTGTATCGTAGATTGGAATGAAATTACAATTTTCAGAACTTACTTTTGTGTTCTTTAAACAAGTTTATAAGGTTCGAAGAGCTTTGCACTTATTTCAAGTATTGCAATATTTTAGAATTTGTATTAATATTTCTTACTTTTCATTACAGCTATGGCGTTCTGGTTGGCATAGGTGCTGGCCTGTCCTTTCCGCCCACTGTGTACATTGTCACCTCGTATTTTGTGAAACTGCGTGGACTGGCCAACGGTCTGTGCATCTCGGGCAGCGCCATTGGCTCAATTATACTGCCGCCAGTGTTACGTTGGCTTTTAGAAACGTATGGCTATCGTGGCTCCTGCTTGATTATGGGCGGCATAACGCTTAATGTGCTGGTGGGTGCGCTGTTTTATGAGCCCGTGGAACAGCATATGGTGCGTAAGCCTCGCGTTCGCCAAGCACTGGAGGATATACCCGAGGAGGAGGACATTGGCATTGTGATGAAGTTCGAGAATGTGGATGAGGCAACGGCGCCAGATCAAACAGCCGAAAAGCAAATGCTGCCATATAATTCACCACCTTCTCCACTCTATCTGCCAGACGATGACGATGACAAGCAGCAATTTGTGCGCAGCGCTTCGGCTGCTGTTGTACAGACTTATACCAAGCCCGGTGATGAGTTCCAGCCACGTGCTCGCAAGATAAGCACACCGGTGCGTCTGCCACAACGCAATCAAACATTTACACCGGGACAGTTGAATTCGCAGTCATCGTTGTATGCCGTACCAGAGGGACGTTCCAGCTCCAACAAGCTGGCCATGCGAAATAGCTCAAGAAATCGTTTGTCTAAACGTTCACCATCAACCAGCAGTTTTCTGTACATCAGCACACCGTATCACGGCAGCACACTATCCTTTCAGCCCAAGGAGTTCTCGTCGCATTTATCGCTGCGTTCCGCTGGCAGCGGTGTCGCCGCCGGAAACGAGTCGGCGGCACAGGATGGCGGTCTAGCTGATGAGAAGAAAGGCAAAGCGGCGCCAAGTGAACGCAGTAAATTCTTTGATTTAAGCCTCTTAAGTGATCCAATGTACTTGGTCATTCTCATCTCGAACTCCACAAATGCCATTAGCTATACGAATTTCATTATTCTATTGCCGTCGTTTGGACTGGACAGAGGCTTCGACAAATCCCTCTCAGCGTATTTGTTGTCTGTGGTCTCTACAACGGATTTGATTGGACGCATTGGTGGCTCGGCGCTCTCCGACATGGGTTTCATACCAAAGACATGGTACTTTGTGGGCGGATTGTCTGTTTCGGGCGTTTCGTTGGCACTGCTGCCCTTTGCCTATAGCTATGGTGGCGTGTGCTTTTGGTGTGCCGTCTTTGGACTCGCCTCGGGCACTTATGTGGGCATCACAGCTGTGATTATGGCCGATATGCTCGGCACAGAGCGTATAACCTCGTCCTATGGCATCAGTTTATTTATCAATGGCTTACTGCAGCTGGTTGGCCCGCCGTTGTGCAATTACTGGACCCAGGCTGTCAACGATTACAATCCGCTATTCCATGCGCTCGGCCTGACACTGCTTGCCGGTTCCAGCCTATGGGCATTTATGCCCTGGATCATTCGACGCAAAGCAAAAGCGGAGGAGAAGCTGGAGGCCCAAATCGACGAGGAAGCCGTCGAAGGCTATTAAAAACCTAAAAGATAAAAAGGAACAAACAAGCCGGCTATCGAATGCTTCACACCACGTACAATTACAATTAGAATTTAAGCTTTAAATATGCGTACAAAGAGTAGGAAAGGAGAAATTGGAAGGGATTAGAAGATTGAGCAAGAGTTTGGATAAACTAGAACAGGGGGGGAAGTGAAGAAAAAAGGTGGACATTAAAATGGCATTGGAAATTTTGGAAATTGTTAATTTGTTTCTTCCATTAGCTTTTTTTGTCTAACTGTTAAGTCTTAATTATTACATTGTATAATTATTACAATTATTGTTTACTTAAAATCAATTTATAGCTTAAGCCAATAACAAATGTAAAATGTCTAGCAGAAAAAAAAAAAAAAAAAACCAACTTAAGAAATGAAAATATTTTTTCTATAAATATGCTAAACACATGAAAAAAAAAAACTAAAAAAAAGCAGTAAAAACTAAAATTAAAACAATAACGTTTTTATTTGGTGGGAAGCTTTGAAGATTATATAATAAACGTTTTCTCCAACGCTCTTCATTTTGAGCGCTTTCAACTGAAGCTCTTCACTTTGCAAATCGTTAAAAAAAAATTACTATTGAACTTTGGTTCAATCAAAAACCCATTCTCTATAAAAAAGTATTTTCTTCTTCTCTTGATATTCGTTACATCGAAGTTTGACTGTACTGCATCATCTATTTAAAATAGAACACGTGATGGTAATATTTTTTTGCGAATATAATGTATTATCAAGTAAAAATCTTTCGAGTCGTTTCAACATACATTGTATTCAAAATGAAATATATTTGAATGCACAACTCAGCTTAGTGTGTGTGTGTATTTTTAGTGTAAGACGTGGGAGTATATGTATAATATAGCGATATGTGATTATATATGGCACTATGTGCTTTTAATTTTTGGTTTTAGGAATCCCTTGGTGCGCAGAAACCGCACAATGAATGGCGCCGAGCCCAACGTGATGCTTATTCGAATGGGAGCAAACACTTTATGGACAGCATAGGCTGTAACAAAAGTGCTACCCATAGCTATTTTTTCTGCAATTGCTGATGACTCGATTCCAAGGAATTCCATAACGGGCATCATGTTTATTCCACTGCAATAGAGACAAGACGAAGCGAATTAGTTCAAGTTTTTTGAGTAGAAGAATTTAAAGATTTGCTATTCCCGTTGTTAGTAAAGGGTTGCGTGCAAATGAGCGCATATTGGGTTAGTTGCCCTACCTGGAGACGAGCACGTAAAAGCCACCAAGCGATAGCAGTGAGATGCCCACGTGAAATACAACAATGGTTGCGCCATACTCCTTGAATGCCTTCTTCAATTGCTCCTTCTTGCTCAGCGTCTGCACTGGCTGAGCAGGCTCAAGGGGGGATGCGGTTTGAGCTGCTGCTGGCTCTGCTGATGGCTTTGCTTGTGTACTGTAGCAACGTCGAAAGCCTGAATATGATATACTATATATACATACATATATAAACTATGAGTGTAGGATGCGTATGAGGGTTAAGAGCTTAGTTAGCGACAGCGCATGCGTCTGACATGCAACAGGTGCATGTGTTTAACTGGAACAAGCTCATGCAACAAGTGCGCTCACCTTGTCCGTTGCCAGCTACTATGGCATTCTGATCGTATGTCACCCAATCAGCACGTGTACTCTCGCGCAGTGCACGATAATGGGAGCTGTGCATATTCTGCGAGGTGAACTTGAACTCCTGGGACCACTGGCCGCCGGGCATGTTTAGATGCGAAAACTTGTGCATGCCGCCAAACGGAGTCGGCACATTGCTCTGCATTACAGCGTTGAGGCTGACGGAACCGAAGCAATCGTACGATTGCACATGAGGATCCTGAACAAAGGAAGCGGCGTCTTGTGCTGCGGTCAAACTGTTATCCGTTGTGATGTCAATCATGGAGATGGGTGCATGGGACATTGTCATGATATTGTCGGAAATGTCACGGGAACGCTGTGGCGAGAAGCGTGTTGTCTCAGCGGCATCCACATTGTTGGGAATTGGGAGAGCGGGCGCCGGGACAGCGTAGTTTAATGCCTTGGTGCTTGTGTGAAAGGGTTGAATGGCTAAATAGGCAAGGAAACGAGAACAACAAAATTAATATATATATATATATGTACATAAAGAAAAACATAATGCGCAGTTTGGCAGACCAACAGGGTTCAAATTCCAATTGAGACTATATATGTTCGCACACAAATACATATAGTACACACTCAAGAGTGGACAGTGCGTGTAGATTAAGGTCAATTAAGCTAGCATTTGCTTGCCTATTATTTGTTAACCAATCGCAAGGGCAAAGGAACTTTAATCAATTTATACTCGTTGACCTCTAAGACTGCTGCAGCAAATGTTTAAGCAAATTTACCTGCATAGTTTTTGATATATTGTGTGCCGCCGGGTAGGTGCACAGCACGCAGCAAAGTTGCTTTGCTTGTATTAATAAACATGATTTCTGGACAAAATCAAATTTTGAGTTAGCACAACTATAAAATGACAACTTCGCTCCGACAAAGCAAAACTAAATAAACAGCTGCTGATGTGTGTGGGTGAGCATCAGCCGTCGCCAAATTCATCGCTACGCATCGTATACAAATTATCGATAGGGCTGCACGTGTGTGTGTGCAAATCATCAGCTGTTTCAATAATTAGAGTTGCTCATCGCATACAAAATATCGATTCAGTAACACTGAACATCTATCGATAGTGTAACATCGTAAATACAACCCTACGCAGTCATTTTTGGGAGTGAAAATGCGAATTTATTTACAAAATTTGCCAATTCGAGAAAAAGAAGGCGACGCGTAATAAAGCAGTTTAAAAATTTGTCATCAACGCGATAAACAGATGCAGCTGTGGCCGTGTGTACGTGTGTGAGTGTGCAATGCTCGCGCTGAGCAATACACATAGGGGAAGAGCGCGGTGCTGCTTTTGTGGTCAAGATATGATTTGGCCAAAACAATAAAACCCGCGACCAGGCTAATTTTAGCGTGCGTGTGTGTGTGCAACTAGAACAATAACAATAACATATCAAACGGCAAAACGGCAGTAGCATTAGCAACAACAAAAACAATAACAATATCAACAGCTAAACGTACAGCACGCGTCTGTGTGCGTGTGTCTGTTTGAGAGAGCGACTGAGTGAGTGTTTGTGTAGAAAGTGCGCACGTCAGGCGTTGGCTGTCGTCGCAGTCGCAACCATGTCCAGAATTACGTTGACCACGTTAACACACGGCGGCATCGGCGGCGGTATTGGTATTACAACCACCAGCAACAGTAACAATAACAGCAACAACGATACACGCACCGGAACGCTGACGCACCTGATGGAGGAGCACCATCAGCAGCAGACAGGGGGCACTGGAGCAGCTGGTGCCGCTGGTCTCATCTCTGACGGCGCCGAGCGGCTGCGTCGACAAGGTAGTCGACTGCAAACATCCAGATTCGCTTGCATGCGCTGCTGTGGAAATTTTCTCACCTATCTGGTGCGACTGCGCAGCACGCCCGAGGAGATGGAACAACGCTACAAATCCAAAGAGATTGATCGGTTTTTGGAGAAGGAGAAGCACACGTTTCGACGGCAGGTAAGATAACTTGCTTTACTTTTGGTCGGCAGCAGTCGCCACATTCCGTTTAATTAAGTAATTAGTATTAATTTACTTGGACCTACACACATATACAAACACACATTCATATGAATATGAATGCACACTGAGAAATACTCTCTTACACACACACAAAGACACTATCGTACACATAAAACAACATTCATCCGGTTGTATGTGGCCCGCATGGGCCGCCCAGGCAAACAAATAAAACGTCAGAGACGAATTTTCACTTTTCGTTATTGCCGTTGTTGTTGGTATTGTTGGTTTTTGGGCTTGGCTCTGGCTCTGGGAATTTATTGTTGCATCATTTAGGCAATTATTACAACAACAAACAAGCAAGATCAACTATCTTAGGCAGCCTGACATTTATATACCCTCTTAATAGAACTGTTTACTTTAAAAACCCGTATGAATGTTCCTTTCTAATACCCAAAAAAAGGTTTTGATAAACAGCTTTTTTTCACTGAACAAATACTTTATAAAGTCTAAGTCATCTTCTGCAAGTCTGTAACAAACTAAACGACAACGTTGTAATACCCACTGCAAGAGTATCAAAAAATCTTATTCACACAAAAGGCATTCAATTAACAAAGTCTTTGTGCTGTGCTGCAGTTGTTTCTTGGGCGATGCGTATGTTAAATGTGTTTTTTTTTTTTGTCAGTCAAGGTTTTAATTTCGCACGTACTTAATTTAATACTATTTGACAATATACACTTACTAATCTTGTGACTCACTTTTATGGTTAGGTAAAACTGCTGCTTCTGGGCGCTGGTGAATCGGGCAAATCAACCTTCCTCAAACAGATGCGCATCATACACGGTGTCAACTTTGATCCGGAGCTTTTGCGCGATTACCAACATGTGATATACCAAAATGTTATAAGAGGTATGTGAATAAAATCGAGTTAATTTGTTTATACATCTTATGCTAATGGAATTTTCGTGTGCAGGTATGCAAGTGCTTCTTGATGCGCGCGAAAAGTTGGAGATCTCGTGGGGCAACGATGGACGCGAACAGGATGCCAGCGATGCCAAATTAATGGAATGCAATGCAATAGAGGCAGCTACATTTGTCGAATATGCACCGCTCATAAGACGATTGTGGCAAGATCGTGGCATAAGGCGCGCCTACGAACGAAGACGCGAATTTCAAATTGTTAGTATAGTGTTTAAATGTGTGAATTATGGCTTTGAAACTGATAATATTTACATTTCACAGAGTGATTCGGTAAGCTATTTTCTAGACGAAATCGAGCGGCTAGCGAAACCGGATTATGTGCCTACGCACAAAGATATACTGCATTGTCGCAGAGCAACCAAAGGTGTCTACGAGTTTTGTGTTAAAGTACAGGTAAGTCTGCAATAAAAGCGCATAGCGATACTGACTCAAATAAAATCATTATATCTGTTTTTAGAACATTCCATTTGTGTTTGTCGATGTGGGTGGTCAGCGCACACAACGTCAAAAGTGGACCAGATGCTTTGATACCTCTGTCACATCGATTATATTTCTAGTGTCTAGCTCAGAGTTTGATCAGGTGCTTGCCGAAGACAGGTAAGTTCATAATATGTTTCTATATGCTTGTGTGTTATTAATATAATTTGTGATTTTTAGAAAAACGAACCGTCTGGAAGAGTCAAAGAATATTTTTGATACCATTGTCAACAACAATACCTTTAAAGGCATTTCAATAATATTGTTCTTAAACAAAACCGATTTGCTTGAACAAAAAGTACGCAATCCAGAGACTGATATACGCTGGTACTATCCACAGTTTAATGGCAATCCTCACTCGCTCCTGGACGTTCAGAATTTTATGCTGCAAATGTTTATGAGTGTGCGACGTAGCAGTTGCACGAGTCGGATCTATCATCACTTTACCACTGCCATAGACACGCGCAACATCAATGTGGTGTTTAATTCGGTGAAGGATACGATACTGCAGCGTAATTTAAATGCACTGATGTTGCAGTAGCATTTATATGTATATTCGTAGCCATCATCATTATGATCACAATCCACACGAATCTCGCGCCTGCTCTGGCAATAACACTGTTTACCATACAAATATATTTATATACATATATATATACACCTAAATATATTTATATAGAACAAAAGAAAAAAAACGAAAGTGCCAGGCTGTCAGGAATGTTAAAAATTTTGTGAAGGGCCGACCCAAATTGTTGTTAACTTTTTAAAATGGTTTAATTATTCATAAAATTTTGTATTAAATGAAATTATTATTATTATTATAAATTTTAGCATTTACATGTATTATTATGTATTTTATTTATGCATAAATGTGTATATAATTTATTGTGTATGTGTTCGTGTGTGGCCCGATAACTGAACTTTAATGATATCCCTAAAAAAAAACTAACTAACCCGAAAACTGCAGCTAAAGTTATATTAATATTTTTTTGATAATTCTTTTTGCTACTATGACACTATACAAGGATATAAATATATATAGCCAAACGTGCACATACATATATATAAATACAAACACACATATATACCTACATATATATATATATTTTTAGAGTTGAATGTCGAATATATACACATATACAAATTGTAGTTTATACAAAAGAGAGAGCTTAATACTAAGCATGAAATTTTCTCCTAGAGAAAAGTCAGCAAACGACAAATGTAACAGTTAAAAGAAACAAATTACCAATATTAAATAAAAACGAAAACAACATTTGATATTTAAAGAAGCGTATGTCTTTTAATCATGATTAATAAATTCCACAATCCTAACTTATGCCAAAAAATCAGAAAGTGGATAAATTCAAACACCATTTTTTTTAATACAGATTCACATTCACATTTAAAACTTTATTTTGATTTATTTTTAATTACAAAACGAGTTACTCTTATTTAAAATGTTATCTCATATTGAACTAAGTGTTTAATTTTTGGAATGTCATAAAATCGCCTTAATCTCTAATACAAGTACGCGGTGTATACGTATATAAATAATTGCTCAAAATAATACAAATCAATACGCATTTGTAAATATGTATAAAAAGAAAAAAAAATTACAAAAATAATTGCTTTCGTACAATTAATGCTCTAATAAAAACATAAAATGTGCATTGCGTTATGAGACTCTAAATTAAAGCATAATAAATTGTGATGCTTTCACATTGCAGATCCCGATCCAGTTACAGATCTATTTTAACAGATAATACTACTAAGAAAATCAGACGTACTAAGACTACACATCCAATGGAGTTTTTAACACAAATATTTAGCATCCATAGTCATTGAGTTGCACTTTAGCTGCCAGTTGTCCTTGCTAGCTGTTGCGTTTGTCGTCCCTGCTCAGCCGGCTTGACTAGTATTACTGTTGTTGGAGCTGTTTGAGCCTCCCCCGCAGCAATTGCTTTGCGCTGCTTTGGCACTGAAGCTGCCCAGCCCAATGGAGCCGCTTCCCTCGGATTGACGCTGTGCAGCCGCAGCTGCAGCACTGCTGCCATCCTTGCTGCGCGCTTGGCCAATCAGTTCGGCGGCAATCTCGTAGAACAGTCGTTCGACATTCTCCGCCTCCTTAGCGGATGTTTCCAGGAAGTACATGTCGTGTTGTTTGGCAAATTCCTCACCAATTTGGGTGGGTATTTCGCGATCATCGCGATCCGTCTTGTTGCCCACCAGTATTTTGAGAACCTTTGAGTTGGCATATTCTTGGATCTCACGCAGCCAGTCGGGCAGGCAATCGAATGTTGGCTGGCAGCTAATGTCATAGACAAGGATTAGCGCGTGCGCTGATCTGTAGTAACTTTGTGTAATGGAACGGAAACGCTCCTGTCCGGCAGTATCCCATATCTGCAGCTTAATCTTCTCGCCTTCCACCTCAACGGTCTTAATCATAAAATCGACGCCAATTGTAGCGCCCTGACCGGGTGGGAATAGCCCCTGCGTAAAACGTCGCACCAAACATGTTTTGCCAACGCCAGCATTGCCCACTAGCACAATTTTGAATAGGAATTTATAGTCCTCCATTTAAAGTGAGAGTCAGCTACGTTTTGCCTGTGTAAGTGCAATAGATTAGTACGCATACATACAATAGCTTTTACTCAAGTTTTCGACACACCCTAGTTAACGACGCGTAACGCGAGCGTGTGTGCTTGGGTAATAGGGATGGTTTTTTGGGTTTGAGATTTTTAACAGTTATTAAACACATTTGCCCCTTACCTGTAGCTGCTTCGCACACGCAAACTACGTATGCGGTGGTCTAACGGTCAGCGTAGCCGTCGCCTCCAAGGCTGCTGTTTCAACACTTCTTTTGCTTTGGACCCTGGTGACTCAACAATTAAAACTGCCAGCAGTGGTTGATTGGAAATATCTTGGCTTGTGTAGTGCGTAGCGCCATTCAATCAAGCAGTGTTACACGCACTTTACAAATATTTTAGAATGTCAATTCTCTAGGCGCTAAATGCATGCCAACGACATAAAAATTGCAGAGCTAAAATTTCGCTGCATAAATAAAAAAATATAAACAAATCGATTAATGTGGCAGCGATGTGGCAACATTATTCGAGTGAACCAACAAGCAAGCTGTACAAATATTTATCTCCTTTCACTAGGTTTTTTTATTAAACGTGCTAACCTAATTTATTGTGTACTTTTACCTAAGATTTGTACTTATTTATGGACCTTTTCACCAAAATTTACCTGCCTAGTTTTCTATTATGAGCTTAAGAGTATCGATACCGCTGTGAGTATCGATTTTCAATAATTATCAACCCTGCAGTAACACAACATAGTCGGCCACGCTGTGAAAGAAATCTAAAAATTTATGGAAAATTGTATTTGCAATACAAAATAATTAAAATCGAAGTTCGTAAGTGAGCCATCGAGTTCTGCTGTGCATACCAACAACAATTTTGGTTTTTTCAAACGTGCTAGACAACAACTAAGGGCGTTTTTCCCGTCCACCAAATTCATCATGGCCGAGGACTTTGATGTCGAAGCAATGCTGGAGGCGCCGTACCAGAAAAACGTAAGTGCATCAACTTGGGTGAAAATAGATTAAGTAATGGTTTGTACAAAACTAAGTTATCTTACAATGGTAAATTATATGAATGTTTGTATACTTCTTTTCTAAATAGACATCCTCAAGCGCGCCGTATGTATTATGTGCATACGTATATATGTATGTATTTTTGAGTCGTCTGCAGACCCTGGCATACAGACAAACACACACACTCGCACATATGTATGTAAATATTCGACACCTTCGTGTGTATGCTTATGTTGGTGCGTGTGTGTGAACACTGCATGCAAAGTGGCTGCCTTAAATCGATTTTTACCTAAATCCCCGAAATGCAATCGAATATCGACAAGCATAGGGCGACAGTCGGCCGGTTAATCGTCTGTGTGGTAACTTTATACAATTTTTTTATAAACTACTAAACTTGAGCCGAATCAACAACCTTTCATCCACCAGTACGTGTTTGTGTGTATGTGTGTGACTTGTCTGATTATTGTGGGGTGTTCCGTAAAATCAAATGTTGGCTTTTGGGGGCTGTGTCGTTAAGGTGGTTCATGACTTAGGTATTTTAAGTTATCTAATCTCCTCAAGAAGCAAATAACAGATAAATAAAGATGTTTAGATAATTTAAGAATTAACCAGTTAAAATTTGTAACGTTTGTATGATTAAAGATGGTCCAATTTTTTATTTAAATTTTTTTTGATAAAAGAATTAAATATCTTTCCAACTAGCTGTTTACCAACTGCTCGCAAGGCAATTAATAGTTTATAAAAATTGTTATAATATTAATACCAAATTGAGTGGTTGCTGTTCTTTCTGTCTATCCTCTCTCAAAACACAAATGCAATGTGCAAATAAAAAAAAAAACTAAAAACAAAAAATTACCACACTACCACAACCGAAAATAATTCAAACAAAAAAGCGAGAATAATTCTTAAGGGTGAAATGTCTTTGCAGAAATCGTATAAGCTCAATATTGTTGCTAGTGATTGTTTTGGTCATTCTAAACACAAAAAGCTGGAGACCATTTGGTAAGTTTTGAATGTGCCAGAAACTGCGAAAAAAAAGAAAATAAAAACCAAAACATATCTAGGCATTTTGTTTTTTGTATGATTTGTTTCTGTTTCCTTTTATTTATTTTTTTTTTAATGAATTTGTTTTACTGTTATACAAAAAAAAAAAAAAATCAATGAAAACTGAACGTGCACTAAATTTCAGATAAACTCTACCTATTGTCTGGGTCAGCAGGCAGCACAACTACTACTCTCACTCACAGACAGACAAGAATGAAAGAAAGTCTCACAAGTCCACTTCACTGCTCTTTCAGGAGTCGAGTCTGAAAAAAATGCCCAATATACAAAACCAAAAAAAAAAAAAAAACCACATGAAATCGAAAAAACTACTTATGTCAATTCAAAAACAAAAAAACGTAATAAGCAACAAATTTAAATTATTTCACTACACAAAATATATATTATTAACTTATATATATATGTCCATATATAGATGCGATGTGGTGACCAATGAGTCTTTATAGTCAAATAAGCCAACCAGCCAACAAACCAACCCAACCACTAGCCAGCGCTAAATATACCCAAATATCGAAACGAATATTGCATATGAGTGTGGAGACATTTCGCCGTGAACTACTTACAATTGTGTGTGTCCTATCAGTATAGGTATATAATAAATGTACTTATGCGTGATAATATATTTATATATATGTACTACTACTATCTCGTAGGTTGCCTATACAAGGTTCTTTTTCTATTATAACTTTTACTACCGCTCTATATTGCTATAAATTGGCAATGATCTGTAAGACGATCATTGTTGACTTAAGCATTTCTATTTTATATACTTGCAGATACCACAAAATTTAACTAATTTACTTTGATTTGCTTTCTCTTATTCAAAAAAAAAAAAAAAAATGTACAAAAAATACAAAAACGAAAAAAAAATATATAAACCTGAAACTAATTGTATACAACAACAACTACAACAACAACAACGAACGTCATCAACCAAACAACCGTAACTACAACAACAACCAAATGTTACGTGTGTCTTACTCTCTCTCTATGTTTCTCAAAATGTCCCCTCACCAACAAATGAAACAATGAAATCCAATTCTATGTATGTACATTATTGCTTGCGATTTCCACATCCTATGTCCACACCCCCAAAAAACCAACCAAAATACCAAAATCCAACACCCTGTATCTGTAGAGCGTCAGTGCGGGAAGTGCTGGACGTGGACGCGGGCGCAGCAGCGGCAGCGAGAGTAACGGTCACGATGATCACGATGAGGATGAACGCTATGCAACGGAAAATGGAACTCGCTCCTCAAATGGCAACAAAAAGCGAAGTCACCGCTCGCGGTAAGAGTTTTAATATTAGAACTAACAAAATTCATATTGAACTCATATGTCTCGTTCTTTTTTAACAGCAGTGGCAGCGGCTCGCGTGATGCCAAACACAGACGCTCAAAGGATCGGGAACGCGAAAAGGATCGTGGCAGAGAACGCAGCAGCAATCGCGACAAGGATCGGGACAAGGAACGTGAACGTGAACGTGAACTGCGCGATCATCGCTATAATCGCGATAGTAAACGCAGCAGTCGCACACGTGACGAACGCACAAGCGATGACAGCCGTCGCGGCGCAAGCGGACGCTCTGAATCCCAGCGTGATCGTCCCTCTCGTGATCGTCGCGCCGGCAGCAAGAGCTTGCAACGTGATTCAGAACGCAAGCGCAGTCGTTCTCGCGACAGACGTAGACGCAGTCGCTCACGGGAACAGCAGCGCAAGCCTCGCCTTAGTCCTGTACGCGAACGTCGGCGAAGTCATTCGCGGTCCAGAGACACCAAGTAAGTTTGTAGATTTTGGTACATGAAATAAATATTGAAATAAATTTAAATGTTTTATCGCTTTGCAGTAGTCGTCGTCGCACAAGTTACTCACCACGTTCATATGCTGGACGTGGACGTGGTGGCGTTGGCGCTGGAGGCAGATCGCCACTGAATGGTGCTGGCGATCGCACACCACCCACTGAACTCAGCCCCGAGGAGCGTGATGCGCGCACTGTTTTTTGCATTCAGCTATCGCAGCGAGTGCGTGCCCGCGATCTCGAAGAGTTCTTCTCCAGTGTGGGCAAGGTGCGCGATGTGCGGCTTATAACGTGCAACAAGACTAAACGTTTTAAGGGCATCGCTTACATTGAGTTCGAGGATCCAGAGTCTGTGGCGCTGGCTCTAGGACTTTCCGGCCAGCGACTGCTAGGCGTACCCATAATGGTGCAACACACACAGGCGGAAAAGAATCGATTGCAGGCTGCTCCGCCACCGTTCCAGCCAAAACAACATACAGGTCCAATGCGTCTATATGTCGGATCACTGCACTTTAACATTACCGAAGAAATGCTTCGTGGTATCTTTGAGCCCTTTGGCAAAATTGATGTAATTCAGCTGATAATGGACACTGAGACGGGTCGTTCCAAGGGCTATGGCTTTATAACGGTAAGCAACAAAACTATTTTAAAACCATTAAACTTTGTTTATTATTCTATATTATGTATGTACAGTATCACAATGCTGACGATGCCAAAAAGGCTTTGGAACAACTGAACGGCTTTGAGCTGGCCGGACGTCCCATGAAAGTGGGCAATGTAACCGAGCGGCTGGACATGAATACTAGTTCACTGGATACGGATGAAATGGATCGCAGTGGCATCGATCTTGGCGCCACGGGACGGCTACAGCTCATGTTTAAACTAGCCGAGGGTGCCGGTTTGGCTGTGCCACAGGCTGCAGCAAATGCTTTGCTAGCAACTGCACCACAGCCGGCTCCCATGCAGCATGAACAAGAGACACCATCCATAGCCACACAGTGCTTTATATTGTCCAATATGTTTGATCCGCGCACCGAGACAAATCCCGCGTGGGATACAGAAGTGCGCGACGACGTGATTGATGAGTGCACCAAGCATGGTGGTGTGCTGCACATACATGTTGACACCGTGTCACCCACGGGCACTGTCTATGTCAAGTGTCCGAGCACAACCACAGCGGTATTGGCTGTGAATTCATTGCATGGACGCTGGTTTGCCGGGCGCGTCATAACGGCAGCGTATGTGCCGCTTATCAACTATCACTCCATGTTTCCGGATGCTATCAGTGCATCTGATTTGATTGCTTCGACACGCAAAAACACTGACGATTGAGGGGAGGGCTTATACAGATAGTTGATACATGATGCGATTAATTTGCAAGCGACAGCAGCAACTATTTCAAAAATATATTGTTATTATTCGTTAAACAAAATTTTTTCATAATTTTAACATTTTTTGAGAGACTTTCTGATGTTTGTGTAATGCTTTGCAAGCTGAAATGAAAATGGGGCACATAAAAATACAATAACATTACAATTAAAGATATATGCATAACAAATGTATGCATATTAAATTAGGCATTCCTAACGCCAAAAACTTTAACCAACAAAATTTTATTTCGATTTTAACTCTAAACTGTTTTCGAAAAATCTTATAAAATTTTCAATTAATATTTTTTCTCGTTTTTTTTAATGCATAACTTTAAAACAGCGCTACATATTTACAAATGTAAAATGCTATGTAAACAATAAAAGAACAATATTTTGTAGACAAAGAAAATAAATCAAAAATAAAAATTCGATTCAACAATTAGCGGTTTTATGAACTTTATGCTGTGACGCATGTTTTGTAGAAATTTTTGTTGTTGTTTTGGAAAGATTATCTTGACCTTTTGATTAAATTTTCTCACATTATTTGTCTAATATTCCCTGTCAATAAAACAATTCTTGAATAAACTACTTATTGGTAGCGAAAAGTTAAGTTAACAAAATATTGAGATCTAATCGATGGCTCCAGCAAATGGCCATCTCTAAAAGACGAACACCGATATATCGATAAGCTTATTAGTGTACAATCGGGTGCTTGTCCATCTTCAGTGTGCGCAAGAGATTGGCTGCAGCTGCAAAAAGTCAATTTATTTAGACCAGCGTTTTGTTTTTTTTTTAGTTTAAATCCGATGTGACTTCACACAAACAAAAGCCAAGTGAACTTTTTATCAATCAAACAAATTAAATTCGTTTACACAACAATTGACGCGCCCTCGTGCAAAGAAGAAAAAGGGCATGTGGATTTCGTTTTGATTCTAGTGTGTGAAAGCAGCCACAACACATCGAAATAAAATGGCAAACACATGCACAACTACAACAAATGTAGGTACCATACTATTCATTCGGCAACAACAATGTACGGAAAATGAAAATTCAATAATTCGTGCAATCGTGTGTTAGACAGTTTAAGGTTAAATTTCCAAAACAAAAGAGCTAAAATTAAACATTATGAAATATGAGTAACATTGATCAATGAGTTCGCGAGTGCTGCGTGTTGAGCAAATGATGAGTGTTTTATAATCAGTAGGCGCGCTCCTCGACAAAACACGTAAAACACACACATACACACAAACAAACTTACGCACACACGCACAATAGATTCCTGCGCCCACGCATATCAGTTTTGACCTCCCCTACGAAATATTAGCAGCATCCCCCACTTCCAACCAAAACTCCAAGTCTTGCCAGCTGATTCATGCAATATGCATGCGGAACATTTGAAATTTTTATTAGACAAATTACAACGGTGTCGTCTAATGACCCTGCCCCACTCACAACGTCGGCGTCGATGCTTATATAAGTGAACGGTAAATGTTCGTGTGAGTGCGTATGCCAAAAAATTGAGTACATTGTGAAAATAGCCAGAATCAAGACAAACCAAAAACAACAATACGACAAAGCATTTTAAGAACCACAAATTGACGCCAACAAATGACAAACGAAACTTTAACAAATTTGTTTGCGTTTATTTGTTTTTTTTTGGCAAGTGTTGCCATCGCTTCTTCTAGTTGTGGCTTCCAAATTTATTTTAGAGCATTATGCCATACATTCAGTTTCGCCTCGCAGCAGGGGTCTGGCAACGCGCGCGCTTAACAGTGACAGTGGACCGTGAATAGTGGACACTGTGGAGAGTGCCAAACTTAACCAAGCTAGAATATGTAATTAAAAATGTTTCCAACGCACACAAATAGATTCGCGCGTGCGTTTGTGTTTGTTCTATTATACAAATCAACAACAACTAAAGCAAGCAATGTAATTTGCTCAATTTGCTTCGTTGCTGACAACGCCGGCTGCCATTCACACTTGGATATATAGAATTTGTTGTTGTTGTTGTTTCCGTCATTATCATTTGTGTATACCTACTATGTAAATTTCTTCTGTTCAGTTACGCAATGCAGCAGCTGCATTAGCGTCGACAGCGCTAGGTAATCGCCAAAATATAGGCACGCTGTTATCGCTAGTGAAAATAAACCTTTGATCAAAACAGCCTTACAACGGTCAGGGAATACCTCAGCTCCTACTCTTTCTTGCGTGTGGTGAGGGTTGCTACCGTCACCGTCACATGCTTTCATTTTGCGGCCTTTGTGCGTCATCATTGCCAACATTTAAGGTGCACTTTTCGGTTCCAGGCAGTAAGTTAGTTTAGGAGTTTAACTATAAATATGTTGAAAACAATTCGTTTACATTTTGTTATTGTTATATAAATTGTTAATAATTATCGAAAAGGAACAGAAACGACTTATTTAAAAGTTATTCAAATTCAATTGAAAATGTTCAGTTCACTCAGTTCTTATTGCCTTGGAAAGCGAATTTTCTCATCGCATTCCAATTTCGCGCCTGTCTTGTTGATTATTTTTTGATTTGATTTTTATCAAGTGCTCGCTACACGCTTCGCTTATGAACTGTAAATATTTACGCCGCATTCGGCACGTAGTCTGTCTGTCTGGATTTTGGTTTTTATTTTGGCGATCTCTCAGACTTGCTCCTAAAACCAAGTGCGCAACTTCAACTGGAAAACAGCAATGAATTATCATTACCACTCAATTTGCTTTGCGTTCTCTCAGCAAAGGTTACTTCGAGCGCAGACTCAACTTAACTAATCGTTAAGTTGAAAAAGAAGAAACAATCAGTTAACGCTTGCGCGAGGCGCAGCACGCATCGCTAACGGTGAAACGTGAGATCATTTAACGTTGAAACTCTTGCGAAATCGTTGCTTGAAAATTAAAAATATTTTTATGTTGGCGACTGTTAACAAATGGTTATTGATAGTAAAATGTAACGATATGCGATAAGAGCCCCTCCTTCTCACCTCTTTCCCCCCCTCTGCACACATCCATTTAGTCTGCTTGCGAATTTGTGATAAATTAACGCGAAAATCCTCTGACATTTACTAATATTTATAGTATTAATAATCATTGCTTTGACGTTGACTTTATCGGCGACCAAAGCGCTCAAAAAATAGAAAAAAATAAAGCAAACAAAAAGTGTAACTACTGTCCAACTTCCATATAACGATCTTCCGTTTTACGAAGTTTTCAATACAACGAGTTTATTTCCAGAACCCTGCAACTTGGTTCAATAAAAATTCCATTCTATGTTACGAATTTTCTCTATAATGAAGCCTTTTCTTGTCCCCTTGAGATTCGTTGCATGGAAGTTCGACTGTGGCTGCTTGCTGCTAGGTGCTTATTGGTTTCATGTGAGTTCGAGTCAATTAACAAACCATATCTCTTTACATTTATATTTGCAGCCGATCAACTAACTAGACAACTGAGCATCTGGATGCTAATTGAGTAATAATAACCAGAAACTCACTCGACTACAAAAATAGTATTTAAAAATACAAAAAATATACGTACTAAGAAGTTGCCCACATTGATGCTTTCTGCAACATTGGGGGGCAATGGGGGAGGCAGCGGCGGCCAAATGCCGCTCAGCCCCTCAGCGCAGGCGACGCTCAGCAAACATTTGCCCAAGCTCCAGACGAAGCGACTCATGCAACAAACGGTGGCAAGCAAACCGCAGACCGCTGATGCCGGTTGCCTAACTGGTGAGTTTTGTTTGTAATAAATACCATGTGTTACTATTTGCATGTATGCTAATGGATCTTATATATGCATATTATTTATAGATTTGTGCAGCAGCGAGAACTTGCCAGAGGTGGAAATATTCTCGTTACTGGAGGAACAGATACCCAAATACAAGGTGCGAAATGATTTTCTCACCAGTTTTGCTGGCTATGCGAATGAGGATTGGTTTGTGCCAGCACCGGCGTTGCATATACCCGCTGAAGGTCTAGGATTGACTAAGGAACAGACAAGAGAGTGCCTAAACTATTTTCGTAAGTAGTTTTTTCTTAATTACCTAAAATAGCCTCCACGCCGTTTCGTGTGATAAGCTTACCAAAATTATATATTACTTTATATAAACAAACATATGTACATGCATACATAATGTATGTGTTTGTGGTTTTAATACCATTCCATTCTTAATTGCTCAATTAAAAATAATGTGTGTGTATATACAATATATATATTAATTGTTATATCCGAACCAATTGCCAAAGTTATACAATAAGTTCTTGTCATAGAAAAATATGTTTGACATTAACTTGTTTAAAAACATTTATGCATACATAAATGTATCTAATTTGTTTGCAAGATTTTATTCATTTTAAAATGTGTTAAAATATCGTTTCATGTGTTCCGCTTAAGAGAAAAAAAAACCCCAATATTCATATATATATATCTGCGCAACACAAAAAGCAGATATAAATACATTTTTGTCTCATATTTTTATGACAATAATCTTGTGACCAAAGTATTATTTATGCGTGTTTGCAGACATTGCTTTGAATTATTTGTTTGTGTGTGTGCCAAAAACAATGTATTTTATTTACTATACTTTTTAAAAGTGACTACGAATCTTTGAACTAAGAAAGAAATGATTTAAAAAGTGCGCCATTTGTTTATTATTATAATTCAACACTTGTTGCTAAAGATTTTTATTTAAAAAAAGGCCACATTGCCAGCTGGCGTTAAGGCTCACAGAAAGTCATGTCTTGCTAAGAAAAACTAATATATAGCATGGGCAAAATATATTTAAATTTAAGTTAAAAATCCAAATTTATTGACAATTTTAGCCAACATAGAAAATGCAATATTATCCATGCTCTGTTAACTCAACGAACTCTGTTAAATCAAGAGCTTAAACATGGCAATTTGATGTTAGCAGCTCTGGTCACACCATTTAAGCCCCAGCTGTAAGTGCCATTCACACAAACAAATGCTTTGGCATTCACAAACAGCGCACAGCTGTTTTTTTTTTGGAGCCAATGCCGCCTTTTTGCTATTGGCTATTCTCATTCCGCGTGCGTCGTCGGTCTGTTCGCATTTCAAAAGTCTTTGGCAACTGACGGCGGCGTGCCGCTCGAAATGAAAAGTGCCAAAAGAAACGCGTAAAGTAAGCGGTCGTGCGCGTTATAAATAATATGTAATTTATAAATATGTACACGTCAACATTGAACCAAATAAACTAGCAAAACATTGTGGCAGTGAAATTGTGTGCGTGCCCCACAAAATGCATAAATAAATCATAATTGCCAAAAAACACACACTCGAAAAATTAAGAGCGCACAATAAATGTATGGCAAAATCATAAGCGAATCGCAATCGAAAATCATTATTCATCTGTGCAAAAAACAATAAGAAACCCAAAACAGCTGAATTTGGATTATCTCCAAGTGCTTTTCGCATGTCTGTGCCTGGCGTCATACAAAACTGTATTTATTTTTAGGACAACTAAACGCACACAGCAACAAATAAAAAAAAAAAAAAACAAATGTGTGTGTGTTTCTCTTGTGAATTATGAAGATATACATTTGTTGCCTTTGTGTAAACATTTAACGAATTGGGTCGGCATTCTACATGGGTGTAATGTGTGTGTGTGTGAAAGTGTAAATGTGTGTAGGAGCTTGTAATTCATAATAGGGCATGGCCATGGGCAGGGCCAACATATTTGTTGTGAGCTTAATTTGTTCTTTACGTATTCTTATTATGTATGAACGAGAACGTCTTTACATAATCGTTTTTCCATGTGTTTCGTCTGTTTTGTCCCCTGTGGTTTGCTCGTCTACGGTTTGTTGATAAGCACAGAAGCAGCTTTGTCGTCTTCTTCTTCTAGCGGTATTTAGCATCTGTTCGTTCGATAGACAATTTATAAAATATTCACACAGCTGTTTGGCTCTGGCTGGCTTGTAGTGCATTCACTATTTACCGTTGTGCGCTGGAAGTATGCCGCCTATCCAGTTCCACTTCCAGTTTGAGTTCTTCACGTCCAGTCAGTCGTTGATTAAATATATTATCAGCAATTGTTGCGCTGCTTTCTTCCGTGTATCGCATCAATCAACCAGCCCAACATTCTCATGTCACCTGTGCGTGTGAGTTTATCTTCAAGCTATATAAAAAAAAAAAAAAAAATAAGAAAAAAAAAACTGCTTTCCGTTCGTTACTCATCAAGAGTGTTGCCGGACTCGACCGAAGAGAATAAACCGCAATAAAAATTGCTTGCTGTTGCTTGTGCTTTGAGCTATTAGGCACGTTAAATTGCCGATCATTTTCCCCAGACCCACATTGTTGTTGGCTGTTTGATTGGGGTTAAGCTGCCGGCGGACAAAACGAACAATGCATAAAATGGCAACAAAATTTGTGTCATGAGTGTGTTCGCATGTTTGTGAGTGTGTGGATCATAATACGGATAATGTCCACTTCTTTGCTAAACACAAACAAACAAGCAAGTGACATACTTTAATTACGTCATTTCGCAACATTGCAACGGTTTTTTGTTGTTGTGTCTTTTTCTTTTCTCTATGTCACTGGCCGCCGCTATTGATTAGGACATTCACATTGCGGTCCACAATTAGCGCCGAGAAAAAACTTATATGGTGCTGAAAGCGTTTTACTTGTAATCAGCGATTATCCTACACTGCATTTCCTTATTAGTGTTGAGTAGAGTGTGCGTGTGTGTTTATTTTTTTTGTTATATGGTAATGTAATGCAGCTTCAAGTTTGACCAAAAGTAGAAGAAGGTATTTTTAATAGCGCCCAACTTTTGCCAATAATTAATCCCCAACAACAACAATAACAATTACTTCTTTTTATTTATCTTTTTTGTGAAAGTTGTTGTGAACCAAAAACATCAAAACTACAAAGTTTGTCTTATTTTAGTAGCTACAAACAATTTATTTTTTTTTTTACCATTTTCATTTCATTTTCGCGTGTGCACCATTGATTGGCATTATTTGTTGTTTTGAATATTTTTTGTATGTTTGTACATATGCATGTTTGTATGTGTTTATTTGCCTTTTCCCCGGTACTATTGTTATTTATTCAGCTGGCTTACATATGTACATACATACATATGTAATTATGTGTGTGTCGAGTTTTTTTTTTTTGTCAATCAACCAATTAGCGATTCAAACTGAGCGGATCCTAAAGACTATCACACAGACATTTCATATTGTCATATGCTTTATTATCTATTTGATAAAACTCATAATTCTCTCTTTCACACACACACACAAACTGTATGTATGGTTGTGTGTGTGCCGCTTTATTGTCAAAGCTTACCTTTTAAGTATGACTCATAAAAGTGCATACAAATGAATAAATATTATATGACAACTCTACGCATTATGCATGTCGATGAACCTCTCACAATTTTTGTTGAAAGGGTCGCCTAAACTTTTGTATGCTCTTCCAAAGATTTTCTAATAGGACCTCTTGTTAAGATCCTTTCTCAAATTTTAAATATCTTTTAATTAAAAATAAGTATATAAAATATATTAAGTAAATTTAATTAGTTGAAATTTGTAAGGTACTTAATTTTTTTTATTGTCTTGTGCTAAATCAAACTGATTTGGAATGAGTCATTCGAGTCTCAAAACCGCAGTGGCTATTATAATTTTATTATGGAAATTTGACTGCATTCTTAAAGTTTTTTTTTTTGGTTTGTGTTTAGAATTTTTGCAAGGGTATTAAAATCTTTGCAAGTCATAGATACCGTTTTTACTTTTTTTTTTTTTTTGCTTAAATTTTTATGCATTTTATGCTGGTCATCTCTCATTGCCATCACAAGTGAGCCGTTGATTTGGCACAACCTAACGGTTGTTTATTTCTAGCTCAGCTCAATTTTCTTTCACTCTGGCAGACCATAAATTATGATCTGATAGTTATTAAGTTCAGCAGCAACAGCAGCAGCAGAAGATGCCTTGAGCACTTGCTGTTAACTTAATGTTGCATCATTTCCACATTCCACAATCCGCACACACACACACACACACACCATTGCCATGGTCATTTTGACATCCTCTCTTCTCTCTGTTCTACGCGGCCCACACACAAAGGAAAAGAGCAGCAGGCTGCCTACAAGTTTTACGTGATTGCCGCCGACATGTAAACAGATCAGAAGTGAATGGTAGAAAGGCGCATCTCTTAAGCTAATTTGTAAACTTGTTTCTTCATGCTCGACATTTTTCCTAGTCGTCGTCGTCGTCGGTATGGCAAGACAATTTCCAAGGGCCCATTCCATTCAGTTAGTCCACTCTTTTGTGTGAAGTTGTATATCATTTTTGGGCTCTCTCGTTTTGAAATTGTATACATTTTTCACATTGCATTGTATGTTAATGTTAATATTTGCAAATAACTATAAAGACAGCCATCCACCATGATGGATGCCAGTGTTGTGTTGTGTTGTGTGTGAGATTAGCAATTAATAATTTGCCATTGTTATATTATTCTGTTGATCTTGCATAAGTCATCAAAATATAAAAAGTGTTGCGACTAACAATAATAGATTATTGATAAGTGTCACCATAAAGATAATATGTACTTGTGTGGCATTAAAACATTAATAAACTAATTGCGCGTTAAGTTTTGCGAGCTGCAGGACGCAACGGTTATTTTTGTGTGTGCGTTTGCCAACACTGGCTGTTTGACAGTCACACGGAAACCAATTTTTGGCAAGCACCTTAATTAATAACATTAAAAAACATTTCTTCAGTTAACTATTAAGTGTGTGCAGCAGCAACAACAAAAACAAAATCAAGTGTGTTTAAAATAAAGGAAAAACAATGCGCTGCTTGCCTCCAACAATAACCACAACAACAGCAACAAAATGCCACAATCAGCGTTAAAAAACAATAATCAACAGCAACAGCATGTTAAGTTGTTAGCACTGACAAAAACAACACCAACAATATTGCCCATCATCAATGAGATGACACTGGAACCGGAAAATGAAGCTGATAATGATGATTACAGGCTCAATTTTATGACTGGCGAGGATCAGCTGTTGAATAGCACAACCCATAGCATAGCAAATAGCATCAGCAGCAGTTCCATCAACTCCTTAATGTCCAACTGCAGTTCCAATTCCATATGTTCCACAACAGATTCCATCACAACAATCAGCAAGAAGCCCTCCAATTCAAGCAAACATTTCGAGAACACATACAAACTGCTTGGCCAGCAGTTGGAAAATAATTGCCAGCGTACAACTGAAAAGCTACAGCAGCTGGACACACAACTCGATACGAGTCTCGATAGCTTGAATAGCAGCTATGCCTCCATGTCAGCCATTGTCAATGGCACTGAGCCGGCGCGCACACGTCTCGAACTTGAATTGGAGGCCGTTGAACGCATGCGCACCATAGTCCAGCAGATGAAGACGTCGCCCAACGTAGATACAGCATCAGCGCCACTTTTAGCGTTGCTCCATGACTTTGCAGCCAAGGGACAGCCACAGCAGTCGCAGTTGCAATCAAATCCCAGCACACCTGTACAAAGTCCCATAACTGGCGCCATACCGGCTGATGGACCCAATTTTGAGCTGCCCGCGGAGTTGCTGGAAACGGCCAACTCCTGGGAGCTTATGTACTATGCTTCCAAGAATGTCGATGGCAAGAATTGTCTGAAAGTCGTGCGCAGTCTGTTAACCAACAAAGGTAAGCAGTTGGAAGAGATGAAGAATGAAATTTGAATAAGTTTGCTTTTTGATAAGTTCTTTCAAGCCTCTTTTATAAATAAATATGAATGAAGTAACTCAACTTTACTTAGACTTTTCTTTAAAGATTTATGAAAGGTTTAACAAATATTTAATGCTATTTAACGCCCAAATTATATTCTTGATTAAATAAGGATTGTCATAAAACATAACTTTAGTGAAAAGCTTACTTTGATCTTGGGGGAGAAAATGCATAAAAATCCGTTACAAAGTTTCGACACACCTAAATAAAAATAACTCCAAATTACAAATTAAAGCCTAGCACATTTTTTAGATACACTTTCTAGGACCCCTTTTGGAACATTAAAAATTTACTAGTAATTTTACTTGATGAGTGGTAATTCTGCTTTGATTTGCTATGCTCTTGGTACAATTTGCTTGTAGTTAGGAAAAAGCCAATTTGGCATATTGAATTTATACACGCTTGAAGAAAAGAAAATGTTTAGAGTAAGTGTTGACAGCGGTTCGAAAGTTTTGTTCGTCGACTAAACTAAGGTAAACAGGAAAGGAATAAAAATTTAATTTGATTGTTCTTTACTTAATGTCTGCAATAGTTTGGAAAGCTAATAGGTACTTAGCTGATAGATTTAGTTCATGGTCAGCTATATCAATCTGAAATGTCAGTCTTATCTGAAATGTCTTCGTTTATATTTAACTATATAACCATCTTATCTATGAAGTGCACGGAGCTTTGCCGTCCCGCTGCATTTAGCCGTGCAAAATTGATCGACAACTTTATGTTAGCTTCTATAAGTTATCTAATCGATCGGTATTCAATTAACTTTTCCAGTCGATTAATGTTTTCATAACTTTTCATTTTACTTTTTGCTATGGTTTGTGGCTGACGTGTGGGGAAGCACGACACAAATTTGTTGCAAAAAGTTGTATTTATTTTTAGTTTTCATTAGCTGCTAAAATTTTGTTATTGTTCTGTTTGCATTAGATGCGGTCGATGTTAAGACTTGTTGATATTTGCACAAATCGTTATCGATGTACTATATAGAATGTTAAAATTGTACAAATATTCCCAAGTGTTTCACAGTTTAAAGCAAGTTAATTTCAAAAACTATTAAATCCCAAGCCAAAGCACATGATCTCATCTTGTGTTTGAAGTACAGCGATAAGCGTTTCGTTTTTGTATTATTTATTTTACTGCTTGCAAGTTTTTTTTGTTTTAGCTGCAAGTTTTTGCCCTTATCGAAGTTATGACTGTCTGATTATCTTGACTTATGTTCAAGAACTGGCAATGCTTTTAGTCTTCGGTTATAATCTGTCTATCTGCAATAAAATGCACCAAGCTCTTTGTACAATCGTCTCATATCGACATTAAATGCTATTAGAGTCTACAAAAAAACAGACATTATATGATTAGCCTTAGGAGTGCCTATAATTAAGAACATATTAAGTGTCGTTGAACTTGCTTTGAATAGCTTTTTCTTCAATTAAATATAAGAAAAATTCTACAGGCTCTGGAAAGCCTATTACGCAAATATTCCCAGAGATGCTTTAAATATTAATTAGTACTTCACTTAAAAAATTAAATTAAATTTATTAACGGTGTATTTAATTTGGCGGTAATATAAGTGATGTTGACTATTTTAAGCTTTTGTATTTATTTTTAATTCACTCACGTACTAAAAATAATTTAACAGCTTACCAGTTAGTCAAAAACTGATTAAAAGTTCTTAAAGGTCGTTAAAAGAATTAGCAAACTGCTTACACTTGAACTTGAGCCGTATTTTCTACCTAGCATTTATTGCTCTTCCAGGGAAATTTATTATCTGTGTTGCCAGACGTACGGATACGCAGAAAATTTCCCGCATAGATCTTCGATTATCCTAAGCATGAATGGGATTAGGTTTAGGTAGACTTGATCCGGTCATAAAAATAAGAGTACGAAATGGAATCTGATATATGACAGATACATAATCAATTAGAGCACATTTACGCGCTTCGTTGACGTTATTATTTAGTCTCAAATAACTAAAGCACATTTAAACTTCAGTGTGTCGCACATTTAATACCCTTTCATACATAACTAACTCTAACTTAAGTCTTGCAAGTAAATAGGCGGTGATATTAAACGCAAAGACTAAATAACAATTCTGCTTGCTATATATAATACTCGAAAATACTATAGGCGTTGCTTGAAAACAAAGGGACTCAACGGACTGCAAAGGTATTTTGTGAGAGGTAGTTTTCTTTTTAATGCTGGCAATGCTGTCGAGTCTCTCTCTCTCTCTCTGTGTTATGGCGATTTAACAGAGCAATAACAGTGTCTCTCTTGTATGTGTGGATGCCATCTTTGGTGGTGGATTCCAACACAGCAACAAAACGCACAAGCAAATATAATTTACTCAGCGTTCGTCGTGTATCTGCTAATCCGCAAATTACACAATTCATGCCAATTGTAATGTGAAATTTAACTCAAAATATTCTCAAAATGCAAACGAGAATTTCAATCGATAAAGTGATATATATTTTATAAAAATAAAAACCAAACAAAAGCATCGCGTTGCTTTTAAAACCCAAGTTGTGAGCAAATATTATAACCCTCCCGTCCAACAACAACAACTACAGCCACAGCTCTACTTCAATTGCGTGCTTGTGGTGGTGAACTGTGTACATATGTGCGTGTGTTTGTGAGTCAATCTGTCTACTACATTGGTCTGTCACGAGTTTAGAGCGCCGTTTGCCCGTCTAACTTTTATTTTCTACCTTAGAATTGAATTCTGTTTAAAGTTTTTGCGTTTGTTAATGTCTGACAACCTTTGGACTGCCCACAGCCTTGTGGCTATTATTACTAACTGTGCTATTGTTGTTGGTGCTGTTGCCAACCAGTAAAGTGAAACGCTCGTGAAGTTGTTTGCAGACAAATCTGTTTGGATATTTTCAGCACGTGAGTTCCCCCATTTGCGCTTAAGTTCATCTATGTATGTACGTATGTTAGTTTTTGTGTGTTTTCCCGTTGAACCGGCAGATGTTGTTGTTGCTACAAACATTTCACCAAAAACATGCATACTATGTTCATATCTACATATCTACATATTGCTCCTTTTCCTTTCACTCGCCTTTTACTTCCTTTTACTTTGCGCTGCAGTGAATGCAGCCTGCAGGCTGCTGCGCTGCCTCTGCCACTGCTCTGCTATGTCGATGCCGCTCCCTGTGCTGCTGCTATGGCTGCCGTCAGTGTGTGTGTGTGCTTCGCGCTTGCAAGAAGTGGCTTTGAATTTGAGAGTTATAAAGCAGCGGCGTGCCGTGCTCATGGCTAAAAATATATCGAAAAATACTCGTTTAGAAGTTCAAGCTTGATTTTTATTTTGGTCGCCAAGCTAAAACATTGTCGAAATCATATTGCGCAAACTCAGCACGCAGAGTGGGTGGTAAATACTTGAGAGAGAGTGAGAGAGGGAGAGGATGAGAGCAAAGGAGAGTCATAATGAGAGAGAGCAACGAGAGCGAAAGCAATTGTCATGACATTTTAGTTTCTCTGGTGACTTCAGACAATTCGCATTAATTTAGCAATTAATTTAAGTGTTTTTTCGCTTGTTATTGCTGGCGTTTTTACAAATCATATGTAAAAAAACAATAAAATTAAAATCTCATGTGACCCATGAAGAGAAATCAAAAACAACAACCAAAAAGAGGCCGTTAGACCAAACGTACAGCCACAAAAATAACAACCAACAGGGAAAAATTGCACACCACCACGAAATTCAGCTTGCTGTCTGCTGCAGCCGATTTTACAATGAAATTGTTTATTACATAATACAATCAACCCGGCAGAACGAGACCAAACAAAAAGCAGCATATTTAAAATATTTTATAAAAATAAAACGCTTAGAATGCAATATATGCAGCGTGACTCAGGCAATCAGCAATAGACCACAATAAAGAAATAAATAAAACATGGCGCACGTAAACACTGATGCCGAAGGAGCTGAGATGGAGAGAGCGAAGACAAAGAAAGCTGCTGTCAATGTGGCGCCTGCTACCGGCAGCAATGTGCATCGATTTTTAGAAACTGAGGAGAGCAGCAGTAGCTCTCAAGTGGATGCTGTGGATTCTGTTAACACAACAATAAGAGCAAAAAGCAATTGCTTGGAGGAATGTGCATTTGCTGCATGTCAAACGAAAGCGACGAGCAATTGGCACGACGACTTTTGTCTCATTGACGATGAACTTGAGTACGAGGATGAACTCGAATTCTCAACAGAAACACCAGCATCCACGTCAGCAGCGACGCCAGCGCAAGAGCACAGTCTGCATGCGGCCTTTGGTGTTTTAGCAGGAGAGCGTGAGCAAGAGAATGAGCAATTGCTTATGGAAGGTATTCTTGTGGTATTTTCAATTACGTAATGATCTGGTGTTGCACTGCGCCCAATAGAGCCCGTTAATCAATCTCGATAGGTTAAAATCGATAGTTTTAAATTGTACTATTATTATTTGCATATTTTTTTAACTAGGCAAAATGTGCTTGTTTCTTGCAGTTCTATGTGGTAACCGTGTTAGCCAGATGACTCGCGCCTACGATGACATTGAAGCTGTGACGCGTCTGCTGGAAGAGAAGGAGAAGGACTTGGAATTGACAGTGCAAATTGGCAAGGAGTTGCTAACGCAAAACAATGCACTCGAAGCGCGTGTTAGTGATCTGGAAACAGATCTCAAATCCTCCAACGATGATCGCGCCCAATTGCTGCATGAGCTGCACAAGAAAAACGAACTGATTTCAGTGCTAACCAACGATGCAGATGATGGCACAGATGCAGGTAACTATTAACCTAACAATGCACAAAAGAACAATATAATTTAAAAAAACCAAATTCTCTTGTAAATTTAGATACGCCCACCATGTCCAAGTCCATAACGTTGGATCTGCTGCAAAAGAAGGTCAACTCTTTGCTGGATGAGAATAAATCGTTGAAATGCGAGGCAACACAATTGGCTCACCAAACGGACGAAGTGGAGGAGCATGAGCGGCGCTTGATGGCAGACATAAGTTCCCAGCTAAACGATGCAAATTCCCAGTATGACAACATCAGTTTGGAGTTGGAGCGACAGCGCGAGGAGAATCGTTTGCAGCACGAGCAGATTATAAGCTTAACGGCTCGACTGGCAGAGGCTGAGATGCGGCTGCATCAATTGACGCAGGACAATGATGAACACTTGTCGCTGCTGCATGTGACCAAGGAGAATCAAAATGCGCTGGCTCTTGAGCTGGTAGAGTTTAAACAGCGCTACGAAGAGGTGCTGGCACTGCTGCACTCTGCTCAGGATCAATTGAAGCAGCAGCGAAAGCGCTCGCAGCCGCAGGCGCGTAGCTCCTTCCTGGGCGGATTGGGCACAAACGGAGCCGCTGCCATGGTCGCTGTGGAATCGTTGCAGTCGGAACTGATGGAGTCATCACTGTACTCGGAGAACAGCCTTGACTCGGGCATATCGGGCGATAACCAGCGCTGTACGGATCGCATTAGCCGCATGATGTCGCAGCTGCCAGGTGGCATGGCAGCCAGTCTTGGAGCCAGCAGCATTTATGGCCAGCCGCCATATAAGCGTGCCTTCGAAACGGTTCGCTGCGCCACCAAGAGCGGCCACTATATGGATAGTGGCAATGTGTCGATGACGCAGCTGGGCGCCATGTCAATGAGCAGTAACTCTGGGCCGCGCATGGCGTCAATGGCATATCCAGCTGGATCGTATTATCGCGGAGCAAGTGGCGGCAGCAGCAACTCCTTGGGTCTCAAGACACTCTCAAATGAAAGCTTGAACTCACAATCGGATGATGGCTATCCGGCGCAGCCATCTGGTGTGCCTGGCGCACCAGGTGCCAAGGAGCTGGAGGCGGCACTTAAGCGTTTAACGCCTGCTGAGGTATTAGCTCGTCGTGCAATGCTCTCGCATGCGCCCCTTGGCACCTACAACTACGATGAACCCCATCATCATTATCAGACGCGTGGCGGATTGGGTGCGGGTGGTGGCTTGGGCGTCCGAACGCCGGATAGCATAATGTCGGTAGGATCGGGTTCGTCGGGTCTGACGACGCATCAATGGCGTCTTCCAGAGAAACTACAGATCGTCAAGCCCATGGAGGGATCACAGACGTTGCATCATTGGTCACGTCTGGCGACGCCAACGCTTAGTGGTCTGCTCGACGAGCGACCTGGTGTAACAATACGTGGCGGACGTGGCCTCGACGATCTGGGCATGCAAGTGTATACGCTTTCGGACGTTGAGGAGGATGTGAATGAGGAACTTGGTCTGGGCAAACAATTTGAGGCGCCTGGCTGCACATATACATTTACAAATAGCATGGTCATGCATCCGGATGATGGTTTCGTCAATGATTTATCCTTCCTATCCCAGTCACAAATGTCCTCGCGCATGGCATCAACCTCAACATCGCGACAACCAAGGTAAAGTTTTAAAATTGTTAATCGAATTGCTTTGTATAATATATTCATTGTCCTTCCTTAGCTGTCCTGCAACGCCACGCGGTGGAATGTCTCGTAAGAATTCCTGCTCAACATTTTCGGTTAATTTGGGCCTAGCTGGTATGCTAAATGAACGAGGCATTAAGGCGGTTACGCCAAGCGCCTTAAATACGCCCGCCGGTCCCAACTTTTCACCCACGGTGACGCCCTGCAACAGTCCCGAAGGCTCACCGCCGCGTGCCCAATCACCGGAGCCGTTGTTTGGCCTGCTGACATCTGGAGCCGATTTGATACGACGCAAATGGGTTGGTCCCAGTGATTTGCAGCTGCAGCAAAGGCTGATCAAGCAACAGCATCAGCAGAAGGTGATGCTATCACAGCTGGAACGACGAGCTCTGCGCTCGCTCAATCTAATTGAGAAGGTGGAGAGCATTGGACTGGAGAACATAATCAGCGCACAGCGTGGCCTTGGCGCCGGCATTGCGAATCGAAGCAGTTCGCCACTGTCCCAGTTGAGCAGCAGCTGTTCCGGAGATAGTTTGCAAAGTTTGCATACAAGCAGCAATAGCATTGTCGATGACATACACTTTGATCGCGCACAAATCAAGGGTGTACTGCATCGTGGACTTAAATCGCCAGGAGCAGCAAGAGCAGCAGGAGGAAGTTCAACAACCAGCGCATACAACAGTGAGGATAGCGACGATCAGGGCATTGTAATGCATATGAAATCCAAGCCTGTAACATCAGCAACATCGGCAACAACAACAGCAACAAAAGTGACAGCAGCCGCAGCATCTGCGCCTGCAACAGGAGTCGGTGCATCGGTTGCCAGCGAGACACGCTTAAAGCAAATGCAGCGTCAGAAGTCGCGACGTAATCTAAAGAATGGCATGGCTGCTCAGCGACCCGATCTGGGCACAATTGCTGGTGCGGGTTCAAGCACTAGCAACGGCCGAGTGCGTCCAGACTTGGGTAAGGTTGCGGATAGTGCAGCAGCATCAACATCGTCGTCAGCTGCTGAATCAAAGGTGGCGCCGCAGCAGCAACAAAGCATTACACAGAGTTTTGTGGGTTCGGTTAGTTCCTTATTGTTTGGTCGCAAAGGCGGATGGCTGTAAACGTAACATTCTTATACGCACTCTTATACACACATTTAGGCGACATAATTATGATTTCAAGAAGCAAGCAAAACAACAAAAATGCCTTAAGCGATATACATACTTATTTTTTTTATTTATTTCAATATATATTATATATTTCATTCTACACATAAATATATATATTCTTATAATTTTTAATTCTAAAAAAAACGAACAAGGGGGATTCTTTTGTTAGTCACCGCCTCGCTGCCGTCGCCATTAACAATTTATTTATATTTTTGTGTGTGTGTTTGGATGACTGTTATGCGATGTTATGCAACACTGGCCACGATCGCCGCGCTCTTAGTGTTTGTAGCTGTGATTTGTAAATACTTGTAGTAAAAATGTTTACATATTTAGTAGTTATTATTAATTATTTAATATTCACTTGTTTTTGCTTGTGCGCAACGGCGGCTAAACTTTAACTAACCAGAAGAACAAAAACAGTTCCAATTCAGCTTTTTATTTACTTAAACATGAAACTATTATTATTATTATAATTTTCTGCCAATTTTGTATTTATTTCCTGTGTGTTCTCACTACAATAGTTTTTATTATAACTTTAATTTCAATAATTATGTGTATAAACAGTGAAAAGGTGCAAAACGAACAGAAATTGTATATAAGATAAAAACTAATTGAAAAAGGTGGATATGCAAAAAGGTACATATATTTTTTTACACATGTATATATCGTTTAAAACTTTGCTTTCCACACAATTGTGAAAAAAAAACTTACGTACTTTTATTACAAAGAAATTGAAGAAACTTTCAACTGCTTGGCATTATAGTAAAATGCTTTTTTCTTTTATTTTTTCGGTGCTCAACCATCATCAATTTGTTTCTAGTCTATACGCTTCTTACTCGATATCGTCACTCATTTGGCTATGTGAGCATATATTTAAATGCATAGCTCCTAAATAGAGTGCACTGAAAAAAAAAAAAAACGTAATCAACATTTACTTACATGCTATGATTAGTTATTAGTTTTCTTTCAAACAACAAAATCAAAACAATTAGCTGTTGATTAGCAGCGCTCTTAGCTAACATAGCACAGTTCGCAACACATGTTAACAATTCACAGTTAACTAACGCCTCTTGCGCTCTGTCAATGGGCTTTTCGTTAAGTAATATGAGCAATTTGTAAGGCAAAAGAAAAACATAAACATTTGGAATATACTTTTGCATTATTTAGTTATATTTTGACTTTAATGACAAACAAGTACATATATCACTATCGAAATTTATATCTTATTGAATGAAAAGCAACATATATTGACGAAATTGTACACGCTTTGAGAATTAAGGTTTACCGTATGCAATAAGTAATTATGTACACAAAATAAAAAATTTAAAACGGCATCAATGCTTATCGAGTGTGTGCCCCCAAGAAATACAATAAATTTAAAAGTTATTAGTTGTAATTATTATCAATCAAATATATTTATTTACGTATGCAAACAATAAAGAGAAAATCGTTAACTTCTAACTGATCTTGGAGCACATTTACTTTTGATGACGGCTTGTAAATCGTCAGCCATTAGGAATTTCTTAAAATTTCCCAATTACATTCCAATGGATGTGTGCAGGTGAGAACGTGGCCGATAATTGTGCCATCAAAGAGCAAAGCTGTGGATTTAAGCACTGGAAATAGTTTGGAGACATGCCATTGGTCTTATTTGCAAGAGTTGTGAACGAATTCGATAACAGGATTTAGTCGCAGAGCGTTGGCCTTGCTGATCGATTGTGTCCTCGATCAAAAGCAGACAGCTAGGTAAGTTTATCGCAACATAAATAATTACAGGCCGTTGCATTTTTAATTTTTATATATCGTTTTTATTTCATTGTAATGACTAACATTTTAAAAAATTACAATTCAATATTGGATAAATTAATTGTAAGCATTTTAATTGTTTAATTTATGCTTTATCCTCACTATATAATTTATTAAATTTGTTATATAAGGTTTGTTTCATTTTCATTTTTTTCATGTTCATTTTCTCAATTTTCTTCAAAGTGTTTTTGTTTCCATTTTGAATATATATGTTGTTTGCTGTTTTATGTTTTGTATTTGTTTTGCAACTGCTGCGTATATAATTTAAATGTATGTAGTCATTAATGTAAAAAATGTTATGCACTGTAGTTATTGAATAATGTATGTATGTATATTTTGTGTATATGCTCTAATAATAATACATATATGTATAAATAGTTTTGCAGCGGAGTTTTAGTATATTACAGAAAAGTAATTGAATAAAAAAACGTATTAGGACCATTACCTTTAAGCACATTAAATAAAGTTTGCAATACGTATTAAAAAAAAAACACCGAATACTCCTAGTACAAACATTAAGAGTAGTTCGCAGCAGTAAGCGACAATAATAATAAAAACATTAGATCAGCAATCGGCTTAAGTTTAGTTAAATAGGCTATGCACTTTTTAGATTCACGTTCGTTGCTACCTCGCAAGTAGGTTTTAGAATATATATCAAATCGAATTGATCAACGCATTGCTAAAGCAAAGAACTAAACAGGCGATTTAAGTACATTTCGCTCACATCAACTGCAGTGTTTAGGTTATGTTTAAGCAGAGGTTATTTTCTCTTTTCTATTCTCTTCGAATGCATTATGTATACCTTTTTAGAGTTTTATGTCACTTTCCAACACTGAGAACTTTAATATGTTTTTGTTATTTAACTTATTGTTAATTTGTTTGCATAGTTTTCCTTTCGGCTATATTGCAAAAACTTATTTTTTTTGTTTTATTTTCGACACTTTTTTGGGGTACATAATCTACTACTATTACGTTTACTTTTTCTTTTACTGTTACTGCCCTATATATGTATGCTACAACCATTTTATGGGTTATGCTCTTGGGGAGTTTGGGGAGTTGAAATAAAAATAGAATTGTGTTCGCATTTTGTTGTTGTTGTACGTGATTTGATATCGTAAAAAAATTGTTAATAAATTACATTAATTAATACATACAATAAATACAATTTGATGCCAAATACAAAATTGTGTGCCTATGATTTTGATAATAATAATAATATATAACTGGGTCAGCGATTAATTCGCATCTATATAGCTTGTGTTAAGTGGTAATTGCAATTAAACAGTTTTACAGTTTTTTCCTTTTGCGTGTGGTTTGACTTTTCAGTTGAAGTATTTTGTTTTGTTTTGTTTTTTTTTTTTTTTTTTTTTTGAAAAAATGAACACTTTTTATCTGGTGGGAATATACATATGGTTTGGAAATCTATTGCACAGAACATGAATTTTTGTGGCCATTTTTGTGCTTTAGCCGCGCCTTCGGCTTGTATTTCTCCAAAAATGACAGCTGTTTGGCATTGATGGCTCCGCGTCGTTTGCTATAAAAAATAACCAATAAAATAATATTTATTATTAAAAAAACACAATTGAATCTGTTTGATTATGAAAACTCACTCTCGAATCATTTCAACAGCTGCTTCATATTTCAAGCCTAATTCGATGAGTGCAAGTGCAACCAAAACGGGGGCACGTCCCAAACCAGCAACACAATGTACGGCAACGCAAGCCTCCGGATTCTGTTGGTATCTGCGATAAAGAAAGCAAATTAATGTTGATTAAATCTTGTTGAATAATCCAAAGTAAGCTAATAAATATATTTTTTTTATAAATTATACAAACACATTAGAAAAGTTTGATTTAAGTTTTTGTTTGTAGATTTTAGCTAGATTGTTTTTTAGATCTTTTCGTTTTGTTTTGATTTTTAAAAAAGCTACGCTTACCGACAAGTTTCATAATCAAGAAATGCAGTATTATTATAAATTGCTGCTGCTTCGCTTGTTAAAGGCATTGTATCTGTGTCTGTATCTGAAGCTATTGCTGCGGTTGTGACGCTTGCTGTTGCGGCCGAGAGACTGGCTCGGGTTGCGGCTGCGTTGGCTGTCATTGGAGCTGTTTTTGGTATGTGTCTGAGCGAGAAACGCCTATGTTTGTAGTAGGATAGTGTGGAGCTTGTGGACTTTCTAAAACTAGCCAGCGTATAATACATAATAGTAGCACACAAAAGAAGAAACACAGACACACACACACACACACAAACAGATTTAAATATCAAAATTATTATAGGGCAGTTGGTAGGAAAGAAAAATATTGGCAAAAAAAAAACACATAAACGAAATTAAAAACTGAGCTTTTGTGAAGGGTAAATCAAACTAGCTATGTATAAATATATCAAATGATATGTACAGCAAATTATATATATAAAGGAGTATATAGTACATTATTTAGCGTACATTTAAAACTAAGAAATGTTTATGGGTAGAATAAAACGGTGATCAGCGCAAGCCTAAGCGATATCTACGGGTTCAGAGTGCGTTTATAATGCTATATATACATGTACATATATACATTTATGTAATTTAAGGAATCGTTTTAATGTGTTTTATTTAATATTTTTTAGCGCAGCTCTTTTGAAATGTTTTTGTTGTTAGCAGCTCGAAGGGGAATTTTTTGAGTTTCTTCAATGATATTAGTAATAGTTTTTTAATGTTTGATCTTTATAATTGATTTTTTTCATGTGTACAAAGCAACAAATAATACTGAATAAATTGATTAAAATCAACTTTGGTGTCGCTTTTATGTGTGAGAATAAGAATTAAACCTATATTTTATTTTCTTTTTTTCTTTTTTTTTTGCAATTTTTTACAATCAAAATAATTACAATTTGCTGTGATATATTGGGAATCAACAAGTTTCGAGTATATAACTATATCAATTTATATGTTTTAGGTTTTTGATTAATAATTTAATTTAATATTTAAGAAAACTTTAGAAAAGTACTCGAAATGTACTGTAAACAGTCCAATCTTAGTGTTTATCTACGGTTCATATTATTTCACTTAAAAATTACTTCGATATTTCTTACGGTGTGATCTAAGCATTGATAGCAGTCAGTCAGTCAGTACAAAGAGTTTTATTTATATGGATTCAAGAGGGATAACTGTCATAGAACTATATACAATCGATTTGTTTCATTTTCTATTCAGGAACATTCTTGTTTTTTTGTTTCTAAAAATAAATTTAACTTTCACATCTGATCAAACCTTACAATAAACCCATCCAAAACTATTTTCTTTCATAATGAATATTATTATTTTGAAACTGTTTTGAATTTAAATAAAATCCCTGTTCCCTTAAATCATATAAATTGATCCGTTAAATAGCTCTCTTGCTTGTTCATACTGTCAGCAAATGCGAAACTGTAAAAACAGTTCGTAAAATGAAATTAAAATAAGAATTTTACAAAAATGACTTTGAGAGTTAAAAAAAAAAAAAAAAAGAATTAAGTATAATTTGAGTTAAGTTTTATGTTTATGTTGGGCTTTAACTTACTTATCCTTCAAAACTTCAAACCACTCGTCAACGACCTGTTGGGGCGGAAAGGTGCCGTCGTCAAAGGCTAGATCCTTGACTGTTATGCCCTGAGCCTCGAGCTCATCGGTATTATAGCTGGGCTCACAGACACGCACCACAGTGTTAACATTGTTCTTTTTAAGCTCCTACGAAGAGTAATAAAATAATTAGTTCTTAAATCAATCAATGTGCGAACTTTACTTACCATTATATAATGATTAATTGTTATGTCTGATGGTCGATCGGTGATTAGGAACTTCATGCCCTTATACTCAATAAGAGCGGGTGCTGGGCGCAGATCTTTTTGACGCATTTTGATGCTTAACTTAATTTATTTACTTGACAAATCAGTTAAAATATGTCTATATATGTATATATCTATAACTTGTATAATTACTAAATGGATGAATTTCTTCTTTACAATATTTATTTCGTTTTCTGTTTGAGTTTTTTGTTTGTTTATGTTTTTTGATTTGACTTTTGGGAAGTTTCTTGATTTAATTAACTCGAAAAATTCAGCGTTAGTGTTTAAGATGTAGCTTTTTTTGTATGTTTGTTTTAGATGTGTTTGTAAAAAATATATATATATAAATATAATTAGATATTTTGCAGGCTTTTAAATGTCTACACCAAAACACTCACAGAATTAAACGTTCTTTGAATAATATTTAATAATTAAGTACAATTTTAGATCACAAAAAATATGCTTAATTTTCTGTGCGTCTTCTTCTTTAGAATCCAAAAAGATAGACGTCTATATATATCAAAAATCCCTGTTTCTACCGCAACAACAAAGCGAATCTATTTTATATAAACTTTTTTCGAGTGCAGTTTCTGCTTCTCTTCCGTTTTTGTTTTTTGAAATTAAAATTTTTGTTTGTTTGTTGTTGTCCAACACTTTTCGCTGTGGCGGCTCTCTACGTTGAAATATATTCCGTTCGCGATATATATATATATGAACTATGTTCTTGACTTCTGTTAGTCCCCACACTTTCTCTTCTTTCCACGTTTCGAAACTGATTTGTGTCGTCTCTCGACTTCCAGAGAGACAGTGTTTGATTTTTTCTCAGGCTGCGACGGCCTTCTTCTCGGTTTGATTACCTGAAAGGAGTGAGAAACTTTGTTAAATAATCATAAGAAAAACCTTAAAAATATATTGATGAACTTGACATGTCTTAATCCTTATTAGACAAAGTTTTATTTAAAATCATCTTCCATTTCAATTAAAAATTAATTTTATATTAGTTTTTTTTTGTCCCCATGAGATTCGTTATATGAAAGTTCGACTTTAAGTTATCTTGTGTGTCTCAATTTTCTTCTTTCTTACCACAATTGATTTGAACTCTTTAATTAAGAACAATTGATTGAACATTGAAAAAAGGATTAATGCCGACAGACCAATTAACTTGATTAATTTATGTCAAAACATAAAAATTGCCACAAGGGAAATTACTTTTCTGTTATTAAAACACATGTATATCTGCATTACACGCAATGAAAGATGAACTTTTAATGTGACAAATCCAAAGGTTAACCAAGTTCATTTAAGACTTGATAGAACGCAAATAACCTTTGACCACACCATAAAGCGCAAACAAAATGGAACTACCCGTACCGAATATGGAATTATGTATTGAGTATATTTAGCCTTGACAGATGTCATTTTTGGCACAAGATTTAATTTGTGTTCGTTTGTTGGGCTTACTTTTTTTCTTTCTTCTTCTTTCCTTTCTATTTGTGCTGTGCCTGGCAGTATTCTGCACTGTCTAGATGAAACTCCATAGATGTGGGAACAGGTCTAACCAACTGCAAATAGATTGTGAGAAAAACAATACATATATGTTAATTAGTAAAAATTGCAAATGCTTTAATTACATTATTTATTATTTGTAAATTATGAAATGGGAAATAATATTTTCCAAGCATACACATTTTCCTAATGCTTTGTCCGAAAGTATTATACGAAGCAAAAAAATATATCATCTCTTCAAATATAGACACAACAAAGTATTTTTGTTTAATATATAGACACAATATTCCTCGTATATATGTATTTATACATACATATATATATATATATATTTAGATAATTTCTTGAGGAAATATTTAGCTTTATTTTAAGGTGTTTAAGGCAACACAAACAATTCCATTTTTTGTAGCATTTTTTTTCCAAAATATTGATAAAAATTTGCAAGAACTAAAACCCACTGCCTTACTGTAGAAATTGATTAGTAAGCAAGCCAGACGATTTATTGTGTAAACTTTTAGCATTAAGCGATAAACGTGGAACTAATAAACAAGCCTTTGCAAATTATATAGCTTTTTTTCTTTTAAATGTGTACATATATTTATTTCTGTGAATTTGTTTAGTCACTTTGGTGGAAACTTTCACTTGTTTATCTACTTTGAGAACGAACTGCGGGACTATAGTTGAAAATGTTATACATCAGCTGATTACTTGGCGATTTATTCTGGTTTTTACTAGACTTATGCAATTTGTTTTTGGTTTTGCGTCTTTGCACAAAATGAGAAACACAAACACACACACAAATATATATTATGTTGAAAGAAAAAATAAAAAAACAACATGAACATATATGTAGTATTTATAATTGGAAAATGATTTCACTGATTTCACAAGTAATTACGTTACGTTTTCAATTGCAGTTGCATGCAGTTTTGATACTGACGACTTTAATCTTTAATCGCCTGTAATGCGGCGTGATAAAATCTCGATTAGATATCGACAGGTGTCAATTCTAATACGCTGATCGATTACAACACTGAGCAGACACCAAATGCTTCGCGATGAGCACTGTTTCATCTTTTGCTATCGACTGAACGTTGCCAACTCACTGCGGGAGCAAGCCAATGCGAAAATCCTACAAACACTTACTGTGAGCGCAAGACGACAAGCGAGAAGAAAGAGCGAGCGTGCCAGACGTGATGTGACGCACAACTCAACTGAACGACTGAACGAAACAACACATTCAAACGAGTAATTTGTTTTGTTTACTCTCTTTCTCTCTCTATCTCTCCCGCATGCACTCGGGTAAGTGTTTTATTCTCCCAACTCTCGCTGTGACGCACATTTCTACACTCGCTCTGCCACAGAATATGGACATACAAATGTACATATGTACCAAATGTACATATGTGCACACGTACAATGCTCCCGTCTAGGGGCAAGTGATTGAGATTCTGGCGCAATTTAAAAGGCTTTTTTGGATTTAATTGTTGTCGCCTCTTCTTAGTCAATTGCTTTTAAGTGGTTTCTGGATTGGCAAAATTAATTAATTTATGGATAAGCTACATTTCTTTTAAAATTAATTATTAAAAATCAATGTTTTTTCGTTTCATCAATAAGTTCTTTAAAATGTACAAAAGAGAAACCAAGAGAAGAAAGAGACCGGCCTATGTTCAAAAAAAAAAAAGTTTTTATTTTTGGATACTTTTCATTTAGTGTTGCTTCAGTTCATTGAGAATCTAAGAATGTATATATAAATAAGTATAGAATTTATGTATGACAAGCGACACATTTGAAATGAGTTGAAAAGTGTCTCAACTTTTAAGAAAAATATGGTTTATTATGCAATATTTGGTGCTCCATTTCTCAAAGTGCATGCAGTCTCTGTCTTTTCCAAGGGAGCAACTTTCGAGCCAAGGTCAAAATATATTATTTAAGGAAAGTAACGAACAAAGTTTTGCAACAGTTAAATTATACACAATTATTATTATTAACTGAGGAGCGCGCACAAACACGATACACAATAAATGTCGTCAAGGTCAATATCAGACTGCAAAATAGTTGCAACACAAAAGGCTGACTCAAATTGAAATCAGTTAAGTTTAGTAGCAAAATAATGCAAATGTCACTACAAGCTGTATGTTATGTAATAGGTATATTATACTAAATATTCACTTGCCTAGTGAATTCTGTAATTTATTATTCCAGCTACCCATGCACGAGCCCCTCTCTCTCTCCTCCTTTCAATCACCACAAAATAAACAAGGCCCCATGCCGTGCTTCAGTGCACAGCAATTTTGTGGTAGAGGAGAGGCCTTATATGTCAAATAGTTATACATTTAAACAATTTGAACACGGCCTGCCTGCACTTGAAAATGTCAGTTCAAACCGGCTTTGGGTTGACGTTGCGACGTCACGAATTAAATATTTCTTTATATGGCACTTGAGACCTTTTTTTATTTTTTTTTGTAGCTTATCTTATCTAAAGTTATAAAATATGAACAAACACACAAGAAGATATTGAAATTCTAGTTGAAACATAAATGAGATTTATTGTTCCTATCGATAAACGAGATAACAGCAAGGCCAAACTTTACTTAAACATTATAGCTTTTAAGGTAGCACAAGCAGAAGCAAGAACATTGAGGATAATGTAAGGCGAAGAGAGCTTAAAGTTGATTGCACTCGGGCCAGACAAGTCAATGCCATTCGTGAAACATGTCGCTGATAGACAAACACACAAACAAACATACAACAACAACAATAACAAAGGAACAAAGGAAACTGCAAAAGCAGGAACCAAAGCCAGAATACTCGAAAAGGTAATTTTGTCTTCTCAAAAAAGCAAAAAAATGAGATGAAAAAAAAAAAAAAATGGGGATAAGCAATTCAATGTCTGGGTTGTGTTAACAATGCCGAAAGAGGTAGATAAGGTTCAAGGTACTTCCACCTCAAGAAAAAAAATCAAAATTGCCAAGGCATATTAAAATTCACAGCCGGCATTTACCTTTCGTAAACAAATTTAAGTTTGCCGGGAAGAAATTTGATTCGGCTGTCATTTAATATATCTACACGTGCGCCCCGCCCCTTTTATAAAAAAATGTGGGGAGACGAAATATCATAAACAAAACCCAGACTTAAACGTAGACACAAACATATGAAATGGACAAAAAGTAAACAATATTCAGTGCAATAAAAATAATCAAGTTTAATGAGTTTGCTGAAAAACTTTACACAAATATTAAATAAGTTGAGTAGAAGAGAATACATTATTTTTATTTTTTTTTCGATATATGAATAAAGTTCACTTAGTTCGTTTGTCTTTTGTTCGAATTGCTCTTTCAAACGAACCAAACTGAACTATGGTATCAAATTGAACGAACCAAACAACTGAACGAACTGAATAATCAAATTTAACAGCTGATTGAAATAACTGACTGATAATTGATCGAAATGGTTTTTCTTCTGTTAAGAAGATTTAGTTTAAGTGTTTTGTTTCTGAGCATAATTTATTTTCAAATGGAATGCGTTCAATTGCAAAAAATTCATAAACAAGAATTGCAATGTTGGCTGTAAATTGTTTATTCGCAGAATGCGTAAACCGAATGTTACTTCAAACAAACAAAGTTCACAGCTCAGACTGTAAACAACATTAATACATTTGGAGCACAAAATAAACAGAACGAACACATAAACCCACAGCAACAACTAGAACGTCGTCTGTGCTGAACGAATATAATAATAATAAAAATAAATAAAATAAAGCACTACACGAGTCTGCTTCAAGTTATTGATTTTTACGACTGGGCGGCACAATTGCCTAGAATAATAGTTGGCAATAGTAGGTGGAGGTGCACAAAAGTGGAGCATAACGCCCCAAATCAAACGCAACGCTGTGTAAATACATAAAGCATATACATTTACTATATACATATACATATATAAAGCTCTTTTAGCTTTTAAGTAAGTGCCGATTAGGTCTACCATTAGACTTGAGTTTCGTATTATATTGTGTGTCGCTTGGACAGTATTAAATAAACTCAATTTAATATAAGTTAAATGAAAGGAAGTGTTCCAAATTACAATAATGTTTTTGAAAACGCCAAACTATGTTTAAATGTCTGTCAAACCGTCTCTTCGAACTTTTCTTAATATTATAACAATTTAGAATTGTCTGTAAGAGTTAAATACTGTAACGATTAATTCTCTTGAAAGCTCGAATTACTTTGGATCATCGCCTTCAACTTAAAACGTTGTCGTGATTTAACATTCATTAAAACTTAATTTCAAAACAGAATTATTGATTTCAGTGTTTGAACAAAGCTCAGATTTTCATAAATACAATTTTAATTCAAAGGCTTTGTGACGTATGACTTTCTTTAACTATGTTTGAAGTACCCTTCAAATTATTCGTTATTTTCCTTCTTATAATCACTTTTTGTGTGTGTGTGTGTTTGTGTACTGATTTTGTTGTCGTCAAGCGGTTATAATACCCATGACGTCTTTTTTGTGTGTGTGTTGTGTGTTGAGCCAGCAAATGCGTCAGCTTTATCGTATTTATCGCATTTATTGCGTTCGTTTCGAATTCAAAGGCAAACTATGTTTGTTTGATTCAACGTTGTGTGGTTACAATTATCAATCAAACAATGATTCAAGCTCTGTTCATCTCATTTCTCTTTCTCAGTTGCACATGCCACAATAAAAGAAAAGGAAGAGAAAAAAGAGCCCTTTTGCAAGGTTATCCAGTCAACAACAAAAAAATTGTTGTCGTTGTTGGTTGACGTAGTTATTTTATGCAATTCGTTCGCGTTAGCTTGAAAGTCAACCACAACATTTGCTCAACTATATTTAGACTTGGTTTTATTGCTGTTGTTTTCGTTTCTGTTGCTGTTTCTGTTCTTGTCTTTCTTTTGGCCGCCTGGTTGTCTTTGGCAAGCAACTAACGGCTACTGACGTTGTAAGTATTGCATGTTTTGGTCGTTTTCTTCCTTAACTATATTTAGAAATGACATATGCATGTTCTGACGAACTTCGCACGCCTCCCGGAAACGTGACAATAGTTAAAGATACACATGCATCTACATTTGTGTGTGTGCATGGATTGAACACGACTTGAAGTTGGCAAACACTCAATTTTTTCTATTAACTATTTCACCAGGAAATGAAACAAATAAAGTTATTCTTAGGAGTATTTTAGTTTATCCACTATCCTAAATTGTCCTCATTATCAAATTTGTTTGTTAAAATCTGCACAAAATTTCCTTATCTAATCTCAAAAACATAGATACAATTCTATCTACAAAAATATGTCTTAAGTGACAACACACCAAAATTAAACATATTTATTCAAATTTAATAAACTTATCGTACCAAATAATAACAACGCAATATAGACATCAATTTGAACGTAGACATGTACATACATAGTATGTTTGCATTGAGATATTTATCTAGATACTATTTACGTGTTTGTCTAATTTCAAAATGGCACAAGGCGGACAAAGAAACACAAGAGCAACCGTGCTCTTTATATAAGTACGTACATATGTTGTTTGTATGCTCTTTGTTTTTATCAAGAATAAATAATATAACAAAATGAACTACTGAACAACCGAAACAACATCATTGAACTTGTTCAAGGACAGATGCAGGAGAGATAACGAGACAGAGAGAATGCACAGAACGGAAAACGAACACAAAAAAAAAAAACACTCACTCAATGAAAGCAGTTAATTTGGATTAACTGTGATTTTAGGTTACAATCAGCCGGCACAAAATTGTTCTCAGCTGTTGCGCTCTCCCTTGTGCGTATCTCACTCTTTCTCTCTAGCTGTTTGGTTAATTAATCATGCATATTGTTTTTGCCGCAATGTAAGTTAACAGCGGTGAATTGTACGTGTTAACAGGTATGAATGTTAGTTATACATACGTATATTGTGAATGTATGTCTATGTAGTAAATGTGCCTGATGCTTATTTTATTTTTCCACATTGACGCAAATGACAAAATATTGCGACGAATTTTAAGTGAGTGCAGGTAGGTGTGTGTGTGTATCTGTGTGATGGAGACAAGATAAAAACAAACGAAAATACAATATACGTACATACATATATACATGCTCAATTTAAAAGATATGTTTATAGAGAACAGTGTCACATACCAGCACAAAGTGCATGAGCAATAATTATTGATAACAAATGTATGTGCATTTATAAAATATATTAAAACTTTTGCGGACAAGATGCGTATCGCGTCCTCAATTGCTCAGAATAAAATTCAACTGATTCATTTCTCATACTTTTTTTGTATCTGTGTATATCTTTTTTCTTCTTTTGCGTCGCGTTTTTGTTTGTTGCAGTCGACGTTGATATGATAAATCTGTTTCAAGAATTTAACAGATTAGATATTAGTGAGCTCGTGCTGACGTCAAAACATATATACATATGTACATGTCATTGGGAGCAATTAAAGTCTAAGGCGAAAAACTCGTTTTGCTTTCCTGCTATGTCCCAGTTTTTTGTATTTTTTTGTTTCAGCTGCACTACATTTCACCATTCACTGTAAACCGGGTCACAATCCAGTGCAGACATTTACTTTCGACTAGCGACGTCATAAAGTCATGTATCATATACACATGTATGTATATATTTATATGCAAAAAACGTATATAAGGGCAATTGGGTCAATAGCTTACAGGCAAAGTGCCAAAAATTGCAATTAAAGGTGAATTAATTAAGCACAATTGGAAATCTTTTAACTTATTCCCATGCATGGTTGCATATATGCATGCATATATATGTACATACATACATACGTGAACAGTCACGAGAGTGAAAATAAAAAATGCAGCTTGGTGGAAAATACCAAAAGTTAGGTGTTAAATTAAAGCAATTAACATAAATTTGCCCGTGTGTTTGTATTTAAACTATAATATCCAGTATACACACACACACATATGATCAAAATTATTTATATACCAACATACATCCATACATATATACTAGTCTGGCTAGTCTTTCACTTATTTTCAGACCTAAATACTTTTCATTTGGAATTTTTACGTTAAATTATGCTCATTTTATGAACTTACCACAATTGCCATACACATTTGAGTATAACTTTGAGACTTTTTAGTTACTTTTCAAGTACGAGAAAAGGAATTTCACCCAAAGACACAAACACTATTACACACTCACACAAATGCGATACACAAACTCTGCGAATGTGATTCAATTTTTGAGGGTTTTTCTCGGTATGCTGCAGACGGATTTCGCTGCTGTATTCGTTTTAGAAATGTTTTATATTTAATATAATTTGCAATTTATTGCTTGCGGGCGACGACATTAACGCGAAGTTTGGCTTCTTTGCTTCCGTGGTCAAATATTGTAACCTCAAATTTTTTCACCAGATAAGTGAGAATGAGACACAGACAGAGCAACACAGCTGAGAGGTAAAACTTGAATTTAGGCGCACACACAATTAGATGTATGAATAATTAAGAATTTTGCTTATTATTACACAATTTATTAGGAATTCAATTAGTCTTATGAAAATTGGGCACGAGTGTAAAACGAATATTTTTTGTTAATACCAAGGAGTGTGCCCGTACGTGACTTGTGTGGTAATATCATCGAAATTGTATAAAATACCAAAAGCATACTATTGAAAATGGTAGAAAATACTAAATTAAGTATAGCCTGGTGTGGAGCATTTCTGTTAATCTAAATAGTTTGCATCGCGATTATAAATTAAAAAGCGTATTTTTGTAGTTGGTTATTTTCAATATATGTTATACTTTGTTCAATCATATTTAACAAATTAGGCTTCACAGTTAAAACTCAAACTTAATTTCAAGGTGGAGTCATTCTGTTAAGTGAGGAGTACAGCGGTTGAAGCAACTAGTGACCAAAGACCATTTAACATGTTATTAGTGACTGTTTTGTACATTTTTTAGCGCATTTCTGAGATTTACGTTGCACAAATAAAAGTAAACTTTTTTACAAAAGATTAAAAGGCATGTCAAAGCGAAAAGCCGAAATAACAGAAGCAGATAACGAAATGGCACAAAAAATCAATCCCACAACACCACAGCAGGTATGTCATATTTATAACTATAAACGTTAAAGTATACAAAAATGATATTCCCATATGCCATGTTTGTAGACCGAGGAGAAAATCACAATCAGCAAGCAGGATCCACTTGCCGAGTATATTAAGTTGATCGAAACTCGTGTGACTGTCGATCAAATAGTCGACGATGCCATTACTAAGGATAATTTCAAGAAAATTGCAAATGCCGCTCGTGACGTCATCTGGCAATTGCTCTTCGATGACAAACCAAATGCTGAGTCAGAGAAAAAAGCCAGCGATCTGCTCGAGGAATACAAAAGCGATGCCTGCTTCTATGCACCGTGGCCATATAATGAATGGATCGTAACGTTGCGCGATGAACTGCTTAAGCGCGAAAATATTAACTTTTGGCGTGAGACAATTGTCCACAAACAATTGGGTCCCTGCTGGTCCCGCGACTCGGATTTGTTTGATGGCGACGATGAGCCACCGCTAGAGTTCTATGCACATGCCGGCTGTGTTGCACCATTTGCTGCCAGCCTTAAGGCGCGCGCTGCCGAGAAGGCTGCCAGTGAGGATGATGAGGATGCAGCCAGCAATAAAGTTGAAAGGGGTACAAATAACGAAGATGCCTTAACAAGCAACTTTGAGGCGGTGATTGGAAAGGAACAGCCTTTGATTGACTATCGTGATCTAATGAAACGGTATGTCCTAACCACTGTCACTGTGCCGGATGAGATGCACAAGCAGAATGTGGACAAGATTGGCAAAGCGGCACGCGCTGCAATTTGGCAGCTTCTATTCGAGGGCAAACCCGAACAGGCAGACTTCGATAAGGCAGCTGAGCTGTTGCAGGAGTACAAGAGCGATTGTGGCTTCTATGGGCCCTGGGAGTATAACGAATGGATTGTCAAGCTGCGTGATGAGCTGCTGCAGCGAGAGATGCACAACTTTTGGATTGATAAGATTGTTAAATTGGAGTTGGGCCCATGCTGCGCGCGGGATTCTGATTTCTTTGACTCGGATGATTCAATTCCGGTGGAGTTCTATAACAAAGCCGGTTGCAAGGCACCATTTGATGTGAAAAAGTAATGAATCTCTCGAATTGGTATTTTTAAGTTAAGAAAATATTTCCAAAATTAATTTTCGCTGCTATCAATTGTATAAAAATTTGTTAAGTTTTTCGCGAATTGTAAAAAAAAAACAACAAATAAACTAAAAACCCTTTAATATATCTCATGTTAATGTTGCATGCAACAGGTGCAGCAGCGCTGTTAATAAATTGTCATAAATAATTGCGATTTATACACGCAACTTGAGTTGATTTTTTTTCTATTTTTTTTCTTTGTTGTTCAACAGATTTATCCAATATTTATATGAATGCCGCCACCTACCTCTATAAATAAATGCGATATATTTGTTTCTTTCTCTAGAGAAAGTTGTTGCTGCTCTCTTGTGTAATGTTCGAAATATTCCGCTGTTGGTAATAAATAAAAACGTATTTTTGCGAGATTCAGACAACATAAAATATGTTTATATGCTTGCGCTGTGCTATCCGATTTTCATGGCAATGGCAATGGCAATACATAGAGTGGCTCTGCAGTGTGTTATTGTTGGTATTGTTGTTGCAACGACTCATATTTCATTTTTATTATCTTTCTCTCTGTGCGCAAAGGCATCTGGCAGCAGCCACTGCCGCAAAAGCATTCAAAAGGCGTGGCAAGCGAAAGTATTACAAACCAAATAGTATTTTATAGTGTGAAAAATGTTCGTAGTTTGCATTTATATTATATATTTTGTATTCTTCAATTAAAATTAATTTAATGTCGACAAAAAATTTATAGCTTTGAATTTGGAAAATTTTAAACAATTCATAATCAATATTAAGGGGCTTCTAACCTTTTGATTATTAAGATTCGTATTGAATTTTTGGCTAAAATAAGTTTTTATGTCTTAAAAGCAAAATAATTTGTATGTATTTCCATTTATAGTATAGTTTCTAAAACTTTTTAAAATATTCGATATGGCTTTTTTTAGACAATTGATTGTTGGATTTTGATTTATATCTTCAATTAAATTCAAATTGTTTTTACAATGTTTTTGGGTATTAAAAAAAAGTGAGTTAAATTAAAGCTATACAATTATTCATTTAAAAGGATTAACAACTCTTTCAACATTTGATTAATTTTTAAACGTAAATACTTTTTAGAAAAGATGAAAATTTGAATCAAAAAGTGTTATAAATTAAATAATTCCTTCATAAAGCAAAAATCCCCAATAACCTAAAAACTTAAGTGATTTTGTATGTTTGATCTATTAGTACAGATAATAAATTGTTATAAAAGCAAATTTACATACATTATTTAATTCATGAAAGCAAAACTTTATTTCTATTGTAAGGTTGTTGGAAAAATCAAAATAATGTTTTATTTTCATTCTAAAGATAAAAAGTTGTTTGTTGGTTTTTGTTTTTTTAATTTATGTACTTTTTTCTTTAATTAATACGAATATGTTTACTCTCGTGGAAAACTTTTTTTTAAGTTAACAATCTGCAGTTTCAATTTGTTGTCTAGATTTCGTTTTAATTTTCTATTATTTTTAGACCTTCTATTTAAGGACAACCTTACAGGTGCATAACACAGGGTATTACCTATGGTAAAATTATTTTTTAATTGAGAATAATTATTTTTTATATATAGATATTTTGATTGATTATGACTTAACATTTCTCTGAATTTTTTTTAATAAAGATATATTTATTTTAATACTTTACATTTTAAGCATGGCATTTTTTTGTGCTCAGTGATTTAGTTCCATTTCTCTAAGATTTCTATATAATAATGGTAATAATATTCCTTAAAATAGTTCGCCTAATATTTAATTTGGTTACATATGAGATTATATAAATTCTTACAGATAAAATTTGGTTCTAACTTAGCGTAAGTTCATTTGTATTCATCTTGTACAGTCTTGTATCGAATCATTTTCTTTTATTAATATAGTTAAACATAGGAAAAATTTGAAGAAAAAAAAAACACAAAAAAATGTAACATTCTAAGGAACTATGAAATTTTTGTTGCACTGACTAGAGGACATTTTTCTAGTGGAAATTAACTAAAGGAACTTGTCAACAAACCCGACAAAATCCAAAAAAAAAACTTAATATTAATATATAAATTTAAAGTAGAACAGATAAGTCGAAAATTGGACGCAACGCAACACAACGAAACTAGGAAAAACTCGCGTCCATATTTAACATGTTTTCTTTTTCGGTATACAAACGACACAATGTACGAGCGCACAGTGGGCCAAGCATGCTCAATCACTCGGCATAAATCAGTCGGGAGCGCGATTTGCGCAACGAGCGAGAACGCCCTGAAGATCCATCCGTTAGTCTATCGCCATTGTCGCTATCGCCGCAGTTCCAAGACTTAGTTTTAGCGCGAAACAAACGATATTCCTCATTGTGTGCTGGTGCAAGCATGGGCACATAATTGCAGGGATCACAGAGTTCCGTATAGCGGGCATGGAACTCCTTATAGCCATTGTGGAGCAGATAGAGTTCGGGATAGTCCAGTGTTGGATAATTGTCCGTATGCACGCTGCGATCATTGTTGCGTAGGAAACGCATCAGCTTGGGGCCACGCTCCGAGGAGAATTCACAATGGAAAACATATACATTGCGGCATTGATCTTGTCCAGCGGATGGTGGTGGTGCTGTTTCTGGAAAGGCATCCTTGATCTGCTCGCGTGTATACAGATTGAGTGCACCACGTATATGACCACCATCGAACTCGTACGGATAGCGACAATCAATGATCTTGTAGTTCACCATTAAATCAACAAATTCACCACGCATCAGCTGTGCAAGTGTATCACAGGAAATTGTCTTGAGATCAGCATGCCGCATACCATTGTGCAGCACGGGCAAGGCGCACGGTTTACTCAAATCACCAATCAATTGTGGTTCATCACCGCCCAAAGCATTCATTATATCCGCATCATTCATGGATGCCGTCTTCTTCAATATGGACTTGCCATTTAGCGTGTCCATGCTCAGGCAGCGACGCACAGCACGACTTGGCTCCACTTGGCTAGACTTGAGCTGGCCCGTGATCAGTGCATCCAGATCGCAGGGTAACTTGTCGAGCGATGTCGACAGTGGCGCTATTTGTTCTTGTTCCAGCTGTTCCAGCTCAAACATCGCCATATATTCATCATCCAGCGAAACACTGGAATCGTAGCTGGACGAAACGCTGTTGTAGCTTCGCAATTTGCTCGTCTTTGGTGTGCCGCCGTTGAGCAGCGCATTGCGCATATTTTGCGACAGTTCGGTGATCGGGGACAGAGTGCAGGAGTTGGAGCTACAATTACTGCTAGACACGTGGCGTTGCAACATGCGTTGCAGTGGCGTCGTCTCCGACACCGTCGATTTGTAACGTTTGGCAGCATGTGGATCACTATCGTTGTGGTCGCGATCCTCATTGAGCAGCTGACCACTTTCCAGTAGAACGCCAAGACGCTTATTTGCCATCACGCTGCTGATTACGATCAGCTGAAAATGTTCCAACAGCTGTTCCGCTTTCTCGATCTGGCTTGCACACACACACGCACACAAACACACCCGCCGCACACCAACTCAATGACTCTTCTTCGGCGATCTTATTGCACAATTGCAATTAATAATTTGTTAACAATGATTCAATTCAGTTGGCGTCGTTTGCTTGCTTGTCCCAGTGATTTTCGCGCTCTCTTTTATCGTTGGCGCCGTTTTCATTTTTCCTGTAATTCCACACGCATTCACGCATACACGCATACAAATGAGCGCGAGCGGTTATCGTATGGTAAACAGAACACATTAGAGATGGGCGATTGTTAGATCTTTAGCTTTGATTGTGTGTCAGCTGGTTGTTTGCTATACTCACCACATTAGATTGTTTGTTTTTGTTTTGTTTCGAAAGTTTGAGGATAATTTGTTACTATGAAATATCATTTGATAATAGGATAAAAGTTTTAGTCAAAGACAACTTGTTTAAATGGTTTCTTTTCTTTTTTAAGTATGATATAACATAACTTAATCCTTCTCTGCACATATATGTTAATGCTGCCTTAAGTGATAATGGGAGAGAAACACTGCGAAGAGCAAGTGAAGTGGATCCTATTTCATTAACTTTGTGGAAGCTGTGAGCATTGGTGGAAGTTTGTGTTTACTGACAAAAAGTGACGCTTATTATTGATCCCTTTTTTACTGGCATCAATGCAGTTTTCGGTTTGTGGAACTTGAAGCTTTGTTCAAATGCTGTTAGAGTTGCCTGCCTTTAATACATTTTTAAAGCACATACATATTCTTTCTAAATTAATGTTAATTTGTGGGCCTTTTTACCCACACTTGCTACCAGAGGCGCGCCTGAATGGTAAATTACTAGCTGACTGTCTGTCATTTTAATCGTGCACATTTTAACCTTAACTGTCAGTTGGGTTAAAGCGCTGCTTTTTGTTGCCGCAGCCATCGCCTTCGATCTTTAGCTGTATGTCATTACCAAATTCAACTAAAGTGCTGTCAAAAGATAATTACCGTTTCTGCTTTTTGCCCAGACAACCAAAATGACGCCAACACCACAACAACAGCAACAACAACAACAGCCACAAACCAGTTTTTTTGTTTTTTGTAATTTTTGCTCTCTGTTTTTTGGTACATTTTAATAAAACCACTAAAATTGCTGATTAATTTGCGAGATTTTAATACAGAAGTTAATTTTGTGTGCTTAAAAACTTAAACTAAGAGTTGTAGCTTCAAAGATAATAGAGAGAGCTTTTTTAGAGCTTTTGCTAATATTTATTTCCTAGTATAATAACAAATTTAATAAGGTTCAAATAGTTACAGTCTGAACACTTTTAAACATTTTTGTTTATCTCCTATGATGAATTATTTGGTTGAAGACTGACAATATTAATTAGTATCAAAGGGGAATTAACTTTCAAAAGTCCATGCTAAGAAACTGGTAAAGGATATTTTGAAATCGAAACTCAAACATTTCTCTACAGCAGCGCTTACAACACCAAATTGACAGCCAACTTCAAACGAATGTGTGTGTATGTCTCTAAGTTGATGCCGTATGGGGCCAGTTCATGCTTGTCTGCCACGATTAGTGGCAGCAACTGGCAGCTCCTTAAACCAACTTTATTGGCAAATGAGGCGAAGACGTGCATCATTTTATATATCTATACACAACTTTTTAACACGTGCACTTGAAGAAAATTTTAGTAATGTTGCTGAAAAGTATTTTTTAATAAAGCTGAAATCAAATTAAAATATAGAAAAAAATATTATTTTTGTTTTCATAGTCTGAAAAAATTTGTAAATTAATCAGAGAAGTATTTTTGATTAATGACTTTTGCTTATAAAATTCAGTATACTTTTTTTTTTAAGTGCACAATTACATCTAGGTGTGTTGGTATGTATTTAGCTGTGTGTGTGTGTATGTGTTCATGTGCGCGGCGCGTACAATTATTAATTTGATACGATATAATTGACATGTTGGCGATGCCAAAAGGAAGCACTAACATGCATGAAGTCCATTGAGGCACAGACGCCGGCGAAGTGTGGCAAGTTTGCTAAGGCTAAGCCTGAGCGACGCATATTAACGCCACACGTCGTCTGTTGGCCAGCGACCAGAGACCAGCGACAAGAGACGACCGGGCCAAGACAGACAACGCTTGGATCTTGGCCACGTCTTCGTTGGTCTGGCCTGGCTCTTACTTGGCTTGGTTTGGCTAAGGCTTTGGCTTTGGCAGGCAGGCAGGCGTGTAAATTGTTTTTACTTAATCGTTGCAGACACAAACGCACATGTTGTTTGCCACAAATGCTGTTGTTGTTGTTAGTAGTTGCGCTTGTTGGCAGTGTTGCCTCTTTTTGGCCGATCTCCTCGGTGTGATATCTGTTTGGCTTCGTGGCTCGCTTTTGGTAATTGCAGTTGCGGCCCGGTTGGGGCTTCTGTGTTACCAACCATAGTATAACCAACCGCCAATCGCGTCAGACGTTTGTAGAAAATTGTTATTGGTAGCTAACTTGTTGCTTGTTATTGTTATTGTTGTTGTTGCTTGGTTGCTTGGTTGCTGCTTGGCCAACTTAGAGTTGGTCAGACATGCAAATTTTAAGCTGTCTAATGTTAGTTGTTTGTTATTGTTGTTGGTGTTGTTTTCTTTTTGTTTTATGCAAATTTTGTTGTTGTTTTTCTTGTTTTCCTTTTGACAAATTGTCTGTTAGACTTAATGATGGAGCGAATAGGCGAGTAGGTTGGAGCGTTTATATGCATAATTGTGTGCTTATGGAGATGGCTTGTAAAAGTTGTTGTAACAACCAAGGCATGTCCAGACAACAGACAATATAAGACATATGTTATACTATATACATATGCATTATATATTGGGATAAATGGAAAGCCAACACTTTATGTTGTATAATATAGCAAATTTGATATTTTTCTGGGCACTTTATTCATTAATAATGGAGTGAAGTTAAAAATATCCATAGCTCGATAATTATAATCTTTTTGTTTAATTTGTTAAGAAACTGAGCTTAGATATAAATAAAATCTTGTATACCTTTTTTATTGATTATTCCCCTGCGGCTATTTGAAAATGTTCATCCTGTTGTTGCAGCAGTAATTTAATTAAGTTTACATCCTCTTTTTTTTAATACATACAACTAATTTGTATAATTATATAATTTATTTTTGCTGCTTCGGCTTAAATTGAAAACAAGTATAGGAAGAGGTGCAGCCCACTGATTATAAGTGCACGTCTCAAGTATAATGTGCAAGAGGCACAAGCAAGCGTTGCACGCGGTGGTGCAAGAGGTGGTGGTGGTGGTGCTTTTGAGCAGTGAGTGAAATAAATGGCTTCATAAAATTTTGTAACCATAATTTAGTTGTGCACACTTAAAGACAGAACTTGAAGAAGAAAGAAAACAGTTGAGGAGAGTAAATTGTTTTATCAGTCGATTGCATGATGGTTGATATAACCTCACCCCTCACCGCCCCTATTTGGTGAGGCACATTTACATATGTATATGTATACGTATGTGGCATGGCCAATAGTCAGGCAGACGGAAATGTGTCTGAAGGCAACACAAAGTGTGGCCATTAAGCGATACATTATAATTAAGTGAACGAGCCAAGGCGACACGTTGAGTTTAAGCCAAGTTACGACAGTTCCGAGCCGGAATGCAGCTGCCAACGGAAATTGTTGATAAGAGTCCGTTCATATATACTTCAACTATACTATATATATATACTGTACATGATATGATAACATCATCAATAGTCGTTGTTGTGCCTTGGCTGCAGGCACTGTGCAATTATTGAAATTATACTATGTTGAATGGGCCCCGGCATTTTCTGTTCGTTTAAAATTAAATTAGTATAATGCCATTCTTCTGCTGTTTCTCTCCCTTTTTGTGTTTTGTTGGGCTTACACCTAAAGTCTATAATCAGGTCGAAGGGATACCCTTTCTCGCTTTCTCTCTCTCTCTCTTTCTGGAGCGAGAGACTTGTTTATAATTGGCAGTTTGTATTACGTCCTAGTCACACCATCTCTCTCTCTCTCTGTCTCTTCGCTTTGTCGGCTTCTGCTCATCACTTCAGATATTGCCAGTAATTATATACTCCATATAGCTAATTCATATGCATTTGTTTGTGTGGCTTTGTTACGCAGCCACATCTGCCAGTTAAACACTCTGACTGCAAAGATAAGTTTCTTAATGATGTTGCAACCAATTCATTATTTAAGTACCAAGAAAATACATTCGTGTTCATAATTTTTATATATGTATATCAGACACCTTCTCTGCCTCAAGAGGGTATTCAGGAATTCTTTATTAGGTACAACATATTATTTGAATTTATTATAGATAAGTGTGTAAATCGAATAAGAAATTGCTAGGAATTTTTGTAGCTAGGATTATATAAGTTAAATTTCTATATTTATCTTTATTTAAAAAAGTCACTTTTTCGAGGATTGTAAAGGATTTTGTCAAGTGCTTTTAGCAAGTGTTAAATATCTATTTTTCTTTATTTTCTCAAGATTCTTACGGTACAAAATAATATATCATTCAATATGGAATTGATTAACCTTAATGTTGTTGTTCGAAACTTAACTCTTTAGCTCTGACTCTGGCTTATCAAAATCATTAGCAACAAGAAAAATGACTAAAACAAAAGGTAAAGTGTGTAATTTTTATGGCCAACAAACACACACACACACATACAGAGGGAGCTCACATCGTCGAGGTAACACAATTTAACACTGCTGCCAATGTAGCCATCAGGCGGCATGCAATGTTCGGCTAACGAGCAAAAACAACAACAACAAAAAGAACAGCAACAAGAGGCATTAAGCATGAACCTCCCTCCCATTCCCCTCTCTGCTGCTGCCGGGGCCGTTGTGGTAATCAATTTTAAAATTTATGACAAAATTTGCAGCTTTAAATTATGCCATTAAGCACGGCATGTAACTCATATCGTCAGGCGGCGGCGTTGGCTTGAAACAAGAAATACAAAAAAAAGCTGATGGAGAAACATGTTAACTGCTTTCTTGCAGCTGTATAGGTGAATGAGTGTGCGTGTGTGTGTGTGTGCATGCAATGGCGTTTGCATTATACGCTCGTATTTCGCCACATTCAACAAATGCTGCTGCTGCTTTTGCTGCAGAGTTGACGGGTGCCATAACTCATGCCCCCGATGCCGGCTTTGGCCGGAGAGTCGAGTCCAAGTCCGAGTTTTCTGTTGTTGCAATTACAACTGGACACCACATGCTACAGCTGCCATATGCTCATGTCTGTCTCTCTCTCTCTCTCTCTCTCTCTCTGTGTTTGTGTGTGTGTTTGTGTGTCGGCGTGTGTGTTAAATATTGCAATTTATCACGCAAATGCGTTTTTCAATTTTAACATGCCGCCAGGCATCATAAAAACGTTACAAACCTACAATATGAGCCAACACCAACACTCACACAGTTATCAGCATATATATATGTATATATCCCCATTACAAAAAGGGAAGTGGCAAACCCCAAACAAGACCCCAAAGCTAAAAAAAACACCACACGCTGCCCACGTTGATGATGGCTCACGTATCGCTGTGTTGCTTTGCCCCAAGTCTACTTTGGCTTGAATAAAGATGGCCAATGAATGGCTGACGATTAAATGGTACACGGCGGGAGGCGATGAGGTGGGTGGAAAGGGTGTCAAGGTGCATTTATCTCTGATGAAAGATGTCTGATGGAACACGAGAACTGACTTAATGAACAGTTCCAGCTGCTCTCGACAAAAAAAGATTCCATAAGGGGTGAAAAACAGGCTAAGATCGAAAAATACATTTGATAATGTTTTAAATAGACAACTTATTAAAAGTGATAAAGCATCCATTTAAGATAATGTCTGTCTAAGCTATAGTTTATAGCTATTATATGATTACAATATGATAATTAAATCGTTGATCTCGTTTAAGTGTTGCATTCTAAGAAAGAATCTTGGCTCAGTTAATGCCTTAGTTAATTGTTAAGAGTAACATTGTTGTTGAAGTGCCATTATTTCGTCAGATAGATATAGATTAAGTTGATTAATAGGTTTCTGTACATTAACGAGAGTTTAAATTCCAAGTTCATACTATCTGTTTACTCTTGCTGACATAAAATGGATAGATAGCATATACGTTTTTTTGGCACTTTCGTTAATCAAATTACTTCGCATGCTTAAAAGTCATTTAACAACAATCTGATTGCAAATCAGTTTCAAGTTTACTACACAGTATGCCATCGCCTGTAAAAGGTGCACTCAATTAATAGCCAAAGTTTGCTCTACGTGGTCCAATTAGCTATGCACAATATGGTCCCATCAAGCAAGCACACACAAGCCCCCATTTGGCAGTTGGAAAAGTGTATTAAAAAGAAAAAAAGAGAGGAAAAACATGATTGGACGACATAGGACATTGGTAACGATGTTGTCTACGTTTGTCGGAGCACTTGTCATCTGGTTGTTCAACTGACTGTCTGACTGTCATTTGCCCAAAGACATTCAATAGATAGCGGTCTAAATAGCTGGCCATGTTAAGGCTGCTTGTGGAGCTGCCATTTAATCTTACACTCAGCGCCCGAAGGCCTCAAATCTGTGAGTCTGTGCGATGTCCATTAGGTTATGCGCAATTTGCAATATCAAATCGATGACATTCGTTTAAAATGCAATTTAATTTCGAGCGCTTGAGCCGAAAGACTCAATAAGACGCAAAAGTTATCAGATTATTGGCCTAATCTAAATATGAACAATATGAACTCTTTGTCTAACGATCTCATAACAAAAACCTGGTTTCAAAACACACACAAGGGTGTGTCATAGCGCTGTCATTTAAGACACCTAATCTCGAATACATATTTTGTATTGATATAAATTAGATTTTACGATCTAAGATCTGTTGTTGCCTAAGCGAAAACAATAAATGTACGCATACATATATGTTAATTTATCAGGGGCGCCACTAATGAAGTTTGTTATAAAATTTTATGACGCTCTTAAAATATTGTATTTTAATGATTAGCTTTTTTCAAAAGGTGCCGAGGCGTCGATACGCTTGAATGTAAAGTGGGCGATCAATTTGTATTCAAATAACATTCATAAACATCTTAAATAATTATACCAATAAGTGTATATACTATATATATACTTTTGAAAGTTGGATAAGCATATGCATACACTATATAATCCCTAGTTGAGGTATGAATAAAGTCGAATTGTCATAAAATATAATTCAAACTCAATAATAAATACATTAAAATATGCATTAAATAATATTAAAATCCTAAATAGTATTAGATTTACTTTTCTATGTTTATTTCTTAAAGTGTATTAACGACTTTAATCTGCGTCGTTTTAAGCAAAATATGTTCACGAATGCTTTTTAATTGATGCGTTTGTCAGTTGAATATATTTAAATGTTAAATCAACACAATATTAATGTCAACAAAATTTGCCAGCATCATAAAATTGCCTAAAATATACGCCAGCGAATCGACAAGTTGTTTTAAGTTTCGAGTTTTGGTTTTTTGCTCATTTCATTGCTGCAAAATGTTGAAAAACTGATCATAAGGAGCGGCATTCTACGTGAAATTGTGTTCGGACAAATTGAAATGTGTTAATATGCAGCGCTGTGCATAATTTATAATGGTTATTTAACAAAGTTTTAGCTAATGAATGGAAAGACAATAGTTCTTGACATGCTTGTTTGATATTTTGCTGTTATTAAAGCTAACATCGATGATCAAACTGTCAAAAGGCATTTGAATCGAGCGCTCAAATATCACAGCGCTTCTATAATTTATGTTGATTGCTTGCAAAATGTTAATTAGCATAGCTCACGATATTTCTAAACAATAGATATATAATTTTTTATTTATTTTATTTTAGTCGATTGTTGTTCTTTCTCGTGCTAAACACTTGATCGCATTTGGCTCAATGCTGAAACTCATTGGGTTTTGTTTGGCTTTTGTAAGTGGTTCTTATGAGTTTGTTGCGTTGCTTTGTATTCAATTCACAATGAACATGATATACAAAGGCACAATGAAATTTAATAAGGAAGTTTATACAATGAAGTTAATGATTTCATTTGTGACAAGTGCTAACAAAAGTTTAATAAAATACTATCACTGCTCTTCGGCTTACATGTTTTTAATAGATACTTACACCAAAAGATTAGTAGTTTTGTAAAGGGAATGTGCATAATACCAATCTTTATTGGGGTATAATGAGGTTAAGACGTACCAAAAACGTGTTAAATCTGATGATAAAGCTAAATGATATGATATAATGTGATGTTATATGGTATGAATATTGTGACCAGGATATTATATGTTATGAATAAGATATGATTTATGATTCCAAGAATTTCAAAATTGAAATTATTGTTTGTAGTGGAATATCGTTTTTCAGTTTGCTAGTTTGATTAATTTGACAATGGCTATTAGCCTTCTTGGCTAATGTTGTTTTTATTGACAACCTTTTCCACTCGAATGACCAAAATGTTTAATGCTAATTGCCAAGATATTGTATATTGCCTTTCTGTATAAAAAAATAATACAACAATTTATCGTCTGAGCCACTTAAATTATTGTTTATTGTGTTTTTGGGAATTAAAATTGTTTTTATCCGCGCTGACCATCAATATTATCATCGTCATATTTTAGTTAATTGCTTTGCATAATTTTAAAATGCGGTCAAATTAATAAGCGTGGGTTCTCATTGTTATTGTTGTTTCTGTTCCTCTCTCTCTCTCTGTGTGTGTGTGTGTTAACAATTTATTTATGTTAAGTTAATTCGGTGCCAATGCAAGAGTTGTGGCTTATAAATGTAGCTGTCAGTTGTCATAATTTATAGAATAACTGTCAGTGCTGTAACACCTCCGAACACGATTTCCTTTAGCTGCTGCTGCTGTTGTTGGTGTTGCTTTGTACTAAACGAAAGAGGCCCGAAATATGTATCGCAATCATAGCGTCAACATTTTTTTGTTTTTGATTTATGCACACAGTTTATTTCGGAAACTAATTTTTGTTTTTTATGTTTTGTTTCTGTGTTTGGGCACGCTCTTGAGCTCATGGGAGCCAGCCAGAGACCACAGTTGACTCTGGCAATGGAAATAAACAGTTAACTGAGAGGCCCGCAGAGCCAAGTTAAGTGGATAGGTGAGGTTTTTGATGTTGTTGTTGTTGTTGTTCGGGTGGCTGGAAAAACTTGCAGTTGCGCGACAGTTGATTATGATTAAGTGCCAAGCCAAAAGCTAAAGCTTGAATATCATATTCCATGTTTTGTCATAAATAATGTTAATACACTTGCAATTTACGTTTACTTTGGCTACTTAATAATGCATACACATGAAATCTATGAGATAGTTGAGTGTAAATATTTGCCAGGCATTCAAAACACGTCAAGACTGTTGTATTTAATAATTACTGTATTTATTAATCTTAAGCTACAAGTTGACAGTTTGAATTTGCTTTAAGTAAGAAAATACAAGAGTAAATATTGCAATTTTTATTTAATACATTCGATTTGATAAATGTATATAGATAGAGCATGTGATATTCATTATGAGCCTGGGAGCATCCTCATTTCATATTTATTATGCCATGCACAAAATTTTAAGATCCAAAAACAGTTTTGCAGCTAACGGAAGCACTCGAAGCGGAAGTTCTATGCAAATACTTATGGCATTGTCATTCATATGCCATTTCCTTCACCTCCTCCTCCTCCTCTCTCTCTCTTTTATCGCTCGCTTGGTGTATTGTATTTTGGGAATTTGTATTTCAGACAATTGCCATAAAGTCATATTTGGTTTTGTGCAAACACAAATCATAGCTAAATGGCATCCATAAATCAATCAATCCAACTATTGACAGGCAGTCAGGCGGCGCGCCAAGCTGATTGACGAGCCTTGTCTTAGAAACTATGTTCAAAATACTTATACAAAATAAATATGTACATGAAAACTAATTAAAGCTAAATACTCTGACAAAAAAAAGACCTACAAATTATTAAGTTAATATCTAAATAAAATATATGAATAAATTTTTATTATTTGTTCTTAACACAGATCCTCGTTTTGTTATAATTATTTTGTAGTTTTCACTTTTTTGTAGGGTATTTAAATATCAAGTAGTTTGAATATTATATTTTTACTAACAACGGCAGCAGTCAGCTGTCAAACTGATTTATGCGCAGTGCTTGACGTGTATAAATGAGCCAAGCTGTAAATAAAATGCGCATTGAAAATATTAAAATATTTAGTTGTTTATATGCAAATAGTTGGCACTAATATGCTTTAAGTAACGCTCTATAATTAAGTACAATACATATTAAATTCAATGTCCATTCAAATTAAGATTTAGGGCTAATAAAATAAAGTTCTGCCACAGATTACACAAATAACAATCTTGTTAAGAATCCAAATTAAAAAACAACATTTGTATCATCAGCTGTTATGGGTTGGCAATCGTAATTCAAAATTGCTTGACTATAATTTATGGCTTTAAAACAAGCCGCTATTGCATTGACATGACGTAATTTAAGCATTCAGCTGAATGCATATATCATACAAACTACATTCAGAAACTCATTTATTCACATACTACTTGCGTATTTGGTATGCAAACGTTAAGCTCAGCAAACAGCAATAATTTAAAGAAATAAAAGCTTATAAATATTGTTTCAAAAACAAACATAAATCTGTCAACACGCAATGCCATACAAATTGTGTCACAATCAATAATAATAATACCTACTTTATATTATTCTCTTTGTTCTCTTTGGAACGGCAATGGGTTTTGGGTATCATAATTACAATATTAGCAATGATCAATAAACATGTTTAATAATTTATGCATTTGATAAATAGTCTGCTGCGTGTATATAAAGTTTATATGTGGACTATGTTTTTGGTTGGAAATATATCTGATAAATAATAAGTTTTATTAAGCTAACTTTTTGACACTCCATATCAACTTATAAGCGAACTTAAATTATCCAATTAATCATCGTTATATTTGTTGCATAATCAGTAACAACACTTTAATTAGCTTAATAAAAAATTGAAAAACTTATAACATAAGTTTTCCCCACATAATTGGCCCACTCTTGAGCACATTAGCTGCCTCAACTCATTAGCTAGAATTTTGAAGTCTCGAAAAGTCGATTAAAAATTATGCATGGCCTACGTGTGTGTGTGTGTGTGGGCGCACCTCAATTTGTGTGCTCATTGAGCAATCAAGAAAAATGTTAATTTCAAAAATTGCGCCGCGAACTCATCCCGAGTGAGGCATTGCCATTTGCCACCACCCACTAAAATGTTCATGCTCGATTAGTAAATTAAATTGAAAGACACACGAATAGAAAATGTAAAAATATATATATATATATATATATATAAAAGTGAAATGTGGCTAAACTATTTTCTTGGCATATATGTCTTAAGAAATGTCGCGACATGCTAATAAAAATATATGTATATATAGATGTGTGTTCTTTTCTCTTCTTGTTCTTTAATGCTGACTAGATTTATGTTTGCTTTAAGACTCGCTGTGTTAGTGTTTTTTATGTTGTTGTTTTGTTTATTAGCTTTCTGTTAATAAAAATTAATTTCAAAATTATTTTTACCCGTGGCTTTGTGGCTTAAGATTCTTATTTATTTGTTTTCTTTTGTATTTTTTATTAGTCTGCCCAAATTAAAGCACAAATGTTAAGTACACAGACTTGTGTTTGTTGTGCTTAATTTATGATCCTAACGACTAGAATTTCCTACTAGAAAAACAAAAACAATGCATCGAAAAATATATATTTAACCCTGCGGATTATTAGTTGATGAAGTGCAAAGTGTTAAGAGTGCTTGATTTATGAATATGGCGTCATTATATTCGTAAGATATGAGCTTATGTCAAGTCGAAATACTTATGAAATTTTCAAAATAATAAATGATCTATAAAGATGTAAGAATGCAAACCTATTTAGAACTTTGCAATATTAGTATAAGCAAATTATCTGGGGATTATTTAGTTTTATTTACGACTTAATGAATTTCTCCTTGAATAAACATAATTTATGCAACATTTTAGGCAAATACTTGAGCGTATTATAAATTCATAAATCTATCATCTTTCACTTTTGGTGAAAATCTAGTTTCATGCCAATATGACGGAGCTACGAATGTACAAGCAGACGGGATATATCTGGGGAATTTGGTCGAGATCACATTGGAATTTATATATTCCCACACACAAAAGCCATAAACAACTTAAGTGAAACCGTTGGGGGCCATTAACTAAAATCCGCCTGCTTATTTAAAACACAAACAGCTGTGCCAACAATTTGTCAGCTATGAGTTTATATACATATATATTTAAGACACGCATGTGACAATCTTCTAGTATATATATATTTACAACAACATACCATAAACAATGTCTAAATCCAAATCTAAATATACCTATAACATAAAATATTCCTAACACATAATAATCATTTTTTTTTGCTTTTCGCTCAACATATTAAGCGTCTAAACCTCCTCCATGTACTATAATCAAATTATTTAATATGTTTAGAGTGATGTTTTGATGGCTAAATATTTGTGTCACATAAATTTTCGTTACCCCTTTTTGACAGTGCGCCTAAAAAAAAAAACATCGAAAGAAACATACGAAAAAACGTCGCAACAGATCAAAGAAATTTGCGACCACTTTGATTGTGCTGCGTTATAAATAATGTTGAAATGTTATGTGTTGGTTTTTTTTGTTTGTTTTTATGATTTGTTGCTTGTGACATAAGTAATTAATTTTGACATTTGTGCTAACAGCTTATAATAAAGCATTTAAGAACCTTTAATATCATTAAACTGCATAAAGAATTTCAAGTATGTTATTTTTCTGCAAAAATCATATTAAAGATGACAGATATATATATACATAGACAATTTCACACTCTTATTTTTTTCTGTCAGGCATAATAAATTTTCCCCACAAGCACATAAAGTGCCTCAATGCATTTCTGGCCATCGTGTAATATAATCAAAACTAAAATATTTTTGAGTTGTGTGCTCTAAATAATTTAGCATTTGGACTCACAGGTCAACAATTTTTCACCATGACTACCATAAATTATTCAAATAGAATTGCCAAACTATCTGAAAAATTCGTATATATATTTACAGATTCCAACGAATGCACACAAAAAATGCTGACAGACAATTGAGTTTCGCTTGTGGACAGCTCCGAGTTGCAAGTGTGTGGAAAAATGCATTTAAATCTAAATATTTTATGCCTTCACAATATTTATATACTCAAGGGTCGTTTCAAATTGATATGATAGGATACCAAACTAGCTGTATGAATATTGCAAAAGGTTAAAATACGAAACTATATCAGAGATATCATATTCGAATTGTTGTTCAACATAACACGTTTTTATTATCTTTGGAAGCTTAATGACTTTTAGCTATACTATAAAGATTATGACGCCTCGGCACATTGCTGTTAGTTTCAGTGTAATTTCTTAGGGTCATTATATATTGCACAAATGATCTGATATAGAAAAACGTTCAAGCCGCGTAGTAAGCTTTGTGGTTGTTGTTGCGATCTTATGGCAGCGTAAAACATACAATACAATTAAATAATTACAAGTCGTGAGTGAATTTCACGCGAAACCAAATACTGATGCACACAAGTTGATAATGGCTTAAGGCCCAGAGACCCACAGAAGAATCCCAGACACACACACACACACACAAGAAACAGAAGAAAGAAGCGCTGGCCGTTGAGTATTCGAAGTATGCGCAACGGATGCCAAAGCTGATGGCAATGCCGATGATGATGCCAATGCCGATGCCGATGCCGATGCTGATGCCTTCTTGACCAGTGTAGTAGTACTACCATTGGACAAAACAAAGCCCGTTTTTATATATCGATGACAATGTCGCCAAATAAGTGCCAAGAGCACAAAAGTCTGCCGTCGACGATGGTCGAACAATCCAAAAGAGCCAAACGAGACAAAATCAAACAACGCACCCAACCACATGATGATGATGAGGATGGCAATGGCGATGTGACCACCGCGCATTGGAGCGCATTGCCGGCATAAAAGGAACCCACTGAATTCCAGGAACATGTTAAACGATGTCGAGCATTTAGAAGAGTAAGTAATGTACGCTGGCATCTCTCACAACGCAATACCAATTTTATATGTTTTTGTGCAACCCTTTTTGCTTTTTGTTTTTGTTTACTTGCCATCAAAAATGTGTCGAATATAATATGAGTTGGTAGTGCCAAAGTGTATGATAACTTGATAGACTTGTTACAAGTGTGTAGTCAAGTTATGATACAAAGATTGGATAATGATTTTTTGAGCCTACTTATACCATTTATAAGTACAATACATTTTTGTCACATGTACTATAATCACTTATAAGTGCACAAAGAACTCAATTCAGTTCGTTTGACTAACGTTTGACAAAATACATATAAAGCAATTATCCAACACTACTTAACGCTATCGGCAAAAAATTGATGGTGTGTAATTCCACTTAATTGATTACAAATTAAAAATGCATTTAATTAGCACGCTCGTTGCATTTTATTTGCTCTAATTAAATGATAGCAAATGCTTTAGCAAATGCAAACATTGAAATATATTTAATTGAACCAACATACGAACATAAGTACGTAGTAAAGTCAACAAAACTGTTAAACTTAATCAAACCAGTTTCTGTTCGAGTGTAAATAAATCACTTTACATATTTAGTTACAATAGCTGGATAATGTGAATGTTTTGTGTGTGTTTTGAATAGAACTTCCACAAGAATCATCAATTCTGCTTTCATATGCCACACCATCTTGATGTAAAGGCATTGACAACAGTCTCGTTGGCTACCAGTGTCTGATGGACGATGTTGTTTTTCCTCTTGGCCAGGATTGCATGGTATAGACAGCCCCAACCCCCCCTCCATAACTGGACAGCTCCTTCTAGTTGTTAATAAATTATGAGCCAAAGCCAAAAGCTGACTGCAGCTGCTGATGAGTAACCTTCCATTCTCCTACCTACCTACCTCTCACTCCCACTGTAATAAATCAAAAGCAGCAGCAGTTTGCCTGCAACTGTCTGTCTGTTTATCTGTCTGTCAGAGTTAAGGCTGTGTGTGTGTGTGTCAGTCCATGCCAGATGCCAGTTTCTGTATGTACGTAACTCACCTGAATGCAGTCAGAGAGTTTGCTTGCTGCACTTGCAAGCAATGAAAATTTATGCATGGTTTCACATTTCTTCGAGTTATCATTTGTTACCTAAATTATGCATGTTGAGTGGCAGTTTTTGTTGGGGAATTACTTCAGACGATTAGCCCTGGGTTGAAGTGATGGTCAGCACTCTGTGTGGTGTATTCACCATTCATTCAGCATTCACTCATAACACAAGCCCCTTCCAACTACTACTATGTTTGTACAAATACTTTACATACCTATTTACCTATTTATGTACTTATGTATGGCTTTGTGATTGTGTGTAAGCAAATTGTGGCCACTGTCAGTTACCAATTACCAACATGTCTTTATGCTAGAGATGAGATTTTTTGTATGCAGTTAAAGTTAAAAAAAGGTAATATATTTTGTGGAATAATGCGTATATTATCGATAAATTCTCTAAATGCACATAAATACTTATTTTTACAGAGTAAATCCCTGTCGGACACACCCCAATTATTCATCCTACTTGCACTATCGAAATTATCGATGGCTTAAGATGTTGACGAACAATCGATTAATATCGTTCGATTGATAACTGCGGTTTATGATCTCCAAACCCCCGCTTTATAGATTTTCTTGGAGAAATAAATGTTTTGTTAAAGTCTCTTTTTAGCTACAAACTCAACACGATTACCATCTCTAGTTGCCTGAATAGTTTGTTGTTTGTAAAATGCATTACAAGTGGCTAAAAACCCACATATTGAATGTCCAAAAGCTGTAATCAGTTATGTTTTGTGTGGGATTAAAGACAAACATGAGAATTTTAATTATGTAAATTGCCCAAAAATATCATGACAATCACGAAAATATAATCCCGCATAGATAGATTACCATCCGTTAGCTGGTATTAGTACTACAATGTTTGTAAGTTACGCAACTAATTTGAAAATTATAATTACAATATTAGAGCGTCCAACATTCAAACACACACACAGATAGGTAGGAGGGCCCATAAAGTAAAATCACCGCAAATTGTTTACGAATTGTGGCATTTATTTAAAATCATTTCGAGGGATTAGTTTTGGGATGATGGAACATGTTTAGATTTTATAATTAAAATTGCAAATTTCGACACGCAGTTGCCACTTTTCGCATTTACAAGCCAAATTGTTTGCTTTTGGCTTGCTGTTTGTATGAATTTGTTGAAATGTTTGCTAATTTGTTAAGGCTTCTGCATTCAATGCAGGTGTCGATCATAAATTCTGAGAGATCTTTTGTCAGTGTTGGCAAATTTTGTTCTATTTATCAATAAAAAAAGCATAAAATAACTCTTAAAATAAGTTGTATAAATTAAATATGTAAATAGTGTAAAGGAGAAGCCCTAATGGTGGATACCCCTAAGGTTTTGGTGACATTAAACTGTCAGAAATCAACTTAAAGCTTAGCTTTTGGTATTAGAAGAAAGCTAGTTCAATTGCGCATCGATTAATGAAAAAGTCAAAATCACGATTTTCAAACAAGTGCCAAGAGGGGGTGTCCGACTTAAAGACAGTGTCCACCATTAGGGCTTCTCCCTTATTAATTATATTAAGGGTTTCTAAACAGTTTGCTTCCCTAGTAATACAATAAATTCAAACACAGAAGTATCTACACTAAAAACTTATAATTTATGAGCATTATGCATTTACATATTTGCATAATAATATGATTTGTCTGTTATTTTATTGAGCTACTTCATCGGATTAACTTCATGCCATAAAATAGAAAAATGTCACATTTCATTTGACAGATTAAGGTGAGAATGTTAGTATTTATGGTATGTTTGTGTGTATGCAGCATTGAGCATTGTTTAGCATATTAGGAGCGACAGTTACAGTAATGACTTTACTGCCGTATGTTATAATTAACCGACTTTTTTTATGTACTATATATACATTCTCACATAAATATAGACTTATAAACAAGCAGCTAACTCAAACGCCTGTGTCAACGATATTTATCATGCGCTTACATTGTCATTAATAATGCCGCTGACTTAAGCACTGTCAGAGCGAGAGAGAAAGAGAGTGAGAGAGAAAGCAAGAGAGAGAGAGAGAATGCTTTTGTAAATTTTGCTGAGCTGCGAACTGCGAGTGAAGTGTACAAATTGCAATATCTATGCAAATTTATAACAAATAATTACTGACAGCAATATTTCATTAATAATTGCAAGTACTGTGCACACCACACACACACACATACACATACATGCACACAACATTTTCTAGATAAAATTGCAAAAGCGGCCGTTGTCCGTTGGCACAGTGAGGCAATTAAGCTGATGACGTTGATAAAAATCAACAGCAGCCGTACTGTTGTAGTTGCCTGCCTGCCACAAAGCCTGTTGCCATAATTTATAGCGGCCACGTTGCGTTCGCCACTAAAGAAAATTATCTCCATACAATGCCACATAAATACTTCATACATACATATATTACTCGTTTATGTTATGGAAATGCGGCGACACATTATTAAAAGTGTACATACTACTACTGCGTGTATTATGTATAATGCCCCGTCGTCTCTGTAGAGCATGTCTCTCATATTGTATGTCTGTCTGTCTGTCTGCATACGTATGTACATAGATGATATACGATATAAAAACTAACCAACTGACATCAAGTTTGTCACAATGTATTCATAATTACAGCATGAACGCATGCATGTTGCTTGCAAATAAAAATAATCGTTACACTTTACACGCTTTGGCTTAGCCTTGTGACTCGAAATCTTGCTATATTTATTAAACGTCGTTTTTAGTTTCTAACTAAATGAAACTAGTTATTAAAGTATGTTAGGCTCGTAAGAAATTCATATAATTTTACTTTAACATACCACACATGATTTGTGTTAGAATTTAACATTCATAATCCACTAATTGATATGTGATAAATCAAATCATATGCTCATAAAATATGCAAAATTGTCAAAATATGCACAGAGTTTATATTTAATAATCCCAGCACACAATTTGAATCCTTGAACTAATAATTATACTATGCCAAACTATGATAGATATTATGTTCAATGTGCGGCCGCATTATCCACGGGCTAGACCGCTAATTGAATTGATCCCAAATTGTTGCAACACCCACCACAAGCCTCTCCTTCACGCATACATTTGCAACATGTTCGCACACTAACCGAAAGAGAGCGAATAGTTGAGAGAGGACAATGCTTGGAATAGAGGAAACTACGTGGAACCCATAAAATCGTGGCATATATTGTTTCGTAGCGTTGAGAATTTACGTGCAACACGACAACATGGTGAGAATGGGGGAGGGGCAGGGTGAACATGCAAGTGTCAAACTGCCAGCTAAATTCTGGACAACATTGCAAGCAGACAAGGACAGCGAATAAACAGAGACAGCAGATGCCGCTGCTCATATTTAAAATGCAGAACGTCCGTTGACCACAGTGACTAAAAAGCTGGGAAAGAAATTGGGGAAAAGGAGAAGGGCGGCAGGCGGCAGGCAGCAGGCAGCAATTGGCATGAGCCATAGAATATTGGAGACTGTTTTGGACCCAGCTGCCTGCCTAACTCCCCCTCCCTGTTAGCCTGTCAAATGGCTTCACGGCGGTCAGGTTCTGGCCATGGCAATTGCGTGTTCTTCTCTCTCTCTCGCTCTCTCGCTTTCGTTCCACTCGTTTTGTTTTCGAGGAGGCCACATCGTGTGGTCAGGCTCAACACCTTCAAAAGAAGGGGCATCATCATTACCATCATCATCGATAAATGCATTTGCCAGTTCCTCTCTGCATACAAACTGTTTTTCTAAATTTATTTGTATGTTATGTCCCCTCATGCATATTTAATGTTCACGCACAACACAAAGATAAAACTGCATTTGCCAGCAAACGTGGCAAACGTGGCAAACGTGGCAGACTCGTCGACCTCAGAAGCCTTTCCAACAAGAAGTTGCTGAGTTGTTGTTGTTTATCTGCTTCTGGTCTTCTTCTACTTCGCTCTCTTTCTCTCTCTTTCTCTCTTTATCTGCTGCCCGCAAGTAGCAACTTAGTAAGTAAGTAGCTGTCTTTGGCTTGTTTTCGCTTGTAGCTTGCGATTAACCCGATGATCGTGGCAGCTACTTTGGTTTAGCTTCCTTGCAACGTTCGCTTGGAATCAGTTTTTCTTATTTTATAGCAAATATTTGCTGAGGTCAGGCAATCAAAGCTTTTTATGGTAATGCATTTGGCTTTTGATTAGAATTTGTATGAGAATTTTTATTGAGTTTTTCATTTTTATAAAATGAGCTTGACCAATCCAAAGACTTAGTGTCACTCATATTGAAGTATGTCTGTCATGCACTCACAGATCTTTTCGTACTTATAACGAATTGTACTTTCAACATCTCAATGCGCCTCTTACTCATATATAATTCCATGTCTCCCATTCCCACCAACTTGGATCAGCTCAGACACGCATTGTACGAGCAGAGAGAGACTCATAAATCAAAATGACATGACCAACCAACTCTGGGCATTAATATTTCAACACCATAAATGCGGCGTCAATTCGCACATGGATAAAGAAGACGAAGACGTTGGAATGGCATGAAATGGAATGGATGCGGACAGGAACACACTGACGATTCCAAATAAATACATACTAGTATGTCTATGTTTGTACGCGCTGTAACGATATGCATACACAACAACTTTAAACCTCTCCAGCTCCTATCCAGTACTTCAATCTGCAGCTCACTTTGAGCATCAAATCAAATCAAGGCAAGCGTTCAAACATGCAATGAGGAAAGACAAGACGGGAGACGCTCGACTAATTATGGAAATGTCATCAGACAGTTTCTGGCTTGGGTACATTTTGTGGGGTCTCTCT
>JARNME010000029.1:22136703-22190988 GCA_030179655.1 Scaptomyza flava | reverse complement strand
TATATATAATAATGATAATATATGAGTAATGCCAAGATGCATACTACAACAACAGAACGTGCGCTTTGTTAAATGAGAAATCGAATAAAAAAGAAAGAAAGAAAGAGAGGAAGAAAGTCTATATTCGCATTTAAGTTGACAGCTGACTAAATTAATTTGACAATAATTAGCATTGCAAGTTGTCAGCGTTTTATGAATTCCGCGGCAAGTGTTTGGTTTTGCGAAAGTTCGCACATATTCGGCACTGCCACGTGCAGCATGCCATCGCTTGCCACATGCAGCACCAGTATCATTCGGCATGTCATACGTTATAAATCCAATGACACTTTATAATTTTTGCTGCTCTTGCCCACGGCGCACAACTTGCAGCTTGTCAGCATTGTCGCCTGTCATCTGCCTTTTTGCCTTGGGCCTTGCCGACTGTCAAAAATGCCAAGTGCACCCCAATGGGCAAGAGAGCGAGAACTAAGGTGTCATTCGCATTTGCGGCGCGTTAATTATGTGTTATTTATAATTATGCACGCTTTACACAGATGCGTTGACAACACTTGTCAGCAATGCTAACAACTGTTGTATCGAATCGCATCGAGACACTTTTTTCCTGCCTCTCTCATTCTTCGCGAATTTACCTGCTTTTGACACCATAATGCATTTTTGTGATTTAATTTTTCGTATTCGTTTTTCGTTTTTGTTGCGTATTTTTCATTTATTGCATGAATAAAGTTTGGGCAAATGTTTATGACTTAATTAACCTTTCAAACATTTCTCTTTTTGTGCAATTTCCGCATGCAAATGCTCTATCTTAAGTATATGTTTTGGGTTAAAACATGTTTTTGCCACTCTTCAAGAGGTGCATAACTGTTTAATCATTCGTTCGTTCAATGTATAAACTTTCCATTAAAGCTAATTAGGTTACTACAAATTGGCTTGTTTTAAATGCATTTTGTGTTTGTTGCAAAAGTTAGTTGCTACCAGAATTTTGTGCTGCACCCCTTAACCCTTGACGCTTGAGCCAGTAAGGAAGTTGACTGACAGTTTTGTGTTGCACAACTGTTTTTTTTTAATTTGTAAAACGAATACAATTCGTAGCAAAAGAAAAGTTACAAACAAATATGTATAAAAGGGAAATACTATAAGGAGAAAAGATATTATACTTGGCCTGTCTTTCTGTAATGTTGGTTTGGGTGAGAGTAGAAAGAAGTGTGAGAAACAAGACAATGTTCAAAAAAAAAAGAAGCCAGTGGCTGAATAACATGCTGACGCCCTTTAAGACACCAAGTCTTGTCAGTCTGACAGTCTTTCAGTGCCTTTGCCAGCCCCCGTCCCCGTTCCACGCTTTGCATAATAAAATGCGAAAATATGCGAATAGAGTCAAATTCTACACCCAGCAAATGCAGCCAAAACATAAACACACTCACTCCGAGGGGGGGTTGAAATATAAAGAGATGTAACTCAGAGCTCAGACATTGCATTTTTTTTTTGTATGCATTTCGCTTATATAACACATAAAGGGTATGTTTGGCATATGAAATGGTATTAAAATACTTTTACGAAATGCAAAGCCGAACAAGATAAGCTAAGTTTTCAATTCAAGTTCACAATTAAATGTACACAAATAATTTTCATATAGAAAAATGTTAATTTCATAATAAGAAACACATTACAGAGTATCTCTTAGTATGTAGTCCTTAAGGCCGAAACCTTTCTAACTTGTGTTTTTTTTCTTCTTTGTGTGCGCACTAAACGCCCTTTGGTTGATTTTTTCCACAGCGATAAGCAAATTTTCGCGAAAGTTCGCCAAAAACACAAAAACGTATAGAAATAACAGTCGGATGAGGCAGTCAGACCGAAAGACAGACAGCTGTATAAATGAATTGCAGATGGTAAGGTTTTTATTTTATTTTTTTTTGTACCCCGCTATAGTTGCAGCTAATTTAAATAAGCAGGCAACGGGCAGCAAACAAGCAAACGGGAAGCGTGAAAAGCCTCTTTGTGCGCCGTCGATCTGCAGCACGTGATAAGCGTCAGCTGGGAAAAATCGTTAAGTAAGGCAAGTTAAGGGGGAGAGAGGAGTGTTTGTGTTGTTGAAGGCGTGAGATGCTTGTCATCTTGTCGTGTGCAAAGACAAATGCATTTTCACTTTCCATCAGCAAACAGCGACAGCCAGCCAGCAGCAGATGACAATCTGTTGAAAGGGTTCAGAGCTTGCGATATTTTCGAGTTGCAGGGTATCTCATCTTCGTCTTACTTATCTTTTCGTTTTGGTTATTTGTTCGCTCAACTTTCAATTGGATCTTTTGGCTCTAGTTTGCAGAATTTTGCAAACATTTGCATTACATTTTGGTAATTTTGTACGTGATGGGGCGCTGTCAACAGCAGGTTGCTGCGTTTATTTCTTTCTTTTTTTTTTGGCTTGCTTGGCATTTGACATGACATTCATGTCATTTGAAAATAACAACTCTGACATAGTATTTAATTTGTTTTATTTGTTTTTTGTTTTTTTGTTATGTTGTTTTGCGTATAAAATATGGTTTTATATTGTTGTTGCTGTGTGTGTGTGTTCTATCAACCTTGGGATATATTCGCCTTGAAGTGTCAAACCAAGCCAAGTCTGCCTTCTGGGTTCACAGAGTGTCAACAGCAATAAGACACAAAGAAGGTGACTGTCTGAGTGTGCGGAGGGGGGGGCGCAATGGTGAAGTGTAAGAAAATTGGTTAAGTTTACGGCGAGAGAACAAAAACAAGAAAAAGAAACGGCAGCAATCAAAAAGTGTCAGTTTGACACATGTCGTTTTCTATTTAAATGAACGTGGCTGTCAAGTTTATGGTGCATATTTCATAGCCAGCGATTGTGTATGGCCGTGTAATGAATATGGATGGGGTACAAGTTATTATTCTGTTTCTGTTTCTGTTTCTGCATTTGCTTCTGGTTATAATTCTGGTAATAGAATAACAAGCGACAGCTGTTGTTGCTGTTTTTTTGTTTCTTTTCTCTCCTTGACGCGACTATTAAATGATTTATGATTAATTTACTTGGCTATAAGTTGGCACAAAACTTGCTTTAGCTAGCGAAAATGTAGGGACAAACCACATTTAACATTTTGTTAATGCTTTCAATTAAATAAATTAATCAATTGTCATTTCATATATTTTATAATCTATGCTATCAGCTAGGTTAATCAAAATTAGAATACAAATTTCCAAAAAAAGCAGCTATTATTTTGTTCTTTCTTAAACTCCAAACTCATTTTAGACTCGTTGAAAAGTTAATTTTGTTCACTTTCACTTTTTTTTTGTTAGTTTTTCTGCTTCATCCGAATGTGTGAAATGGGAACCGCTTTCAAATAATTGCTTCAACTTTAATGGCTTCCAATCACACAGACAAAAACTCGCTTTGACACATTTACAAACGGCGCTCAAGTGGCGCCAATTAAACTGATTAACATCAATAGAATAGAGTTGCATTTAAAAATCAAAAATCGAAAAAAAAGTGTTGCCTTTCAAACAACAACAAAATGAAAAATAAATACAAAGATAAGACAAGCAGACGGAAAGACAGACAGATAGAAGTTGTATCAGCGCATAATTGATGTGATTGAGATTGATTGTTTATTTGCTTTATTGTTGTTATGCTTTGATTGAAAGCCAAACCCAAACCCAAAAAAAAATTTCGTCTGCGTATCCGGCGCCAAACATTTAGGCCCATTGTCATTGGGGCGTGATTTTCTGTCTCTGTGTGCGTTTGTGTAGACCTCTTTCTGGCTTATCAATATTACATTATAGGCGGACAATGGGCACAAGCTCAACAGCAGACATCAATACATAAATACACATAAATAGCGACAGCTTTCCGCTTCAAATATTGTGGCTTAATATTTTTTTTTATTTCTTTGTGGGGGGCTTCAAAAGCAATTTGTGCGTGTTTAGTGTCAAATGTGGTGTTGAGCTTTGTTTGCTTTTGTGCGCAGCGATTGCGAGAGCTTAACATATTTATGGCAATAACTCATACGATCCATTGGCGCTGGCAACCTAATGATTGATATCTTTTGAAAAGAGCATTTAAGTTTGCCGCAGATAAGCAAGCACATCGGAAATGGTCAAGCCAAAAGCGCTTGGCTTAAAAACACATTTGGGGACTAGACACAAAAATATCCCCAAAATTAATGCATGGCATTTTGTTATCGCATCGATTACATTTCGAACTTTGAATCACATTCAACGAACGCGCAAGAATATTAAATATTTCACCTTTTTTCGAAATTGAGCAGCTTGCACATCATTAACATGATTATTTCTATATTAATTTATTGGTTAATTTGTTGCCGCATTTTACGATTATTGGCTTTGATGTCTTCTCTCTCTCTCTCTCTCTCTCTCTAAGCTCCGCGATTATCGCTCGGTCCATAATTAGTGTTGTCTCTGCCTCAGCGTTGAAAAAACGGGTTATTATTTAGCATTTAAGCAGCCGTTTTTCAATTCATTACCATAGTAACTGCCTCGCGTGCATTTAAATGAATTCATTGAGTTTTCGCTCATTCAATTTGAAGCCGTTGTACGTAAGCATTTAGCATGAAAATGGCATAAAACAAAGAGTATAAAGGGAGGGTAACTTAGGCTACTCAGGCGTCAATGGCACGATTGACGGCCCACCATTTATTATTGATAAATGCCTTTTGATTGTGCGCTCTTAGCAGTCTCAATCACAAAACAAAACCGCAATAACAATAAAAGATGTTCGTTTTTTGTTTTTGTGTTCGTTCCGTTTTATTTTGATCGTTAACAAAAAATTATGAGTGCCATAAAATATAAATGCTATACAACTCAAGTATTCCTTAATGAAAGCATCAATAAATATTCTACTTAAGTTTATGACTTTCAACAATTTCGTTTTTGGTGACTGATTTAATCGGTTTCTTATCAAAACATTTATTCATATACATATTCCACTGTGCGAAAGCATCATCTAATTTGCCTCAAGCACAGGGTTGCACTACTATTAATTGGCAGCCAGCGTCTGAAAAAGTTTGACAGCTCATTGGTTCAGTTTTACTTGGCTTAATTCTTCATTTTTTCTTGCGCACACACATACAGGCAGACAGAGATATACCAAGAATTAATTAACACTTTAGGCGAAAAACTATTATGCAGCATGCATGAAAAATTAACATGACAGCTCTAGACATGGCAATTTATCACTAACATGCTGGGCAATTCATTGTTGTTACGAATGCTTTTGTTGTCTTGTTGGTGTTGGTGTTGGTGTTATTCTCTCTGCTGTTGATGACACTTTAATTAGAGCCACACGCAAACACACAAGCTGAACGACTACTACTACTAAAACAACTACAATGACAGCCGAACTTTGGCTTCACACAAAAAGAAGGGCATGAAAGAAACACACACACACACTCTATGGCTGAGCTTGAGCCAAGCTCTCTCGCGCTCAGAGAGAGAGTGAAGTAGAAAGAGAGAGAGAGTGAGAGCGTGGCGTTATGTCAAGCGCACACTTCAACTGACAGAGTTGCCTTGCTTGAGTTGTAAGTTGCATGTAACTGTTAACTTGCAACTGCTAGCTGTTGCAAACGATTAAACATTTAAGAAGGAGTTTAAGGGGGGGAACTGAATGACTGAATGTCTGACTGACTGTGTGAGTGCATAAATGGCTGCTTGACTGACACATTTAATTATATTAATGATGTTTGCGGTCAGCTGACATTTGCACTTTATTTGCCTTTTCTGCTTTACAAGCCACTCGCTCGTCTGTCATTTTAAACTGACTGCTGACTGAACAGAACTGACTTTCACGTTATTCAGGCTGTTTTTTTTTCTCATTTGAGTTATTACCCAACACGTTGCATATTAGTTTCCTTTTGCACACACACACACACACTCTCTCTCTCTCTTTCCGTCTTGTGCTTGATCATTTTTCACATGTGACAAGCAAATTATCAACAGTAATTTAAAGCCATAATTTTTTTTTCTTTTTTGGTTAGCCGTTGTTTTATTGTCTGGAGCGCCACGTTTAAAAAATATACAAATGATGACACTGACAGCTGTCAAGCTTAGTTTATTTGGTTTTATTATTATAATTAATAGCGGGCAGCTATCATTAATCATTGAATTATTTATATTCGTATTTTTTTGGCATTGCATACCACTTAACATATGTTTGTATGCCTGTATATGTGTTTGAATTTGCGAAATCTCTTGTTTTTTTTCAGTTAGTCTTCGACTGTCCGAGTGTCAAGTAAATAAATAAATTTACCTAAGATGACAGCGTTATAAATTTTAAATCATGCATAATTTATATTAGAAAACAAGTAAGAACAAGTTAATCAGGGGTATGCAGAAGTTTAGATACTCTTACTATTGAAAGACTAAATTTTAATCGATGGCGGGAACAATGTTTGAAAGTAAAACAATCGATATCGATTTTAATTCGAGTGTTTGTGATGGTATATAATATATCTTTAATTTTTGGAATTAGAAACTTTTTCAACATTCAATTAAAATTGTTATGATCAATTGATAGGGTATATAAAAGAGCTGTTACAATTTATTTTAAATTTATGACACCTGCAAAAAATTTGCATGCCATTAATAAAACTGAAACTAATCTCAATAGATTATGAACTAGTTCAGGTTGAAAGCAGGTTCCACTCTAGAAGTCGTGAACTAGTTAAAACTTGTGCATAGTTTAGTAATATGTCATTGTAATGGGTTTAAGATATTTTTGATGAATATAAAATTATTTAAAACTTTAAAAGATATTTACCTATTTTATTTAATATTCCTTGATTTTTCGAAACTTTTCTCTCATTTAATTTATCGTTTTAAAGCCTTTTAGCTAAGACTTTTACACTAAAATCCAGTTTGTTCAAATGAATTGAGTGCTTAAATGCAGTTTAATGAATGCACTCACGTTCACAAGCAATAATCCAAGTTGTAGAGCACACTGCATCCGTTTTCATAGTGCGAATGTTGTATTTACACAAAGAAATTAAAATGAAAATTTATGGGCTTTTGGGGAAGAAGCACAAACACAGACTTTGACTTTGACTCTGATTAACTGGCCATAGTTTTGCTTGCTTTTGGTTGAAAATTGCATTTGTTTTCTGTCATTATAAATTCAAATTTGGTACACCATAAATTTCAATACTCACACTTTCCCCACAGAGGTGCTCCAACTCCACTCAATTTAACTTAACTTGACTCTACTCGATTCGACTCAAGAGAGAGCGAAAGAGAGAGAGAGAGAGAGAGCATATTTACATAGTTTAATATGCACAAACATAAATAAGTTTTATGTGGAGATATTGGGAAATTTATAGTTCTACGATTGCGAATTTTCTATTTGGCTTTTTGTTTCTGCCACTTGCCGCACGTTCCACACGCGTCGTAAACAGCTGCTGGTGCTACTGTGCTACTGCCTCTCCGGTAGTCATCGGTTTTGGCCAGGAGAAGCACACATGGCCAATCTGACTCTGTCTGGCCAAGGCAACAAGCACTTTGAGAAACGACATGTGTTGGAGATTCTTGTTATTGTTGTGTCGCACAATAAATTCGCTTGGGCGGCGAAGTGCAGTAATTGCTTTTCTGTCGACGTTTCTATTATTTATGAAATATATCATCCCAACGTTAATAAATAATGGCAGCTAAATTTTGTTTAAACGCTCACCTTGCTCACACAATATAAGCTGGCCGTATCAGTTGGATTGTGATAAATTACAATTAAGCAAACAAACTAATCTATTATTCAAAAGCCTAAAACAAACAAGTCCCACCTCAATTTGGCATCAATTGCGTCTAGCAAACGTAGCGATTTGATTATAATTAATTGACATACAATTTTCAAGAACAAATAACATAAATAAATGAAATGCATTCAAGAAATCATAGCATAAATATTTGGCTTGATTAAACAAACAGATCAACTATGTGAAATTAATCAAAATTGTCTGATTTTTTGAGGCGCAGAAAAAAGCATAATATTTATTAGTTATCCATACTTTAACTATCTTAAGTTGTTCAAATCTTCAGATCTTTGGGCACCGATTTTTTAAACAAATTCAAATGTTTTTTGCTGGCTGACGCCCTGCAAACTTAACTCTCTACAAAACAAAGTCTGGCAACGTTCTTTTAGTGAAAAGCGATTTGCATTTCTCATTCAATGCAGAATGCAATTGCCGCTCAAGCGTTGCCACCTTGCTTTACTTAAATACTAAGATGTTTCTCAGGAAAACCTCTATGATCTTAAATACTCATGTTTTAAGTATTTTTTAATGATTATTTAAGAGCAGAAGGTTTATACTTTATCTCAAAATATGATTTCAACTTGAAATTAATAACTAATTTTATGCTAGACTTGTTTTTATAATGGCATTAAAAGCTTACCGCTGTTGGCGCCGCCGCTGCTGTCATATAATCCGGCCTTAAGTAGTGATGATTGCTGGATTGCAGCATTTTATTATAGTTTGTTAAATCCACTTTGACGGCTGTTCTTTGGTTTATGAGGAGGAGGAGGAGGTTGAGTTGTGTGTTTGAGTTGATTTTGAGGTTTAAGCTAAGCTGAGTTTGAGTGCGAATTATCTATCAGCTGAGCGGTTAACGAAGCGAGCAGAGAGAACAACGTCGTTCGCCTTTACTTAACGGTAAATGCCAATTTAATGCAGACGTTGCCACCTCTGTTTGTTTCTGTTACTGTGTGTTTATGAGTGGCGTGCTGCCAACTCGTGTGAAAAGCGGCGCCTGCGCCTCGTTAAGCCCTCGAAACTGCTGCTCGATGCTCGCTGTTGTTGTTGCTGTTGTTGTTGCTGTTGATGTTGCTGCCTTCGATTAAGTCGTTTTGGCTGTTGATTTTTTGAATTGCAGTTGTATTGTTATTTGTTGGCTTATAATTTATATCATTAATAATTCAATAGGCTTTATTTGACTTTCACGCCAACGGCATATTAATTTTTTTTGGTTTTTATTATTTTCTGCTGCTGTTGCTTTTGCTGGCACCTTAATTGTGTAATAAATTCATTAAATATTATAATTGCAGCTGCTTAACATGAATTGTATGTTTATATTTTAGCTGTGCACGATATATATATACATACATATATATTTGTATAATCTTTTTAATTTGTTGCGTTACGCGCCAAAAGCTGCACAAATGCATTCATTAAATGCCAATCGAATAACAAAAAACCACAACAAGAACACAATTTTCAGCTATTATTTTACTTTCTTTCGTTCTTTCTTTGGCCGAGCTGTTTTTGGTATTATATTTGTTATACGTTTTTTTTTCTCGTGGTTTTTGTGGTCTTGTGGTTACTTTCGCTTGAATAAATCCGTTTAGGGCGCGTTTTTATGATGAGGCACGTACGTGTAATTTTGACATATGATGAATGAATGAATGTCTAATAGGAGAGTTGGGGGGGTTTGAGGGAAAGTTAAAACTTATCGAAGCGTAAATCCAAAGTTTTTCTTAATTTTGATTTATTTCAATATGTAATTTTTATATTCCTAATATATAAATATGACTTCAGTCTAATGAATGTAAAGCACCTTAATTCTTTTTTTTTTTTGTTTATTTAATCACTTGGAATAATAATTTTTTAAAAATATTTGCAATTTTCTTATCCGTTGTATGTACGTACAATATGTGTGTATTGGCGTTGTATGCAATTTGTTACGTATTTTCGTTTGACACGCGGCACACGTTAAACAATTTCACACACTCCGTTCGCAATCCGTTCGCAGCGCACGTACGTACTTTAACGTGAAATAACAGAATTCGACTAAAAATCTATAAACAACATTCATACTCATTCATTTTGCGCTCCGCATTTGCCACTGTAGTGGTTTGGACGAGTCTTCGTTTGAACTCTCGAGAGTGTAAAATATATGCCGACTTGTGCCGAAACCAGTTCAGTTTCAGACCATTCAATGTGCTTATGCATGCGTGTGTGTGTGCGTGTTCTCTTTGTTGTGGTCGTTTTCATTTTCAACAAGTGTGCTTTTGTTGTTGTTTGAGCGACTCCAAATGCCATGCGCTCGTTTTGAGAGAGCAACGCAGCAAGAGCGTGCGAACGTGAGCGCAATTTTAATATTGTGGCGGAACTTTTGTGCTCTTCAGTGAGCGCGCATGCCTACCGCTGAGGCAGAAGAGGCATTGCAAGCAACAAAAAAGTACTAAATTGCATTTAGTAGTAGACACTTTGGTAGCAAAGTACTTAAACAAAGCTGTTTAAATTATGAGCGCATATATATTTGAGATGTATACAAAAATTTCAATAAAATGCAATTACGGCAACATGCGATATTTATGAATTCTCACACACAAACCTATACTCAGTCAATGCAAAAATCCATTTTGGAAACGAGGCGCTCATTGGACGATCGACGCTTTTGTGTAGCCATTTTGGGATTTTTTTCTCGCTGTTGTTGTTTTTGTTGTTGCTGTTGTGTTTTGCGGTTGTGTTGAGTAATATTGAGAGCACAACGTCGTCGGCCATAATTGTTTACAAGCTGCGGCGAGCAGGTGGGCGGTGGTAAATTATTTGCTAGAGTTATGTGGTCAGATAATGTATTAGTTGGCTTTGCACACAAGCGAGCGAAAGAGAGACAGGGCGACAAAGACAGAGAGAGAGTTTAGCTTGTGAGAGAGCCTTTAAAATAAGACAAACAGCAATTAGATATGCTAGTAGTATTTAGGCATCAATTGAGAGCAACTTGTGAACAAGCTGTAAACACAAAACAGCTGCTTGTTAGAGGAAAAGCGCTAACAGAAAAGTTCAACAAATTTAGCTAGATAAAAAGTATCTTTCCAAATGTCGTTTCTATTTTATTTTTGTCATCATATTATCGACTAAGTTTAATAAAACAACATAAAAATGTTTAAGCATACTTAATTTTTAAATTTACATAGCCATAAAAATGCTCCCTTATATAAACAATAACATTTCTGATTTTTAATGCATTTTCTTAAACAACTGCCAAAATTAAGACACAATACAAATGCTAATTAATGCCAACTGTCATAAACCGAACACCTACCTTTCAAAAAGCAATAAACGTAATGATCCCAAAGACAAAAGGCCTTTTGTTCCAAGCTGAAAATCATAAAAATAAATTAAATAAATACTCATGGCTCTACTTTAAATATGTACATAATCCGAAAAGGCATTTATCATCTGATCGCTGACGAACTGGCGCTTCCACATAATTGTTAAGAATTAACATATTAATATCAACCCATTGCTAAGCATGCGTCTATTGCCACAAACGGCTTCTACATATTTATGAACTCAATTTAATGAGCTCATAAAATCCCAGACTTTTTATTATTGCATAATACTCATTAGGAAGCATTTGATATGGCGTTATAGCATGTTTTGCAATTCCTTCGACTAACAAACGCCTTTTATTAAAGCTAAAAGTGAGTTATATCACATAATTTTTATATGTCTTAAAGTAAACATACATAAGAAATTTTTTATTTTTGTATTTAATAACCAATTTATTTAGTCATTATTCTTTATCTTTGTTTCGCATTTGTAATATTTTTTATTTTTTATAATTTGTTTAGATTTTATCAAGCTTAACAAGCTCAATCATTTTCGAACTTATTTTGATATCCGCTTTGATGGCTGAATGAATTCCGAAATTGATTTGTCGCATTTTCAATAATAGATTTAATTAAATTTTATTTAATCGCTGCGATTTAGTCAAGTGGCCTTTTTTTCCACTTAGCCGCACAATAACGCAAACAATTGAGCTTTCAATTAAATGCTACAAATATAAATATATATACATATATGTTTATATGTTTGTTTGTTAACCACAAAATTAAGTGGCTAACTAAATTTGCGGCTAGACACACACTCCACTCACACACACACATGCACGCGCGCAGAAAAAAGGATTTTGCGTTTGTCCCTTTTTGTTGTTGTTGTTGCCACACATAACTGAAAATCCCCAAAAGACAAATAAGGGACTGAGACCGGAAAACATTCCGTTTGCGTTTTTGTATGTTAGCATTTTAGCAGTTCATTTAGGGGGACGGGTTCGGTTCTAAAAGAAAAGCACATTTCACATAATTGACCGGAAAAGCCTGTTTAGTCATAGAACAAAAACACACAAAATGCCACAATACACACACACATGTATATACATGTATGTATATAAATATTTGAGTGGATTTGTTGTTTGGTTGGATTTGAAGTGTCTTAAATTAATTGTGTAATTATTGTTCGAGCATTATAATTTATTTAATGCTTGGATTTTTAAGGTTAATAGTTAAGTTCTGTAAAGTAAAGTTTTTATTGAAAACAAAATTCTTCAAAATATTTGAGTGTATCTAAGAAAAGTCAAATAGAAAATTCACTTTATGACAGTAACATAAACTAAAAGTCATGAAATTCCTATGTAATTATACTTCCTATTATTCTATAAAAAAAAGCTTGGTTAGCTAATTAGTGAATACCAAGCTTTAGTTTCGTTATCAGCTCTCAGAACTCGGAACTAAAGTAAATGTTTGCTTAAGTTTTCTTTCTCGTTTGGCTTGTCTTGAATTCTCCCGACGCTAGTTTACACACATGCTCCTTTTTATTGTGGTTTCTTTCTTTCTTTTTTCAACCGCTTCTTTTTTCAACTAACTTAAGCAGCTCGACTGCGTTTAAAGTGCCAAGCACTTTTAGCCTTTTTGTAGCTAAGTTCTTGGCCCCCTGACCACTTTGACATGTTGTAGTTGCTATGAATTATATGCGCTGCACACTTTTTAACCCTTGGCATATTTTACAAGCTGCCTTACTCTCCCCCTCCCGCACGTCCTCTCTAATAAACATACAAACGCACTTATTGTTAGTATACATGTGTGTGTGTTTGCGTCTGAGTGTTTGTGTTTTTTTGTGTTTAGCTTATATGTCGTCGACTCAAGTGTGCTGGCGAGTTCATAAATTTGCCCACTGGGTCGTATGAGTAATGTGCATGAAGTGTAACTTTTTAGCTGAGTGTGTGTGTTTGTGTGTAGGTGTGTGTGTGTGTGTGGTGTTTGTTGAGTAATCAAAAAAGGAAAAATGGTTGAGAAAAATGCTGAAGGCATAGGCCAGGACAGGCCAGGCCAGCAGGCAACATATGTTAGCATCAATTTCATATATATATTTTTTAATATATTTTATTCTGTGCTGTATTTTATTTTTTTTTTTTTACTTTCCACTTTATGTCTGTTGAGGGCTACCCTTGTTTCATACACGTTAAGTACACAGCATAGCTGCAGGTTTACAAATATTAATGGTATTTTGCTTTCCTTTTTCCTTTTTCATCCATTTGAAATATTGCAGATAAATGGTTGTTGAACAATTATTTTGGCCAACTCAGAACTCAGGTTTATTAAAATAAATTCCTATTACAGCTGACTGACTTTTTGGCTTTGAGGCTTTAAATTTTATTACAGTCGAACTTCTATACAATGAACTTCTCTCTCTCGTTCTACATATATTTCGAACTGCGGATTTGCTTAGTTAACAAACGATTAAAGTTGTTTATTGCATTCTTTAGCAAGGCGCACCCTTGGCAATAATAATGCGCCTCACATCTAAAAGCAACAACAACTTTGCCATAATGGCGATCATTTTCATTGCGAGTCATTTAGCTGGTTAGTTAGTTAGTTATACAATTTGCTTGGTTGCTCGTATCCGGTCCGAACTGTTGACGTATATCATAATTGCAGTTCATTTGCATGCAGCACTTAAGTGGCAGTGGCAAAGACTCTGAGAAGCAGTTGACAGGCAAAATAGATGACATGGCAAATGCAGGAACAAAAATCAGCTCACTTTTCATTTGCCTCCTCTCGCGCCTTTCCTCTTGTTGCTGTTGCTGTTGCTGTCACCGCCTCTCAAGCGGCAACAGCAACTGTCGCCGTTGCAGTCACTTCATGTCGCAACGCATTAGAATATGTTGCAGCCAACCTCTCGCTCCTTTCCCACTTCTCAACAGTTGCAGTTGAATATGCAAAATGCAGGCGCGCGCGAATTTTTATCTTATGACAGCTGCTGTTGTTGCTGCTGCTGCTGGCTAAAAAATATGCTGCTGTCGTAGTTTTCGCTGCTGTTGCTGTCACACTCACATGTTCGTTACGTGTTCTGCTCTGTCACTATACGCACATGCTGCAGGGCATATAACTAACACACACACACACGAACATACATATGCATTTGTTGCATTCGTTTTCGGTCTCGCTGAGCGGCGCCCCAAACAAATGTCAGCTGTAAAAATCATAAATTTAATGCAAAATGCAAAAACGTTGCGCTTCGTTGCGCTTTTACTCTCTTGACAGGTTAAACCCCCAACCCCGTCTGCCCTTTCCCCAACAACCCCTAGCTATCCTACCTATCATCGCCTTCTCAACCCACCTCTTTAGCCCGCAAAGCTCTTTAGCTCTAGCAAACAAATATAAATGATATATGCAATGAAAAAAACTTGTGTGGACCACAACAAAATATTTCATTGCTAACAACAAATGTGTATTAAAAATTGTTTATATTAAATGAATATAGAGTATTTCCAAGTTTAGCTTAAACAACTCTGTAAATCATTAACAACAATTCAGTTTGAAAAGTAACCTTAAAAGGCAAAAGCCACTTGCCGAGCTTAATGAATAAATTTCAAATTTCAGCCAGATAGATGACATTTTTTGCGAAAAGAAATATTGTAGTAGTTAATAGCATTAGTCTAAACTAAAGACATAACATAAACATAAACACGACATAAATTCCAATCAATGTGAAACTAATGTGCTAATGACAAGCCAAAAGAGTTGCCAAACTCAATAAATTGTTGCCGGCGCTGCTGCCACCCAAACGATACAATCGACAATAAGATATACCATATACTATATATTATAGATGATGTCACGCTATCTCTTGGCTCTTGTAAATGTGGGCGACCTTTTGTTGCTGTCGTCTCACACTAACAGCTTTTTTCCATCACTCTGACTGCTGCGGTTGCTGTTGTTGCTTTTGTTAATTGTTTACATTTCGCCTTGGGCATACAAAACGAGAAATATATATCACTAAATGGCAAGCCGAAAGACAAACAGACACTCAATTTTATATTAATTGCAAAATCATGCAAATTATTTATATATTGAAAAAAGAAAAAGAAAAGGAAAAAGAAAGATATTCAAGATGGAAATTAATTGCCAATATCAACGCATTTAAACACAAAAAGTATGTTAGCTAATGTTTTTGTTGCTATCTTTCAAATTTGTTATTAATTAACAGTCATTTTTTATTATTAGCCAGCAAGCCGAAAGAAATTTAAAATATAATAATAATAAAATGCGAATTCATAGACAAAAAAAAGAAATGCGGCTGCTTTGTTGATCCCTTTAATTTATAACGCTTATTAATATGCAACAATTTATTAAAAAAAAAAAAAAAAATAGCAAAATTTATTATATGCATTTGTAAATAAAAAAATTTGTTAGAAAATAAATTAGTTGAGCGTATTTAGTAGAAGTCTCAATACGTGACAGATTCGCATATTCGATTTTTTACTAATTTCAAATTACAACAATGTTGATATTAAGTTCTCAGAATGTGTAAAGAGGTGGTTCCAAGTTGTTGTCTTTAATGATATACTCTACATACTTATTCATTAGCAAAGGCTTATAAATAATTTAGCAATTCGTAATGAGCACAAGCACACGCAAGTTGGTTTTAATTATATTTGTTGTTGCTTTGAAAGAAAAAGAAAACAAAATTAGACAAAAGAAGAGTTTTATGTAGTTCTTAATGTCTTAATTAATTCTTTCAATTAGAAATGGTTTTTATTCAATAAGAATCATGCTTGAACCAAAATATCAATCGATATTAGAGAATATTTATATATAAAACATATATTATGTATGCAAGAAAGGTTTTACTTCTCGACCTATTCTAGGGCATCTGTAGGTCCATCACTTTGAAAAATCTACCTTCTGACAATGTAACTATAAAAATGTCTCACTCTTTCTTAGCGTTCTTTGCAATTATCAAGAAAATCGAGTGTATCCTTTATTATGTTTTTCATACACATTAACATATGTTGCAAGCGATTTTAACTTTCAAATTAACTCATTAGTTTGCCAACACGATGCTGATGCTTCGTACAATGTGTTATTCGCAGTGGCTAAGTCTTTTAGATCTCTCTCCCTTTTTTTGTTTCTGTCTTTTTATTCGAGTTAAAGACCTGTCGATGCTTACCCACCCGGAAACAGGTCTCGGCAAACATAATAATCAAGCATAAACTGCACTTAGGCGATGAAAAAACCAAAAAAAAAAACTCAGCTTGCAGGCTGTTATTTTGTAGCTTTTGTTGTTGTTCAGAAACGCCGCTTAAGCGCATACTTCGATCAAGTCGTACACTCAGAAAAATTAGTGCTCTGCTAATGCGAAACTGAGAAGGAACTCGATAATCTACTCTAAATCTAGAAATAATCTATAAAATTATGTTTCATGAATTTCAATTCTTCAAATTTCAAATAGATGTTGTGTTTTTTTGAATGAGTCACAAACTATTTTGTCAAGTGTATTTAAAGCTGTTGTTGAGCATGTGTTGCCTTTCAGTTTGGCCACTTGATTAAAAAGTAAGTGCATGTAAGGCGCATACATATCGGGTTAATTGTAAATTGTAAATTGGTGCGCGTTTTGCAGCGTTTGCTTTGTTGCCTGGCTGCCTGGCTGGATGGCTGGCTAAATTATAATTTCATGTTCACAAGCACATTTGCACGCACTGTAATTTACTTAAGCATTTCTGCCCCGCTATCCATATAATCACCAGCTGCCTGCCTGCCTGCTTGCCTCTCTCTTTCTCCTCTTTCTCCCAACTGTCCGTGTGTGTGTGCGAAACTCATAATTTAGGTGACACGCCCATTAACAACAGCCCAAGATATTGCAATTGCCGCTGCAACAGCAGCAGAAGCCCTGCCTCAACAGACACACAACAGTTTTTGGTTGGGTGGCATCGCGTCAGTTGCTCCATCATCAACAGACAACAACAACAACAACAAGTAGAAGCGCAACGTGCCGACACAATATAAATCATAGATATAACATGTATTAGTAGAGTTCTCCTCAAGAGTGTGTGGAGAGGGGGGGGGGATCTTAAGGGGAGCGCATGCTCCGTTGGCCAACCCATCGATCGTCAGTCACGCACCTTCTTGCCGTGTCGAACCATAGTTGTTTGTAGTTGGTTTACTTTTATTTTACAAGATGCGGATGCAAGTAAATAGAAATGTTTTTCTCTCAAATTGGAATTAGCTTATAATATTAATCAAGACACTTTAACGGTATCAGAAAACTCGATATCATCATTTTATGCCTAATGTTATAAGCAGTAACTCACGCTTCGATCGGATGTTCTTATCGGTTAAGATATTGGCTATTGGTACAAGTATTTCATTTTTCCTCTCTGCATCCAACTAGAGGCAACTTAGTTGATTTTATCGATAGACCTAAGCTTTTTCAGTGCAAGAAGGGGCAGTTTAACTCTGAGTTTCCCGATCCTTGAATGGTAAATGCATAAATATAAAAGATAAATCAACTTTTCGACTCTCAGTTCCATTCCTAACTTTTTTGTTTGTAGTGTATCATCCACAATATGGTTTAATTCACGAGCTGCAAAAAAGGGAAATCTATATTCCAATTGCAATGTGGCACGTCAACAGCCTGCAGCGAAATGTACAAAAACTTGATGTGGACATGGTAAATCAACACCAACCAACCAACCAACAAACCGCATTCACAATTGACTTGCCAGCTGCGCCCCGGGTGCCATCATATCAACTGGATTTCAATCAACAAATCTGACGCAAAATCCCCAGGGACGACCAACACAACACAAAATGGGAAAAGAACAACAGAACAAATATTGCATACATTTGAGAGAATGTAGAACTTTATTTGTTGTATGGATTTTGGGTTTCTTAACGCGTAAAATCACCGCATTTGAAGCATTTGCAGTCCGTTGGCTCCCTCAATCGAATATCCATGCTGGCCATTTCGGGTGAATTGAGTCGAGTGCCATCCGGATCATAGCAGTGGGTCAACGTGATGACTTTTTCCTTGAGAAAACTTTCGCGGCAGCAATAGCACTCCTAACGAAATCGTTAATTAAACCCAGCTGAAAAAAAACCCAGTTTGTTTTACTATATCGAACTTACTTTGAGAAAGCCCGTTGGTGTTATGACCGATGGTTGCACCTGACTGTTGCACAGTCCTTCACATTTGTTGACTATCACATCCGCATTGCAGGTGCGTTGCATGCGACCCAATTCATCAAACTCCTCCTTGATCAAATGTATCTCAGACTTTAGAGTTTCGCAATTCTCATCGCCAGTGCCCTGACTATAGCGTAAAGCCCTTAAGCGTTGCGGCAGTATGACAGCCACAACAAACAAGAGTAGCTCCTGTAGGTTCATGTTGAGGTCTTAACTTTCAACTGTTGATTGTTGCTCAACCAACTTGTGCTTTTATAGAACTACAGAAAACACATAAGCGAGCCGAGCCGGGTCAGTGATGCAATTCCATTTGATGGGCTCACTTTGATGGAATATATGTGACTTTCTGATGGAATGTTTGTGTTGTTAACAGCAGTTGGTCCTTAGTTGCAAAAAACTCGGTTATGTTGCGGTAGGACGTGGCAAATGTAATCATCTGTTTATGTTGCTGCTGTTGCTGCTGTTGCTTTTGATGATGTTGTGCTTTTAATTGGTGCTTAAATCAAATGACTTTGCTACAAGCTGCAAATGGCAGCAGGGAAATAAACAAAAACTAAATAAAGTTGCTTGTTCTAAAGTGGGTTATAAAGTTCAATGAACTCGCCACGAATTTAATGCTGCAAATACTTATAAAGAAGATTTCTATTCCCTTGAATATTTATAACTATGAATATATATTTTGTTTATAATAATAGCATTAACGTTTTGCATTCTACACAAAAATTGCAGTAGCTGTCACATTTAACAGTCGATATTTTTACTTGTGTTGAGCGCAAATAAATCATATTTCTCGTTAAGTGGCAGCTTTAATCAGTATCCAATATATGTTACGTATAGCTCAGACAGATTTCCGCCGTTCAAGAGGCATGCAACACAACGCTCTCGCTCCCTCTCTCGCTCTCACTCTATCTATCTCTGTTTATCTCTGCAAACGGAAAAAAAAAAAAAATTCATTGCCTGAACGCCAGTTACCACACCGCCTTTCCGCCCTCTTGCCACGACCCCGACCCGACCAGGCCGAAATGGAATATGGTTGCGCTTTAGAATCATCGACGCAAATGCAAACGCAAACGCAAAAGTCTCAATGGCGCAGTAAATTATGTTTTATTATGCAATAAAGTCAACCATAAAAATGCTGCAATAAATTAAATTAACTACTAAAAATGCTGATTTTATTTTTACCCCCAGTTGCAAAATTTTACTCTCTCTCTGTGCTTTCGCCCTATTGTGGCCAAAAAAAAAAAGAAAAAGCTATCAACTTTATGCTTCCGATTCCGAGTCGGCTGAGTTTATGTTTTGTTTTGTTTTTGCTTTTCGTCTGAATTGAATCAACTATTTGCAGGCGTTTGAGCAAAAAAATGAATTTTTATTAGTCGTTTTGGTATTATTATTGTTTATTGCCATCTAACAGTTTTAGCAGCTGTTATTTACTGAATGACGATGAGAGAAAGACAAAAAAAAAAAGAGTTTAAATATATTATCAATTTCGTGTGTAAAGGATGAAGAGATTTTTAGTGGTAAATCCTTAAAATCTGAAGGAATATAATCAGAAGTATTGCAATTTAGATTACTTAAAGTAAGTTAAAGCCGAACAATTTATTGCCACAAGCCTGTTTGCGAAATTTCGCAAATGAGTTAAAATGTAATGCGAAAAGACAGTTCATAAAGCAAATCGTACAATGTCTAAAACATCAAAGGATATATATAAAATATGTTTTAACAATAAATGGCTTCCAGGCTTTTGACTTTTCAAGCTTGCAATGGTTTGGATAAATCTATATCAACGGATGCACACGTCTGATAAAAGAAGGGAACTTAAACCAAGTAACAAAAACAAAAGCACAATGTTTTAAATAAATAAATAAATATGACACATAAATACAAAGCGCCTGGCCCCAACAACAACAACAAAAAACAATGGCTCTTTCGTATATCAAAATGTGTGCGAAACAGGGTAACAATAAAAACAACAACAACAACAAAAACATTCGTACAGAATTGCAAAAAACGAGCGCTACAAAGCCAAGCGACCAAGCGACAGGGCCGACAGTTAATTCCGCGAAAGAGGAAATTACAATTCATGCCCTTTGGCGGGACTCCATGATTATCAGATCGAATTAGTGTCTGCTCCGGACCTGAGACTGCTCGCATACCCTGACTGGCATCTGGGATATGGGATATGGGATCTGCTATTCTACCTCTGTGCTCAGTTTGTGTTTGTGTTGTACTAGTACTATTCTGGCTGCTGCCGCTTCACGTATGACTGTTGGAAAGCTATCTGTGAATTGTCCTGGGGGCACATGTGCACACACACATTTTTTATTGCCGCACTTTTCAGGCATGTGCCCCATTTGAATGAACTTAGCATTTTCATTTGCTGGCCTGGCCTGGCACAGCCTGACCTGTACACCAGCTAAGGCCTTTTGTTTCAGTTTTTTTCCCTGAATGTTGTGGCTATTGCTCACTCTATTTTCTCTCTCTGTATCTCTACCTTTCTCTCTTGGCTTTTGGCAAAACATTCTCTGGTGATTGCTGCAGCTGTCAGGTTCAGAGTTGGCTCTTATTTATATACCGTTTAGATAAACTTAGCTGTATATATAGTTGAATCAATCCATTAACAAGAACAATAAATAAACATAAATATTATTTGACAAATAATTTAAATCGTTTAACCAAATCATTCTATAAGCAACCAGAAAGTATGGGAAAAATTAGTATTGGGTATATTTTGAGTTTGTCAACTTTCGGTTTGTATTTGCTATGCCTAAGGTCGAAAGCTTTATGTTCTTGTTTGGTTTTCACTTGTTGTAGAACAGAAAAAAAATTGTGACAGGCAAAGAGACAGGGATTTGCATTTGAGAGGCATTCCCAAGCTAAGCTTCAGGCGTTTGGCCTCCGGATTAGCACCTAAAGCCTTAAGAGAGCTTTCAATTGTTGATTGGGTTGCTAAATGAACTTTAGTAAAGTGAGCTAATGCATGAGCTCAATGCACGCACGATTATTTAAACATTAGATATATGAACATTAATGTTACATCATAAGACATTTAGTGTCTTAAAAAAAGAAATGTGGCACATTAATTACTACTTGCTACTTTTGTATTAACTAGTTTTTACCGCCTTTGAGTGCCACGACTTAGACTTGGACTCATTATGGCCAAAAGACATGTGTTAATTTATGTAACTTTCCCGAAAATGCGATTGTGACGTCCATTAATCATATTTCTCTGTCTCTGCCTCTGTCTCTGGCTGTGTGTATTTCTGTTGCCCGCCTGGGTCACTGCCTACTCTTTTATGTTATTTTTAGTTAATTGTTGGCGCTGTAAAATGTTAATGCGTTTATGCCACTAACAACAGCCATAAAACTTATAACCATTACGACTGCCTGCCGAAATGTGTTTTTTTTCTGGTTTTGATTTTGTGCCTCTTTGACTAATGTGTGCCGCGTGCAAGTTTTCTGTTTTAAATGATTTATTATGCACAGCATTTTTCGAAAGGTTTTTTACTAACTCATATCAATCATATTGAAATTAATTTCGACGAAATGACAAACATTAAATTTTTATACACGCAAGTAAAAAAATAATTGTAAAGATATAAATGTTTAACTCTTACTAAAATCTTAAAGCTAAAATCTATCAATTTTTATACATAATATGATAAATAATGTGTGTAAAAAATTACTTAATAATTTGATTATGATGAATGTCAAAGTGAAATTATTCATGTAAAACAAAATGCTTTCTCAAAATGGGGTTTTGGTTACTTGTCAGTCAAACATTAGCAACAATTATTTATTGGTTTCTTTTTAGAGCGAGCTAGTAAAGCGAAAGTTATATAGTCTATGGTTAGTCACAAACTACACTTTACTGTAACAGTCAGTATACAACATAATTACGGTGCGTAAAAGCGGCAACAAAGAAACACATTCACTGGCAATGTAGTAAGAAAAGCGTCGTAACCCATAATCAGCATTAAAGCGAGCCTATTATTATGTTGATTACAATTTGGGATAAGCAAAGCTTATGTGTGTGCAAGTAATGGTGTGTGTGTGTGTATGGCTAACACCCCAAGCCCCTCGAGCCAGGCAAATATTTAGCACGATTTTTGAGCAGATATGGTTGAACCTGAGGCAAGATTTCGGCATTTAGACAATGCCATAGAAGATTGACGATGAGTTGATGGAAGTACTAAATGGGTAGCCAGCCTCTCTTCAATCGTGATGCATAACTGACAGCTAAGGCGTTGCACAGCTCTCTCTCTCACTGTGTGTGTGTGTGTGTTTGGTTCAGGGTCGGACAACCTAAATTAGCTGATCATTAATCATAAAATCCACTCAAACAACTCAGACTCCAAGCATCCAAGAGCAGCATTGAGCAGCATTGACCCATTGAGGCTGTCGCATTGCGCATGATCGCGTAAACAAGCATAAACTAATATATGGCAACTAATTTAATTAGCCATAAATCAACGAGTTTATTAAACAGTAGCTGCCTCCTAGTCCCCTCTCATCCATTCAATAAATGCCAATCATTGCCAAATGTATCCAGCAATAAACTGGCCACAAATTGGCTAAATGCAAAAACGAGCCAACCGTCGACCCCCAAAGTAATGCGCCGCTTCCCCCCATGTGATTATTTATCTAGCACTGCGAATAAATGAATGTGCCTGCCGCCCACACACAATTTAGCCCCTGCCTCTTTATCACCTAACATGTCTGCATGCACATTAAAAATCAGTTAAATTCAAATCCAAACACACACACAAATCCAAACACAACACACACATATAGAAGTACTAAATACCAAATGCCCATAAACAATTTTCATGTATTCAGTCGGTCAGTTGGCACAAACCAAGTAGCCAAACAGATAGAGTGAGAGAAGGGGGGTGTCTGTAAATCTCATGCTGCGAGTGTGTGGCCATTGAGTTGGCCCAGTCCGTGGCCCAGTATCTGGTCTATGTGTGTGTGTGTGTGTTTGCACATGCATTTCATACATTTATGTTTATTTTAATTATTTTGTTGCCATCGGGTTTGAGTTTTGGCAGTATTTATACGACTTTTTCAAGCTGTAATGACACCTCAAATTAAGCGATTATTTTTGTGGGGTGTAGGCTTTTCCGTGTTGTACAGTTGATTTCCTGATTTGCATTTGGCTGTGTGACTATTAAAGTTAGCATAATCTTAAATGTAATAAATTTATATCATTTAATAATATACATACTCAATATATGTCTCAAACTTTAAGTTATTCTTCCTTGCTTTCGAATCCTAGTTAATTTTATTTACATGCCGCTCAAAGCGATTGTCTTTTACTAATTAGTAATGACGGCCAGTAACATGTTTGTGTCAGCACGATTTCGAATGATAAGTGGTACCTTTTCCATGTGTGTGTGTGTGTGTTTGGATATCAAGTTTTCCCAGTGAGTCGAAACAAACGAAACGAAATTCGAAAACTTGGTTAACTTGACAAATAAGTTACGCTTAATTTTGTGGCAAGCGTTTATAAACCGAAACACGCAACACATTTAGACAGCCACAGCACCTAAAGCGAATCCATTAAAAATGCCACTCTGTGATAAAAAAAAATTCAAAGACAAACAAATCCAAAAAATCCAAAAAACCAAATAACCGAACCCTGAGTGAGTGCCATAAACTTTGAATTTTACGACGCTGTGTGGTCTCATTTGACATATTGTGGGCTTTACGATTCCAAAATTAATGACACCAAGGCAGGTAACGGGCGCGCTCTTAAAAAGATTTTGGGGGCGCCCTGTGTTGGTTTGGTGGTGGCTCCGCTCCGCTCCGGTCTTGGCTGGTGCCATACCGGTTTCGATGCGTACGACAGACAGCCTCATCAGTTAATAAGACACATACCCATTTTTATGGCATTAAACGACGACAAGTGAAACATAAAATATATATTTACTTCATTTTAATGCGCAGCCAAAACAATTTGCAATGCAAATGATTAACGCAACGCAACGCGTTCGCTTACTTTTTCGACTCACTGTCTGGCCGTCTACTTGTATATGAAAAGTCTAAAACTGAAACTGAACTCTACTACTTAAATTCAAATTCATTGCGTTGTTTCTTTTTTTTGGGCATATAAATCGCAATCAACTTAATTTACGATCTGAACGAACTTTACGTTTTCTGCAGCTTAAAATTTTGAAAATTAATTTACATTTAATTTGTGCACATAAATTGAGTGTGTTGAGTGTCAAACAGTGAATTTATGATTAAATTGCATTTAATACCTTGTTCACTTTCAAAATCGATCCAGATCTTAAGCGATAAGGTTCGCAGCATGTATTAATTACGTTTGTGCTAATGTTTATTGAGTTAAATCGTAATTTATTGATTTAATTTACTTTCAAGCAAACACACAAAGTGTATGTTTTATACACTTGAAATAAAAACTGAATAGAACTTCCATTTCCTGCCATACAAACAGAAAAAATTCAATGCAAAACATAAAAATTATTACTAAACCTCTGCGTTAATTGACGATTTAATGACTTTATTTGCCACAATCGATAAACGATTTTTGCACACAAAATATTAAACAGATCTATGAAATGAACCAGAACCAGCCTAAAACCTCATTGAAATACAAGCAAAATCATTCTATTGTACAAACAAAACAATTACGAAAACATATTATGTATGTATCAATTATAAGGTGCTAAATCGATACATTCATTTCATAAAAATTCTATAAGTAATATAAGAACTCAATTAAAATTTATTAAGTAAACTAAAGCAAAGCAATGAGATGTTGAATAGGATATCATAATATGAAATGCGTATTTGGAGTAATTTCTTTTGTCTTATGAGGTTCGAAATGTTTTAATGAGTACAAAGTACTTTAAAAATAAATATAATAAGTCTTAAGAATAAGAGAAGAATTTTGTTGTTATATAGTTTACATATTTTCAAGTTCATATTTATTCTAATATAAATAATCAAGATCGAAGATATGAAAATTCGTCAATAATCATAGAACTAAAATTATGGTATGGAGAGTGTAATTTATTGGCCTTTAAAGTTTGATAATCAATATGCATTTTATAATAAATATTTTGAATACAAAGTAAAAATTCAAAGTTGTGTGGGATTTGATTATAAATAAGTTAAGATTTAATTGAGATGAAGTGTAAAATATGTTAAAACTATAATTGGAATGAATTATTTTCAAAATTTATGGATAGTGAATATTAAATACAAATTTAATTACCATAAACATATAAATAATAAACTAAATTGACGTAAAATTTTATGGGAAACGTAAATATGTGACATAAAATTTGTATAAACAAAACGAAAATTACAATAATGTTATGGCAATTCTTTTTACGGATTAAATTTACTTATAGCTTGTGATATATAACGGATAGTTTTGGAATTATCAAGAACATTGATCTCTTTTTGTTCCTTTTCTAAATCATTGAATTCACGCTTTGAATTTCGTATTTGCATTAACATTCTTTAATAATCAAAAAACGACATATGTTGCAAAAATCCTGATTTATGCACTTAAACAAATTATATGCCCTTGCGAAAGGGGATAATTTGGGTCAGTCATGGAACGTTGAAGCATGCGTAGTTACTTGAATACTGATATAAATCATTATATGTTGAATGTTTTCATTGTTGGCAGCGAGCGCTCTTCATGTATTACGCATCTACTTATAAATGTAGCCCTGCCATATACTATCTACATACATATAAGGTGGGTATGCTTTGCATTTAAACTTTTGAGATTTTATGTTTTTTATGGGCTCTATAGATGATTTGTTTATTTTAAATGTTGCTCGCATAATGTGCCTGACAATGTTTTTTGTATTTATTTTTTTATTTTTGTTTCTCGCATAGAACTCGTCCCATATTCATAAATCAGCGCTTATTTTGCAGCGATCTCTCTTTTATTTACGAGTGTGTGCGTGAGTGTGTGTGTGTATATTTCTACCCCTGGTTGCCTACAATTTGTACAGCAGACAAGCTGCATCCTTGCTGTTATCCTGTTGCCTCTTGCTCCTGCTCCTGCTCCTGCTCCTTGTTGCTATATTACAAATGACTGTGGAATATTTATAAGCATCATAAATTTAATTTATGTCGCCACTGCGCCCGCCGCGTTTATTGTGCGCATAATAAACGCTCTTTGCCATGTCGCACATCCTCCCTCCCTCCCCTTACCAACCCTGTACGCCATACTCCGCACTTCCCCCCTATACTCCTACAGCTTCACACAGTTATCCGGCTATTGAAGTAATTTATTATTTTTATACGTTTCGTGTATGTGTGTTTGTGTATATATATTGTTGTGTGTGTGGCACGCATATTATACATTATACATAAAATATAGTGCGAAAATTGCAGTTGCTATTATTTTTATTTATTATAGCATTTTTGTATATATTTTTTTTTGCGTCGCGCAATGTGAATTTGTGCGGTAAGTGATAAATATGTTTTATTTGATTTTTTTCTCTGCTTTTTGCTTATAGGGGTTGCCTTCTAAGTTTGAGTTATAATAAATTATGTTGGGAATTGCGGAACTCTGGCCATGATTTGGCGGTTTTCTCAATTACCTTCCTTAAATTTATATGTTAATTATCTGAAATGTTAAATGAATAAAGAGTTTGATAGTAAAACAAACAACTTTTAAGAAACTGAAGAAACTGTGTATTAAACTTTTAAATCCAAGTTCTAATGAGTAGACAAGTAAGAAGGCTCTAGTTGGAAGAGCCCCACCAGAGGATACCCTGAACCCAGTTGCAATAAATATATTTAATTTATATAAGACTTTGGTATACTGACTTAGCTTCAATCGATTAAGTTCAATATCTCCGGTGTTTCTTAAACGATTTGGACGAAATTTTCAGAAAAGTTCTATCATTACCCATTATTTCAACTCTCATTTTTACATTTTCCAAATTCGATATTTTTTGTTATCGATTCCATGTGTATATCTTAAAACAGAATAGTTATCGATAACTTGAAACAAACTTGTTCTGCTCATGGTATAGGAGAACTTTTATACAAAATCTGAAGTCTCTAGCTCTTGTAGTCTCTGAGATCCACGCGTTCATACAGACGGACAGACGGTCAGACGGACAGACAGACGGACAGACGGAGAGACAGACGGACAGACGGACATGGCTATATCGTCTCGGCTGTTGATGCTGATCAAGAATATATATACTTTATGGGGTTGGAGATGCTTCCTTCTGCCTGTTACATACTTTTGCACAAAACCATTATACCCTTATTTACCCATTTTATGGGTTAAGGGTATAAAAAATTCAGTTATAAATTTCACTTTGGAAAAACGTTGCAAGTTTTATTAGCAAATAACCATAATATTTGGTACGATAAGTTGATAACGAGATCACAGCGATCCTTAGGAATATTGTTGGCAAGTTAGTGATAGCTGTGTTCGTGTCCACCGTGGTGTCCACCATCATGATGCTCATAGATAATGTGTGCCTCCTCGTGTTCATGACCATGCTCGTGACCATGTTCGTGGCCGTGACTGTGTCCATGGCCGTGTTCCTGCTTGATGGAATAGCCGTTGGAGCTGGAACCATGGTGACCATGGTGTTCCTCATGACCATGGTGACCATGGTGTTCCTCATAGCCATGATGCTCCTCATGGCCGTGATCGGAGTGTGAGTTGTGCTCCTCGAACTCAACATGTCCACCCTCGTAGCCGCTGTGTCCATGATGCTCTTCCACATGATGACCATGCACTTTCTCACGATGAACCTGAGCCTCAAAACCCTTGTGCTTGTCCGCAGTGTAGTGGACAGTGCGCTTGTGTCCATCGGCGTCGATCAACTCATAATGTCCAGTCACCTTGTGTCCATCACGATGCTCACTGTGCTCGTGCACATCGCCAGTCTTGGGATCCTTGACGCCATACTTGAAGTTGTATTCGGCATGCGAATCATGACCATCGTCATGACCATGACCATGACCATGGCCATGATCATGCCCATCGTCATGGGAAACCAGATGCACGGAGGCATGGCTGGTGGCGCCACCATGGCCGTGATGACCATGATGTGAAGGAGCTGCCTGAATGGCAGCACAGGCCAGCAAGCCAAATGCAATGAATATCTATGTGTGCGGCAAAATAGTAAAACAATTTAATTCGTTTGAAGGAGATTTGCATTCAAACGGATATTACCTTCTGGATCATGGTGCTGTTGCTTATTATGAGTTTATGGCTGATCTCAGTTGGTTGTTGTTTAAAACTATCAAGACCCAAACGTACTGTGCCTAAACAGCGTTCAAGCCTTCGTTTTTATAGTCTGGGCTTTGTTAGCTTTTGTCTTACTTTCAAAATTAGCTACGCCCAATTTTAGTTCAAGTTCGTTTTAGCTTTCGCCACAAAAAAAAACCATTACTACCGCCATTTGTTATGTTATGTTATGTTATGATATAACGAACGTAACTTTTATATTCATATGTTATTTTTAAATGAAATCCATGGCTAGTAATTTATTGTAGAATTTATTGTGCCATCGATGGCCAATTTAAAATGGCATTGTTTATGTCCCCATACCATAATCCCTGAGCTGAGATGAGGCAGCCAGCGCGAAAGATTTATATGCGCTAGCATCGTACATCGTCGTTGAGTCGTTGACGTCAATCAGCCTGACAAAAAGTCATCAGAATTGCACTCGTCTCCTCTTACCACCAAAATAATGATGATGATCGAACCTAGTTGCCAGATCTGCCTGACTGGTTGTTTGGTTTGTTTGGCTGCTTGGGTTGGAGGCTGTCAGAAGTCAATCGGCTGCCGTCTGTCAATGTCGTGTCGCCTTCATCAAAGGCGAAACTTGAACGACAACAACGACGATGACGACGGCGACGGCGACGACGACAATGCTGACAATGGAATTGGATGTGCATGTAAAACTTCGAAAAGGACTCGCCACGTTTATAATTTTCTTCTTTTTTTTGTGCTTTGGGGGAGCTGTCTTTTGTCCATTTAACCAAAAATTTGCATTGGAAACGTAAATTAGCTGACAATCGGATGTGAAAAGCAAACAACAAGAGGGGAATTGCAAATTACAAAAGATTTCATGGCATTCTTTTGAATTACACACTTTGTAATTTTACAATTTATTGGACAAATAACATTTTTCCATGCATACCCGGTGAGTAAAGAATGATTTGTTGCCCTTTTAAAATAACATTAATATGTGATTCTTGACAATGATTTAAAAATTATTTGTTAGAATTATAACCATTTGGTAGAAAAACAGTTTTGAACTTGGGCATAAAGATAATTAAAAGTGCTGTGAAATAAATTAAAACTTCACTCAGATATAAAATGCGAAATCATTGTTCTTAGATATGGAATGAAGTCGAACTTCCGTATAAGAATCTTAAGGGGATAAGAAAGATCTTTGTTGTAGAGAAAATTTGTAATAAAGAACTGGTTTTTGATTGATCTAAACGGTAATAAAATAATAACCTTCACGGCAGGTCGTTACATAGAAGTTCGACTGTAGTAAAATAAAACACACTCTAGAGAGTTAACAAAAAACCCATACAAATTTCTTACATAATAAATTTGTCCATTTAAAGCAATTACTTAACATTTGTATACCCTGTAGAGGGAAAAAGGGCATGATGTGCTTGTTTATGTGTGCGTCGATCTCGAAGCTCAGACAAAGCTAGAGACTAGAAAATACGTTTTTTTGAAGCTTTCAATAACCATGCAATCGATAACAACAAAATACTGAATTTTATAAATTTTTAACTGGATCAAAAACTATAGACAAAATAATGATCGTCAGTGAAAATTACATCGGATATATCGAAGATAAAAGTTTAGTCAAGCATTCAGTAGCGCAGTGCTGCATGCACCTTCTATATACAACTGAACACGTGTCTTGATTTTAGGGTCTGCTAATCGACTTAAGCCTCCTTCCTTTCTTACAATTATTTATTTAATACTTTTCTTTTTGGGGCAACCATAATTAAATAAACAATTTGGTGATATTTTGTTTAATTAAGTGTTTAAAACCTAATCACTAAGTATCTAACAGTCGAACATTAGCTTATTTCTTGCCATTAGTAAAAGTTAAAAAGTGATTGGTGTTAACTTTTCAAACTAGTTCAACAGTTATTAGAAAGTATTTCCTAATTTTAGGCATTTTATATAAGTATATTTGCTTTTATTTTTGTTTAAGCTTTTTAACTGCTTTCCCTAAACTTCCGATTCTTAGGCATGCTTTAAACTGGGCCCTTACGCAAGTTAAAATTCGATGCCAATGCTTTTTCCCTGCCTGGTTGGTTGCGAAGTTGGTTGCGAGGCTGGTTTGTTGGCCGTGTCATTTCTGGCTACGTTTTGTGGGCACATTTCGGCTGCTTGATTACTCATGTCAATCAGGTTTCCAAACAGCGACGACATGCTGTCAATCTTTGTGTCATGGCCGGCTGAAGTTGTTGGCCATTGGAGTTGGACAACAAGTACGCTTGATTGCGCCGGCCCAAAAGGCAAAGAGATCCATCCGCAAGGAAACGATAGGTAAAAACGCAACAACAAAAAAAAAACGGAGAGAAGAGAAACTGATGCCACAAAGGTGCGCACTGCCAGGCAACAGTGACACTGACAGTACTTGAATGTTGTTGCTGTTGTTGTTGCTGTTGTTGTTGGTAGATTGATGTGCATTGTATGTAAATTGGGCGGTCGTTTTCGCATTTGATGCCCTGTCAAGGGATAATCAACAGCAGCAACAGCAACAGCAGCAGTTTGCCGACTCAGGACATCGACATCGACATCAAATGAATGCAACTGCAACTCATTATGCAGACGCATATAAAAATGTGTGTGTGTGTTGCGTTGCGTTGCGTCTTCTTCTTTCCCCCATTTCGGATATCCATCGATTGATGGAAGGTCGTCTGTCAGTCGTCAGTTGGTTGGTTGTCTCTTCTGGTTGATTGCTGCTTCGGTTACTCCTCCTATAACGAGCGTTAAGGAATATATACTATGTACTACGTACGCAGCCCCCAATGTCGGATAATTTGCAACGAGAATTTTACTCTCTCCCGCACTTTAATCGGCTTCCTATCCACGATACGAAGTTAAAGTCATACTGCATACATAAATTGTGCCTGCTGACATTTTGCGAACGTTCCGAAATTGAAAACGATGTTCAGCTTGTTGACAGATATTCGTTTGACAGACCGTCAACTGTCAACTGCGTTACTGAACTGAAAAAAAAAAAAAAAAAACCGCCGCAAAAGGGCCAACATCAACTATTGATGGCAATCCTTCTCATCCTCTCATCCTGTGTTGACAATTTCTACTTGGCAGTCAACAACAGCAGCAGCAACCTTGTCATTATATCAAGTCAAAGGGAAAGAAAGATGGGGGGGGGGCTATGTTTTATTTTGGACATCCTTAAATGCAATTTACTGCATTACTTTGGATTGCCTTAACGGATTGCCTCTTCGGGGTGATCCATTATGCGGCTCCTTGACTTTCATAAATATTTTCAAAGTTTATCTTCTTCCAGCTTATGCTGGGGTTGTAATATGCTTTGAGATATACATTTTCAATTGTAATTATTTTTAACAAGCAAAGGTTTTCAGTTGACAATTATTAAGGAATGTATAGCAATATGATATAAAATATTCTTTAATAATTAACAGTATTCAATGAATTTCGTAAATAATGTGCGGTTTTATGATAACTATGAACTTTTGTTAATGCATTTTCATGAGATGCCTCGAAACAGAAATAAACAAGCAGAAATGCAGTAAACGATGCAGTGAAAAAAAAGAAATAGCTTGCAATTTCCGATAGCGATAAACACGTTAAAAATGCCAACATGTGCAGAGTTAGCCATTAATAACTGGAAAGGCGCAAATATGTTGTTAGCTATTCAACTCTAGACCAAAACAAAAAAGCCTAATTATAACGCAAAAAGGCCCCGGCGACAAACTCATTTGTCCATGAGTGAAAAATTCGCATTGCATTCGCCGATCCGATTGCCATTTGAGGACGAGCTAAATGTGTACTATATATGTATAGAAAAACCAGCAAACAACAGACGAACACAAGTGTGAGTCTGCGAATGGTGGCAAAATTGCCATGACAACAAATCAAGCATCATAATGTGTCAAGCAATGCGTCAATGCCAACTGTGGAATAGTTGGCAAAAGCAGAAGCAGAAGCATTACAACGTAATTGACGAGGATTGTCAACACTTGGCCAAGAGACACACAAAGACACAGGTAACAAGTAGGTAGTAGGACACCCATCTCTTCCCTACCCCTCACTTTGCAACACCTTGCTGCAAGTTGTTGTTGCTGTTGGTCTTCTTTTTTATTTACTTTACTTTGCGCAATTACCGATTACAGCTAACTTTATTGCAGACCCGGCTCTTATTTTGTTCTTGTAGTCTGTTTTTTCTTCTTATTGTGCTGTTCAATTGCAATTGCTGCAATTTCTTAACGCATTTTTTTGCACTTGTGCTTTGTCTTGGTGATATTTATATAAAAATTTTATTGTCAGCTTTGTAAGATTTTTTTTTTTAAATAACTAAAACATGTGAAACTGAGCCATTAAAATATGTAAACTACGCAACAATTGCTTCAATTGATGAATTACTATTTTAGCTTTTGTCTATAGACCAGACTCTCTGTGCTAATTGACTGACTGACTGCTACCAGCGCACAGCCCAAGCGATTTAATATTTTTGCGAAATCTTTGCATATTGCTAAAGGAAAGTTCCTTGTACAGTTAAATTTTTCTGAGAATTTATAGAGATTTTTTCATTGAATACAAAGCTCTTAAGGCTTTTGACATTTAAGTTATTTTGTTAACAAAGTTACATAATTATTTTCTTTCTTCATCTCAATCAACTTTAGCATTTTTTTTTTTGGCTTTTTCATTAGCTTACAAACATTTTCGTACATTGATAGATCGATCAAATGTGGAACACTGGTAGCTGGCAGATGTAATCAGACGTGCTCTTGAATGCCCCTTGAGGCCTTTCAATTAATTTTCGAACAAGAAAAAAAAATCAAACTATATTACAACCGCCGCCGACTATTTAGGTGCCGGTGCCTTTGTGCCAATGAGAAATGTATACAACGCCAGTTACTTTAATGAAACACATCTGTTCAGACTCCAACTCGCACTCGGGCGACTGACTTTGGTGGTTTTTTTTTTGTCGGCGTTTAAATGGACACACAAAAGCCAAACAGTCAGGCAGGCAGGCAGGCCAATACATAAAATTTATGATTAATCACAAGATCGATGAGAAAATTATGCTTATGACAATGGCCAAAGAACTCAGACAACAGGCAAAGCCAAGCATTAATCTGCATTTTCTAGGCCCCCATAGACCGTGCGTGTGTGTGTGTGTGTGTGTAAGATGACAAAGCGTTTATGGCGCATATAATTATTGAGTATGCCGACAAAAGATCAGATGAGAAAAATAAAGAAGTCGACGCAAGTGACAGGAAATGCCACTTAATTTGTTTCGACCCTTCTCCCTCTAACACGTGTATTGGCCAGTCGAAATGTCATTAATGTCAATTGCCTATAATGACTCCACGTCTTTAGAAAATAAGTCTTTCATTCTTTCTTTAAGTCAGCATGCATAATATGCTCAATGTACTGACAAACAAACATAAATTTGACTTCTATATAAAGTAGCTGGTGATTTTATATGATCTGATCTTGTCTGGCCAGAGCTTAAATTACTTTGAATGTGTTTCTTTTTTTATTATTGTATAATCAATTGCAACATTTGATTCGATATGGCTAACAATTTAATGAATGGTAATTAGAAGTCTTGTCTCAAAATTTGATTAAGACCTTGTCAAAAGCTGAGTTTTTAGCTGAGATGTTAAGTACTTGGTGACGTTTAAGTTTAAAGTTTGGATTTTTTCGCAAGGGAATATGTTTAGGTCAAAATCACTCTAAGTCGGCGGAATATAGGTCAAATAATAGACAAAGAAAAGCTCTGACGAAGGCTTAATGCATGGTTTCATTGGTTTCTAAGTAATTCTAAAGATAATCCTTAGATTATGTGGTTTCCTTTCGACGGACAATGCAAAACTCTATTAGCTCACACCTTAGAAAAGTGACAAAGCACTTAAGTCGCCCTGATTATAAGACCTTAGGTTCCTTGCTTATTGTTATCGAAATGCTATCGATTTTAAGGTTGTACAATGCGTGGTTTTGTGTATCGGGTTACGCAAAGGAGCTGCACAGAAGCTGGTATCTTAAGCAACATCAGGTTTCACAATGTGAAACTATAGAGCGATTTTTGGTCAGAGATTAGAGGCAGGCATAAAAAGAGAAGATTTTGCTTTGTTTATTTGGCTGTTGAGAAAGGAACTACTGAATTTTGTGTGTGCGATGCACAGCGATGTTTATCTTAATTCGTTTGTTTTCATCAAATTACAAAATTGCGTGTGATAACAATCAGAAGTTGAGTCACAGTCCCTACGGCTAATCCCCTGACATGTGACAGTCTGTCTGCCCATCATGGAATTAGATATGATCATAAATGTGCAAAAACGAGGAAATGCGAGGCCTTACAAATCCTCCCCTTTCTCGTCTCTTGGCTAGGTAGAGAGCATTAAATACCATTGTATTGCTGTCAGCATGTTAAGCGCCCCTTATTTTTGTTATTCTTTATGTTGTTGTTGTTGTCTTCTCACTTGTTGGTTTTAAGAAGGAGGACAATAGAGCTGGTCTATTTTGTCAGTTGTCTGTCTCATGCTGCTTGGCTTTGCACTCTCACCGGCTTATTTAATGCATAAACCATTATTTCCATCAAGAGATTTTAACAATAAAGTCGACAAAAGCAAACAATCCGGAATGCAATTCAAGTGAAATATTTCCAGCAACAGCTGCCAGTTTCTCAAAAATAACCAAAAACGAAAAACAGGATATGTACGTATTCAAGTGATTAGCAAAAAGGGAACAAACTGTCTGTCTGTCTGACTGTCGACTGTGTTGAGCCGTTCAGTAAGTAATGAAAAACTCAAAGAACAAACCGCAAATATTTTTAGTGCTATTTCATTGCTTTGTGCATTGCTAATTACTTAACAAAAACTATGTATGTATGTACAAAAGTCAAATATGGGTATTAGTTTTATAAGCCTTGCTCGTTGGTGTGAGATATCCTGTCCGGGCTCAAACCAACTATTAGGTGAAACGCACGCTTTCGCTACATTTGGCAAATCGTTGACCAGAACAGTCCCGAACCGACTCAGGCAGCTAATTAGCTCTTGGCCAATGGACAAGGCTATCAATTTACCACAGAACGCATCGGATAACACATTTCCTCCCACATCCATGTTGTACTACCATGCGTGGATAAAGAGCCAACCTTTTACCCATCATCATCTTCATCATATGGGGCGCTAATCTCTCTCCTACACAGATTAACACACGCACACACATACGTACATAGAATGAGCAGCAACCAATTTTGTGTGAAACGGTGCACGGTGCACGGTGTGCTTGGTCCGAAAATGACAGCAGCCAGAAGGCCCCGAATTTACGGCTTTCTGGGTAATTTGACACTTCTGGACAGCACACACTCACACTCTCGCACACCCTCGCACACACACACACACAATCCCGGCTAGTTGAGCATTTATTGCGTCAGTCGGGGATATTTGGTATGTTTCGAATGTTTCGGTCGGGTCAAACCTTGTGGTTACTGTCAATTGATCACAGAGACGTCTGCAGTTGTCATTTAATTTTGGCTGCTCGCACACCACACCCAAACTAATAGAGCGAAGGGTGCTTAAACACGACGAGAATTGGTCAGCTATTCAGCGCATGCAAATGTCAATGACAAGCAGCTGATTGATACGTGTCTATGTCGTGTTCAATGAGCGATAGAGCTAATTGCTACAAAACTGAACACGAGCTAAAGTTGTAGGTTAGCCTAAGCCGGCAGAGGAAGCGATTAATTTGAATAATAAACTTGTTATTCGAAAGCAATTATCATAGTGTTGTAAAATAAATGTTCAGTAGTAGCATTTTATCATTGAGTTCGTTTTAAGACCTACCCTTAACATCTCGACTGTGTCACAAGGCATGTCAAAATGCAACCATGTAAATATTTTACATTTGAATATGCTGTGACTTATGCACACGTCCATGTCGAACATGGCATCGTGTGTGGCAGCCAAAAAAAAAACAAAAATAAAAATATTCCAACAACAGAGAATAACGAACGAACAAGCATAAAAAGCATCATTCGTCATTCAAGTATGCACTCATTCATTCATTCATTCATATTCAATCATGTATTCAATGCAGGCAGGCTTGCGAGCACTAAATGTATTTAAATAAATGCCCAATGTTTACGGAGTGCCTGGCTCTCTGTGCTCGTTAGTTTAAGATATTGAACGAAAACGAAATAAGTAAAACAACAATGTTGTTAAATATTTGCATTTCTCGAGAATGGGTGGGGAAGGGAAGGGCTGTCGGCAAACGCATTGTGTGCGTCAATGTTGCTGTTGTTTGTTGGCTCTTCAATCAATAAAATGTCAGAAATGTGCAGGCAAGCGCAGGTCCAGACCCCCAGACCCAGACCCAGACAGTAGAATGACGTACTGACTCGGACTGAACTCTCGATTGGTTGTGTCTGATTTCTAGGCATGACTGATATATGTATATAGTATATGGCTTGTATTGACATGGACACAGTTCTTGACTTTCATTTTGTTTGGCATCAGACATCGCTTTTCCTGCCTTCAATGCAACAAACAGTCGAATCGTCAAACTGTCAATCGAGCGAGCAATCCAACATCATGTGTCAATATGTCAGTCAGTCCAACAAATGTTTGCATAAGTCAGATCTCTTCTCTCCCTGGAGGCTGCTGGTTTTTCTTTGATCGCCTTGATTTACATAACAATCTTTTTTCTCGTTTTTTTTTTTTTCTGTCCCGACAAAGGCAAACTCAAAATCGTGAGTTTTTATTTGTTGTCATATCCCCGATTCCCAATTGGCTTTTGGTAAATTGCTGGCGCCGTCTGAATTTTGATTTGTTTGCTTATGTTTTAACCAAAATGAAAATGATAATAAATATTTAGTATATGCCCAAGTAGTAGTAGTAGTAGTTGTGTACAACAATATTCTCTAGTCGTATGATCTTTATTGCTGGGTGCGCCTATAAACAAAAAAGAAATGAAATGAAAGAAGGCAAAATCAGATAAGAGCCGAAACCGAAAAGCAAGTTTAGCTTTCAGCTCACATAACACATGTGCAAAAAACCTATAAAATTCATATTAAATCTCTACCCAGTTGTGACACCATCTGATAATGCCGCAGAAGCCACTACTACTACTACCTCCAGCAACTCTGTCCATAAATTAACCTTATTGAGATGCACGATTACAAGCAATTTACTGTTTACGCATGCCATATAAAATAATTGGACTTTGCGTTTTATATTTATACGAGTGTATATTTTAAAGCTTCGCATTTAATGACCCATAACGTTCAAGTCGCGTTTTGCATTCCTAATCAAAGGAATTTAAATCGGTTGGTTTTTTGCGTTTCAATTGATCCATTCACAGTCTCAGTGATCTCTCTCTCCCTCTCTTTTTCTCTCTGTGTCTCTAGACTCGATAGTTTGCCACTTGACAAAGCTGGTCAAAATAGAAAACGATGTGTGTGCTTCAACCTAATGATGACCATAAAAAAGAAACATTTTTATATTCAACTAATTGATCCGGTGAATATACTACATCCGGGCAATAAAAAGTGCTAAACATAAGAGAAAAGAGAGAGAATAGCTTCTGATCATAATCAGACCTTACCAAAATGTTTACTGCTTTATGACTTGGATCAAAAATGTAAATTTAATGAAATAATTTCCAAGGAATAATATATATTTTATGGTATACAGAATTGTCCTACTTGTTGCGATTATAAAATATAAAAACCCTTCATTTATATTATTTCAATGTAAACGAAATAGGTCAAATGATAATATAGAAAAAAGAAATAGGCGAGTCAGGATTAGTCTCCATTGTATCGTCTTAGGAGCTAATGCTTTCTTAGGGAATTATGTTAATCCTGCTGAGCTGTGGTGATAGGAAGGAGAAGCTGTGTAAACAACAGAACAAAATGCACAAACTCAAACAACAAAGAAGTTTTTGCCAATGCGTAAGTAATTCCAGGTTTAAAGTCTTCGCACATGTCAACTATCTCACATAAATTTAACCTCTTCTATGAGGGTTTAATTGGCTGTCATTTCAACAAGCTGAACTCGTTTACTCTTCGTGATGGATGCCATTTTTGACAGTGTGCTGCTGTAAAACCCTCAACGTGTGGCATTTAAGGTTTTTTGTATTTATTTTGAATTTGGGAATTTGTTGTGTTTTCATTACTGGGCAGGGCTTGGCTTGTCTCGTCGCTTAGCCTAAGAAAATAAAGAGCTATTCCAACAACCCCTAGACCGGAACAGAAAAGTACTTTTGTATATAAGTATATGTTTTTATAAACAACAAGCTTCGGTTGTTTGCCTTTGTGTTGTTGTTGTTGCATTTAAGTACTTTTGTCAAATGTTTTTATTATTTTTTATTCTCTTTTCGTTTTTCTCCATGTCATTGTTTATTTGTTCAAGTGGTTTTCACTGTGTTTATCCTGATCCTTGTGCCGGTACATCTCACACACATACACAGTGTGATTGTCACAGTTTTTCTCTCCCATTCATATTTTCATAATAACCCTGAGTGGTTTCATTTATTTTGTTTATTTAGTTGGCTGTTTCTCTATCCATCCAAGAGTGTGGTCCACTCACATTACTGTCGACACATAGAAACGAACCAGCTCCAACGGAAGCTATAAATTTGGAACAGGTTCTTAACGCAGTAGCTTAACCAATTTTTCTACTACATACCTTACAAACTAGACTTTTGTGTGTTTTTTTTCCAACACACATTTCCACGAATCTGAACGACAAATCTTTCTCTGTCAACTCTACAGAAATTCATTCATTAATGCCTCAGCTAAATTATAACTCTTTCTTTTTGTTTATTATTATTTTTTTTTGATAATTGTTTCTTGGTACTCGTAAATGCGTGTAGCACTAGTTTTTTTTGTTTTCTTATATAAATACTCTATGCACGTACGTAATTTGCTTGGAAAACAGTATTTTCTTTTCGTTGATTCAAGGGAATTTCTACAATTTGAGGAAGACATAATTTCTCTAAGGTTTGTTGGATTGTAATACCAATAATCTAGTTGTGTTATCGCTGGCACGTTCTCACTTTTGTTCAAAGGGAAATGCTGAGAAATATCACAAGGAATAAACTAGACCACGAAATAACTTCTATGCAACAAGGGAGCGTTGAACAAAAGTTAAGATAGAGATGGTAGTTATTGGATACAAAAAATACGATTATGGTTTGTTGAAGAAAAAAAAGGTTTTCTTATTGATTTTCTCGCTACTTGTCAATATGCTACTGAAATGACAGTGGTCAGATGCGTCTACCCGCCTGCGGAACAAGCAGCAGCTGATCGTTATTTATAATCTGATTGATGCAATCTTTAACGGACAAAGGATCTTTTTTGATTGTCATAGAAACAACTTGAAACTTAAGCGCAACTGTGTCGTGAATTATATTCAATTACTTGCGGGTTTTTACGGTTCTTTTACGACCCTTTGCAAGACGCGCAAATGTTCAGCATATCAGTTAGATAACTTGGCACACACTCAAGAGAGAAAAAAAATATCAAGAGGGTTTCAAAGAGACAGAATGAGAGAAATAGGACATTTTTGGTGTTACACTTGAAATTTATGACATCCTCTGTGTATGTATTGTCTTAATGATTAGCCTTTGTCTGCTACCCTGCTGAGCTCTACTTTCCCCTAACACACACACACACTCACACACACTTATCTGTATCTGTATCTTTAGCTGCATCTTTTTGCTGTTGTTCGGCTCTTCTGCCATTGAAAGTGTTAATTGAACCATAAGCGTAACCATAAATGGATTTCATTTCCAGCTAAGGCAAAACAACCAAAAAAAAATTCAGTAACCAAAATTTATGTGCCATTTTCTACTTCTTGGTGCACAATCGTTTTATGGCTGGTTTTCTTCTGTTCATTGTCTTTATTTTGCTTCCCTTTTGTTTGTCTCCTTTGTGTTTCCGTTAGGATTTTTCTGTCTATCCGGGGTGTCGCCTGTCATTTTGGGTGGGCATGTCCTTGCCGAAAAATCCATTTGTAAGATGCTTATGCAATTTGTTGCAGTTTCCGGCAAACTTAGATGCTCTAAGCCTCAGCTCGTGTTGTTTGCTATCAAAACAGTAGCACCGATGTAGGTCTCTTGTCTGTGTGGTTTTGCCTTAGGTAACGCTTATCGGAAATTACATAACCTTCGCTTGATCCTTGACGAGCTCAACCTTGGCTAAAGGTGCGAGTGTGTAAATTGTGTATTATTCCCTTGGATTTACTTCAATTGTTTCTTTTTTTTTGGTAAGAATATTTCAATATAAATGATCATGTAAATAATGGCACGGCAAGTGATATATGAGGCCTATTACATCTCAAAGAGTGACCAGCTTTGCTGAAGAAATACCTCCGAATTGTTGCTAAATTAAGAAGTCATAAGATATTTTGATGAAATTGTGTGGATTTTAATAAGAATTAATCGTTGCAAACATTTTACCAAAATTAGATAAATTTAAAAATAATATTACAAAGAAATGACGATATAATATAATATAACAAGTAATATTCTTAACACCAAAACCATCACAATTTTCATTAATTTTCTTGTTATCTCTACTATTTAATAAATTATTTTCAAATATTTCAAGAAATTTTATACTAAAGCCAATTGTCTTTTATATATCATATATTTAGATTATATTTTATTGTTTTGTTATAGAATTTTACTAAACTGCTTAGCTCAATATTTTAATTCACCAACGGCTGACTTCAACAGCTTAACGCTAAGTCCTCTCTCTTTTTCTCTCGTTCTCTCTTTATATTTTGCTTAATAATAATAACCATAACGACGATGGTCGTGGGGGCTTTTGCTGCTAATTCTTTCTGGGAAACCAAACGACGGCTTGTTGTTGCTTGGCCATCGGGTTTTGTGTTTTACGTCGTTTAACTAAGCTAAGAGCATAATCACCGAGCAGAGATTCTGATTGTTTGCCCTTGAGAGATGCAGCGCTCCCTTTTACCTTCATTGGGTCGCCTTGGGATATGGGCATCAGGGATGGGTAGCGCCCTCATCTCACGACACAAATGCCGTATAATCACTTGTCGAACACTGCTCAATAATTAAAGGCAACAAAGGAGATGGGACGCAGTTGCGTTCGCATGCAACTAGCTATTAGGGGCGCTGATTTCGTTGAAACCTATCAAAATACATAACAATCAGGCCGGCGACGACGACGACGACGACGATGGCGACGCCATCGCATCCCACGGGCCCATCATGATGATGATTTCAGACAGGTCCAACAGCAACGGCAACAGCAACAGCAAGTGGGCCTTGCCACATAATTATATCGAGCAAACATGAAAGAAGCGCTGCGGCCCAACAAAAGACTCTAAATCAAGCTAAAGCGGCTTTAAGGATTGGGCTAAAAAGGCGTTGCCGCAACGCATAACAATGAAAACGTTTAAGCCCGACTAACGAGCGATGCTGAGCTAAAGCAGTAATATTTTTATTTTACTTTGCTTTCGTGGGAGGCGGCTTTATGAGGTTTAACAAATTAATATTAAATTACGTGCCAAATTGGCAGACAGACCTTTACCAAACCAGCCAACACTTTCCAGCCCCCTTTTGTAGTTCAAAGGATGCCACTGGAAATTCAAATGCAAACAATATTTCTTGAAATGCCGCATAAATTAATGACCAGACTCCGCCACAGACAGCTCACCATCCATCCATCTTCACAGCGGAAGTTCAATATCATAAAACAGTTCATCTCTCTTTTTGGCTCGAGATGAGCTCTCACCTAAGCTTTTTTGTGTTTAGTTCTGTTCTTTGTTTTGATATATGGAGTTGAATTGGCGCCGCCAAGCCAGCAATTTAGCAAACGTTTCCAACTTGGGTCTCATTCTGTGTGCATTGCCTTTCACTCGGCACACACACACATATAATTTTTTAATGGCATCCTTTTTTGGGTGCTATTATGGCGAGCATTTAGGGCCACACAAATAACGGGTTATTGTGTGTGCATCGAATTGATTAGAGTGAAAGGCATTGGGGCTATAATAACAGGACACTCAAAGCGCCTTTTCCAATTAGCTGCCATTCATCAAATGCTGCTCCATTCAGAAAGTTTTAAGACTGCTCCATTGATCTAATGCTCCGAAATTCGAACAACACAATTAAATGGGGCTTAAAAAAAAAAAACGAAATTCCGAGTATGCAATTTAGAAAAAATTAACCTCTTTAAGAAACGGGACTTGAGTATATTTGGAGAATTTAGCTATAATTAAAGTTATGTATTTTATTTAAAAACACATTTTGTCGAGCTTAGGAAGATAATTTTTTCATTAAAAAAAAGATAAATAAATTATTAAATTAAATATTATTCCCAAAAAAAAATACTTTATGGTTCAATATGTTGCAATGCCTTTACAATATGTTGCCAGACCTCCCTGATTCTCATTTTCGATCACTTTTTGAATATTTTTATAAGTTTCTTCAAGTTTTTCTTCATTATTACTAACACTAACAAGGTAAATTCATGAAGGTAGGTAAGTCATTAAATTTCCATTCATATTCATGGTTATGATTTCGAGAAATTACAACTATTAGTTGTCATAAAAGAAAAAACCACACATATACATGTATATATATTAGCATCTATTAAAGCGGCCAGGGAAGCGTGCCTCGTTTTTGCCTCGTTGAATGCCAAACATTGCGCGTGTGCATTTCCCCCCGATCACTCTTCACCCACCTGAAGTGCATTTTAGTTTAATTATGCCACGTAGTAGTGTTAGGACAAGGGGCCCGCTTGTTTGTTCTGAATTTCCACGAAAATTGTATGTTGTAATTATTATTATTATGGCTGTGGGTTTGGGTTCGGGTTCGGGTTCGTTAAAGTTTGTTTTCTGTCAGCGGCGCTAAATGCAGAAAACGTGTTTGCTGCATTATTATTATAGTATTTATTTATTATTATTTGTAATGGCACTTGCGCAAAGCATGCGTAGACACAAGACACACTCTGGCGCCGGGCACTTGGTAGGCTCTTGGCCAAATTCAAACCCAAACCCAGTCCCAAAGCCGCAAAGCCACACGGCCAAGTGTGAAGCGCGTGCACTCACTTAATATTTAGATGAAGAACAGCTGATAAAGCACGTGATAAAAGCTATGCTATGGAAAGGGTATGAAAAGGTCGTGCGACACTCCCTTGTCTATTACTTACGTGTGGCTATTGCTGGAAATCATATTTTTATGATTTCGTGGAAAGGTAAGGTAAGGTAATTTCAATATAGAAAAGTCATATAAAAATAGCGAGTTGAATTTGGAAACATTTTCAAAAAACCTCGAATTTATTATTATGACACAATTTTTATGATTTGTTGTTGTCGTCGGCGTTGTGTGGGTGCGGAATTGGAAAATTTATGAGTTGAATTTTATGGCGTCTGATTTGTTATAGAATTTATTTTGTGTGCGTTTGATGATTTTCAGAACTAAACACAAGTCGCGTGTAGCGCCATATTTCCTGTTCATGATTTAAATATTGTTGTGTTTATTTATTTTTTATTATTCATAAACGAGGTAATAACGCGTTGGTCATATTAATTAACTGTCGTAGTTGAAAGAGAACTCGAAGAAATTATAGATAGAAAGACTAATAAGCAAACAATAAGCAAAGTTTTTATTGAGGCCGAAGCATAATTCAAATAACTAATTACTTAATCGCTTGGCCAATCCAATAATTAGGCATTGGAAAGCAATAAGCGTATGACAGCGAAACAAATGCATAATCAATATGCTAACATGGCCCCAAAAGCCCAACCCAGCCCAAACTGAAAACAATCACAAACACACACACCCAAAGCTCCTTGTTTGAAATACAAATATGTATATTGGCTTAATTATCATCAATTTCGAGCAATTAAAATGTCTGCACAAGTTAAGAAGTGTGGGGCGAGGAGTAATATATTCAAGCCTTAGCCAGAGAACTTGTAAAACAAGCCACAACAGCTACGAAGACGTTCTCGATGATAGCAGGGCAGAGATAACAACATAGTTCTAGTAGACCGACCAGTAGACAACCGACAACGGAGGGCAAGGCAGGAAGGCAGGAAGGCAGGAAAAGCAGCCCAAGCGACGCTTAATTAATATAAATGCAAATGCCAAGAGTGGATGAGAGGGAAGAAGAAGAGGCGCCAAACTACGATGACAATTACTTATAGGATTTTCCCAATGCCCGTGTACAGAATGGAATGGGTTTTGAGTTTTGGTTTGGGTTTGGGGTGGGAGAAGGTAAAGTCATCAACGAGACAGCGCTCCCGGCGCCAATAAAATGAAAATTTCCAAACACACACAAATGGAATGAACAATTTCATACATAAGTACGTAGCAGACAGGGAGAGAGAGGGAAAGCAAACAGAAAGGCAATGCACAAGTTTGGGGACTTAACTTTCCTGGGGCTGCATACATACATATGTATATGTATGTATGTATGTATAATAAGCAGTAAACGATGGCAAGAGGAGGAAAATTAACGTGCATAATTACAAAACCCCAAACAACCATTTTGTGGTAAGCATATTAGATTTTATTAACTGTTGTCGTATTAGTTCGACCTAACCCCTCCATTTTGAAGCATTCGCCAGGGAGCGCTGTGAGGAAAAACTAATAAAATGCCTGAACAATTTGTAGACAGAAACTATTAAGTGGATTCAATGACTGCTGGCGTGTTAATAATTTCATTTTAAAATCTTTTTAAGTACGAAATTCCGAATTTAGTAAATATAAGCTGTGAACACAATTTATCGACTGTTCTGGGTTATGCCAAGGTATAAATTCCGAAAGCAATCGATTTATATGGATTATTTGCGTTGTTGTTTGCTGATTTAGCTCAAAAACGAATAGTATAAATGTGTTATTAATCGTACATAATTAAAATAACTTATCTTTTATCCATAATAATACTGCAGTCAAACTTCCATTTAAAGAAATTCCGTATAACAAATTTTCTATACAACGAAGTCAGATTTGATTCAGTCAAAAACCCATTCTATGTAACGAATTTTCTCTATAACGAAGGTTTTTCTTGCCCCCTTGCGATTCGTTATATAGAAGTTTGACTGTACTAACGTTAAATAGCTCAAAATAAATATATCTTTAGATATATTATTGAGAAGGCATGCAAAAATGTTTTTTAATGACTGCAATATAAATATGTGTTTTGCTTTGAAGGGGTTTTCAAGTATTTCGAGCGACAATTAAGTATTATTTGAGTTCTAATTTCAAGCTTAGGGGTTGAAAAGCAACGGCATCTGAATCAACACTGTATGAATAGCCAGCCCTCTGGTCTGGGTCTGGCCTAAGCTTGCCTTTCTAAGTCGGATAATTACAAAATCCGCTTAACCTCAAACGTTGTGTAATTCAGCGTACCTTCTACCTGCACATAACTGTATAGCATGTCTCTAATTGTAGCCAAAGCGAAACCTAAATAGATGTGAATAATGTATGTAAAGAAATAAAAACGAGAGAGTGAGAGCGGATGCGCGGGTATGCGGGGTTGCGGGTCATGTTAAGTACTTAATAAAATACCCCAAGCTATAGGCAAGATGTAGAAAAGTGCATTAAAAAAAACAGAAGAGGGAACTAAGCCGGCAACAAGGTGTAATACTACCATGATGAAGAACTGCGCCTAATGCCTACCTAATGCGTTCATTAGCGGAAAAGCTACCTCAAAGTGTATGCACTGTTGTGGAAAAATGCTAACCAAGCGATTTTAGCTTTCAACTGCGAATGCATATGCCAAATATTTCGCATAGGCTGAAGGAGAACTACTAGCACTACCATCTAAGAGTAGATTCTACCGGGCAAATGCGATACTTGCCGAGTTTGCAGAGCGTGTTGAGTGCTTAAATACTTAATGCGGTTGACTGAATTTTAGCGCGTATACTTATTCACTTACCAAGTACTATTACTATACTTGGCACACACATATATGTGTGTGTGTACTTAACAGTTTGTTAAGCTGACAAACCCACACACACAGCAACAGCCCCTGGTTAGACCCTTGACAGTACTTGGCTCAGTCACACACCCAACCGCCTTGCAATGAAAAACGTTGGCTTCTAACATTTCTACGGCTCATCCTACTTTTGTCACATGCGCTTCACTGCCTTCTAGAACCTGTCCGGCTTGAGTTCGCGTCCTTGTCTGGGTTCCCGGTACGCGTCCGGGACCGGGTAACACCTACAAAATGTACACTCGCCCACATCAACTTCCTGCCGTCTTGGAATGAGTAGGCGTTGGCTTATAGACAGTTACAGTTCAGGCTGTAGACTTTTTGTTAATCATGTTAATGACATGGCAAATTTAGCACAGTCAAAAATAAATATATGCAAACGAATACTCTTACCAGAAACGAGAATAAATAAGAAAAATACTATTATTTTTTGTTTAAGATTTTGAGATCTTATGCCAAACGAGAACATCTATAATCTAAATTACTTAATAAACCAATTTCCTTACATTATCTTACCTAATCACAGAGCATTTAATCGTCGACTTCCTATGAGAGTTTCCATTTTGTTAACATTCATTGTTTGACATCTGCAAGGTGCAAAAAAAAAAGATGTTTCTTCGTTGTCTCTATCTGTCTTCTGTTGTTTGCGGAGTCAGACATTTTCGGATGGGTTGTTCCCACTTGGCACAACCAACACAACAACAACAACAACAACCTACCCAACAATTAGCAATGTGTGGTTCTTGTCAGCTGCTTTAAATTGCTGCACATCAAAATTCACGTTCCCATTCAACCCGTATCCTTTATTTTGTCGATTGTGTGGCTTTGGCCTTAACCTAATTGTCTTTTAATTGCGGGCGAAACAAAGGTGATAAATGGAAATTATACAGAGTGGCACTTCTTTTACTTATGTTTTTTTTTCAATTTAAATTATAGAGTCTGCAATTCTGTCTAACATCTACAATTAGCTGTAGCGCAGTCTTGCATTGTCTAGTCTGTAGGGCTTCTCGCCTAAGTCAGAGCATTGAATAAGCTGTTAAGCTTGAAATATATTTGTTCTCAATATAAACACAATGTATACGGATAATGTGTAATTAGCGGCTCAACACAAAAAAAAAAAAGCCTTACAAGTACACGTCGTCTAATCGCATGAATCGATGTACTAACTAACCATCGAATGCGATCAGAGAAAGTGAATAATGCGCTCAATGACAATTGGCCTAAGTCTTTACTTTGCGTGTGGCTTTAGTATGTAGACTTGAGATTAAAAAGGTTTGGGCTTTGTTTTGCATTTTAAAACATTCCCCTAAACAAAAAGGCATTGTAATTTGCTTACTGATATATTTTCTATTTGAATTACTTTGCCATTAAATATTTCCCCCTGTTCAACAGCATCAATGCAACTAAGTGCAATAAATGCCATTTTTCAATTCGCTGCATCAAATTAGTCATTTGATTTGTGAGGGATAAAAGTTGTATATATTGCGGGAATATTTTCTGGAAAAATGCTCAGCAGGATAAATGTGAAGAGGACTGAGGCTGAAGCATCAAATACATCTGCTTAGCTGCTGGGAGGCTGCTAATAAACTGAAAAACCATATGAAAACAATAATTTGGTTCCATTCGAGATGCTCGGTTTTATTTTCTTCAACGGTCAACTGCAGCAGCAAAAACTGGGTAGGGCAATAAATTATAAATTCGTTTGACTTCTGCCTCCTGCCGGGCAATGAGAACATTTCAGCCTTTGTTTCTAATGCTCTTGCTCTCTTTCTCTGTTGCTTTCTTCGGTCGTTATCCTTGACCGCCCTCACATCTGTATGCTCGAACGTCGTCTCCTGGCACCTACACAAACAACTGTGTGTGTGTGTGTGTTTGCCCAGCCATAATTCAGCATGACAAGCCAAAAACCATTAGTAAAGGCAATAAAAATGACAATAGAAGCCAATTTCCATATTGTGTGTCTGTGTGCGTTTCGTTTCAGATTTCTACTCGTACTACTACATATGAGCCTTGCCTATGTAGCTTTGACATTTGCACGCCAAGCATATCAAGTTCCCATTTATAACTCAAATGCCATTTTCTTTTCAGTATGTTTGTATGTGTGAATGTAGGAAATGCATAATACAATTACTGATCATCATGATGATGTTCAGAATTGAGAGCAGTTTTTCAGTTGCAGTTACAGCTACAAATACCCGAGAGCACATATTAAAAGTGTCACATAAATCATTTGCCAAATGCAACGATAATTCTCTCTCTCTCTCTGTGTCTGTCTGTCTCGCTGTCTGTTGAAAAGTGCTGGCCATCATGAGCAACAACCACAGCGACAACAAAAAGAATTCTCTGAGCAACATATCAGAAAAACCCACATTTCCGCTCCGACAACTGCCAGCATTTAGATAAACAATTACACTGTGCAAACTTCCGGTTTGAAAAATGGTTTGCTGCTGCCAACAAACAACAGCAGAAAAAAAGAAAAGAATAAAGACGCTGTCATGAAAAACGAGACCCATTCAAATGTTGCCAACAAACACAACACACAATCACATACACACAATATGGTCAAAGCAATAATTTACAATCAGGCGACAAATCAATGTAACCAGGGGGTCGAATCGGATCGCTTTGGTCGGACTGTTGGCATCTGGGGCATGGATTTTGGGTTCAAATCGAATTTTTGTTCGAACAATATTGTATTGCAAATTGTAACAAAATTATTGTGTTAAATACACATACTCGACAGCGACAGACGAAAGAGAAATAGGACAACAAAAAAAAATAAAACACATTTGATGATTTTGATAAAGTGGCATTTTTGTGTACATATCGGAAATGGATTTGTTTTTCGTGCACAATAAATATTTAGATTGAACAAGTTGATAGGAAATTCAATAAAATACTTTAGCTTCTATTATTGTTGTATGTGAAATGAATGTTTCTAAGCAAAAATACTTTTATAACCGATGCATTTACAATATACAATATTATTATAATCGATTATCAAGTTAATTGTATGTTTCTGCTTGTATCAAACAAATCACAAACGATGTGCAGTCAACACCTCTTTTGCTTTTGCGTCAAACTATAAATACATATATAGAAAACTTCTGTTCTTCAGCTAAATAGGAAAAAGGGGGGGGATTATTGTGTAGATATTCACTTAAGCTGCCGCAACTGGTTTGGGCTCAACTAATTTATGTATTCATTTTTCACACTAAATGCCATAATTTATTTCAACGGCATTTGCAATGCCTCATCTCCGTCGCACACACACACACACACACACAAATTTTAATTCTTTTCGCTTTCCGACTATAGCGACGCCTCATAAACAATATTAAATCCCCACTACTAGACAATATTTATGTACAAGCAACCATTCAGGCAGGCAGCCAGGCAACCAGCCAGGCAGCCAGGCAGGCAGGCATGCGATAAAATAAAAAGTAACCCCAAGACGCCCGCCTCAAACCAGACGAGGCATATTGCCTAAATCCCATAAAACTTTGGCTACGCCTGCTAGTATGAGTGAGAGTAGAGGAGAGGAGTGGGCCTTTTGGCCCACCAAAAACGCCTCCTCAATTCTAAATGTTGCATGACGTGGCGCTATTTTCGTCAAAGAGAATGAAAAACTCTTTCAAATGGCATTCAAAATGTTAAGTAAACCAAACCAAACCGAACCCAACCCAACCACAAACCAACAAGAAAAACAAACTTAACTCAACTGTCTGCAACTTGGCGCAACATGACACAGAACATTTAAAATTATGACAGTTTTCATTTTCAATGGAATTCAATTTTATTTTTAGGCACGACTTTGATGGCTTTTGTTGCTCAAAAATAAAGTCGTATTATATTTATTTGAACTTTTCACTCATATGTTGTTGCATTACTTTTGACAAATAACATTTGGAATTTGTTTATAAGATTGTTGCTTTTTACTCAAACAGAGTTAACTATGCAATTTGCTTCAATCAAAATCCCATTTTATGTCACATATTTTCTATACAACGAAGTATTTTCTTGTTCCCTTGACATGTGTTACAGGGTATTATCTAGTGAAACACTCTCGATTAGCGCGTTCATCGCAATTGAACTGATGAAATTATATATCCAACACAAAATAAAGAAAGTCAAAGCTAAATCTTGTTAAGCATGTTAATAAAATTGTCATGAGAGAGCAGCTCAAACAGCTGGATAGATAGGTAAACATAGATATTTAGTTGGGCCAGGACCTAAGCCCAAGAGGTCAAAAATGGGCCAGAGCCTGTGACATGCATACACAATGAGCGATAGATAAACAAAGAGAAAGTGATAGAAAAGAGAGAGATGAACACAAAAAGGACATGCTGTGAGTGGATTCTGTGTCATCCCATTTGAAAATTGCAGCCGCTCTAAACGAAAATGGGTCATAAATTAAAAGTCGACTCTATTCAGTATCGCTCAATAATAGGCGACAATAAAAATTTATTGCACTCTGACCACCATGAAATCCTCGTTAAGCAGAAGGCAGGCACCTTCTACAAACACGCCTATGCAATACACAAACTATGTGTATGTAAGTACATACATATATATCTACTAAGGAAAAGGTCCTCACCTGAGAAAAGTAGGCAGAGCGAGAGAGAGAGAGAGGTCAATGAAAAATGACAGGGTGAGTAACTTGACTCTTAAGACATCTCTCTAAGTCTCTAAGATTTGAACCCTCCTGCATTTTTACAAGGCTGTCAAAGACGGCACAGCTCGTTTGTCACATTTAACAGATTTGTTATCCTGTCGAGTTAATGTCGGGCACACACACGCACACACACACATCACATTCAGCACATGTCCTTTTGGTCGTTCACAAGAAATCCTCTCGACGGGGACCTTGAGGGAGAAAAACAGAAACATAAACAGAAACGAGACGATGTTGATGTCGACGATGTCGATGTCGATGTCGCTGCTGTGGCAATAAAAACAAAAGATTGATGGCATTGGGCACACGTTCGATTTGTTTTTCCCTGTTGCTATTGCCATGTCCTTGCCTTTAGTGCTTTGTAATGTCTTAACATTTGACACATCACTTGGATTTCTTCTTTTCGCTCTGGATCTCCGCAACGATACCAACGACTTACCATCAAACCCTTGTACCTCCGAGCAAGGATATTGCTCGTTAGTTAGGGTTTCTAATAAATTTGTGCAACACATTTCTTCTGTTACTCTCTCTCTCTCTCTCTTTATATCCTCCATCTCCTTTCTTCCCTTTCTCATTCCTGTCGTCGCTTGTAACATTTTTATTTGATAACATATTGCATTTTGGCCTTCGCCTTCGTCGTCGTCGTTTGCTCTCGAAATCTTTTCGTCGTAGGTGGAGAGAGTGAAAGAGAGAGAGAGAGCGCATAGTATTCGATTCCCTTGCCGAATGCTACTAAAATATTGGATGCTTCTCTAGTTTCTGTGCACATGGTGCTCAGAATGCTTCCTTCCACCAACCTCCGCATTCGCGTCCTCGTCTGCGGCTCAACTGGCCAGTGATTTATGGCGTCTGTGTTGGTCATTCAACTGCATTTGATTTAGGTTGTAAATTGTTGTATATTGTGGCCATGTCGGCGTTTCCTGTTCACTTTGGCCTTAAGTTTATTTTTCTGCTTTTCGCTTATTGTTCTTGTTGCTGCTGTTTTTCCATCGCTACTCAGATATTTTTCGCTAATGAATTTATTGCACTTTGTGCTGCTTTTTTGCCAAGTTGCGAATACAAACGTATTTCCAAGTGGATTGATTTACAACGCTATTAATATTAATTACATATGTGTGTTAAGTATTGTATAAACTTATAGATTATAACATCTATTCATAAGGAAGTGAACCATGTTTATGCCAAAAATGCTACTTAAAAAAAGGATAGTCAACCTCATGAGCTGCTTAACTGTTTAGAGTTCTTTGTTTGCAAAAACAAACGAAAATAATAATGATTTTTATTTTCATGATATGATCATGATTAATACAGCTTTTGATCGTATGAGCTAAATGCATTTTTCGATTGTCTATCTGTTGTTAGTGTATTTATGCTCGTCAATATCTACCCGAAAAATCTATTTAATGTATCTATCCGTAAGTAGCTATCTACTTGTTCCATTCAAACTCGCTCATAACTCATACATTTATAATATATCTACGAACAAAGTGCCCCCGAAAGACGAGGAAAAACAATCGAATCGTGCATTGTGTCATGTCATTGCCAAATAATATTTCACACGTAAAGCTACACCAAAGCAGAGTTCAACTGACGGGAAAGAACTCATAACCCAAACCCATATAGAAATTCGGCAAAAATAAGAAAAATTACAACGCAAGCAGACGAAGGGGGAGAGAGAGAGATGAAAAGAGCAGACGGAAAAATCTACAATATATATTGCCAACTATTATGTTATTGTGTGAACGTGCACTGATTCCACCATCGAGGCTTTGTCCACGTGCAATATTTTTCACTTCCTGGCAAGGTTTTTGTGTTTTTTTCTGCTTTTTATTCAGGGGCGGCTTGCGGGTGATGCCAGTGCTCAGCGTCTTATCGAGGCGTATAACATATATCATTGACACTTTGACATTGGCGAGCAACTGTTGGAAAACGAGAGAGAAGAGAAGTCAAAGTGTGGGCCATGACCGACCGGATTTTAGTACTTTTCAAAATGGCACTTAATCATGGCAGCCGCCTGGCACCGGGAAATGCGGAAACTGGCACACACACCACGCGTAATCGCATGTGTTCACGCTTGAAAGGATAACGACAGACAGACAGACGGACGGACGGTCGGACGAGCGGAGGCTTGCGCCCAGACTGAAAGGACGACGCCAAGCGAGAACGAGGACTTGCCTCCTGCCGTCGTCGTGCAACCAAAACGAAATAAGATTAATGACTTGGCAGCGGGAAACTGTTGTATTTGTTGCTTTTGTTGCTTGGCAAAGGCGCAAAAAGGACATGCTGCTGCTGCTGCTGTTGCTGCTTCTGCTTATACACGGCATTGGATAAATTGTTTGCTACTTGGACTGTCATTAGTCGAAAAGTTTGTTTGTTATTGTGTTAAGTGTTATTTGTGCGCATATCCAAGTGTCAGGCTGCCAAGTCTTACTTGTCTAAGTTACCTCCCTTCTCTCTACTCTTTGCTCCTTTCTTTTGATTCTCGCTGTGTGTATTTTAGTTACTCGTTTATCACTTTCGTTTTGGACCGACACATCCCAGATATTTGGCATGTCATGTTTTGGTGTGCATTTTATATGTTGAACACCCGTCCAAAAGAAACCGAAACAAAACTAATTCCCAATGACCACAAAATTTGTGAAATAAACAGACAATGACCGGACCCGGAGAATGGGAAAATTTTGGGTTTGTGCATACGTTCCATGTCCTTAATATGTGCATCTAATGGTCGTTGCGTGACTTTGAACTTTAATAGACTTATTTTCTGAAATCAATGTGCAGATAAGGCATGCATAGATAGATGGTGGGTTTTCAAACATTAAGCCTATTAGGAAACCAGTCCAAGCCCAAGGGTGTTTTTTTCTGTTTTGTTATAAAACAGAGTCCTTGAGCATTAAAAATTTACCCAAGGGCAAAAATATGAAAAAAAACAATAGATAAAATTAACTTAATCACAAATTTACCCAAGGGGAAAAATATGAAAAAAGAAAGCCAATGTGAGCCCGATCACACGGAAGATGTGTAAACATCTTGAAATTAATTACTTTGCATAGTTGCAAAATTTTTGATTTCAAAATTTTCCTTACAATTCTCATGTTAACAGCAAAGCTGCTTGGCTCGACCGTCTCAAGGCTCAGTTTCTCGAACTTAACTTAACGTGAACT